>JAPTHN010000064.1:1644768-2065320 GCA_026936325.1 Platynereis dumerilii
TTTTGCAAACTTGAAAATGTGGAGGTTGTAACAATAATAAATTGCCCAGCACAATATCAAACAATTAGTCTTGAATGGGTAATTTTTGTAAAGCTTTTACATTTTTAATTATTTTCTTTCAGATGTTTCTTCAAGATAACCCCGAAACGAGGAACTGAGAAAGTGAAAGGAAAGAAACGTACGATGGTTGTGTATCAAGCTAATCAGTATACGTTACTGTTTATATTGTCTACATGTATGGACAGCAGATGGCATACAGTGTGTGCTCATTAATTTAATGCGGACTATAATATTAAGACACATTTATTTAATTTTAAGACACATTTATTTAATATTAAGACACATTTATTTAATATTAAGACATATTTATTGAATTTTAAGCCATATTTATTGAATTAAGTTCATTAAATAATTGATGTTGTGTGTGTGGAAATGTTGTCACCTAATTAGTGAAATAATGTTATTGCTTGAAGCAGCTAATCAGTATCTATATGTTGTTTATAGTCTGCATATTAAATATATTCGAGACAATGTTTTCTTACGTATATAATGCTGACTTGAATATTTTTATCAAAAGAATTTATTTTGTGTGGAAATGCTGCCGCCTATTTAGTGAAATAATGTTGTTCGAAGCTGCTTATCGATTAATAGACTGTATAAATCGTGAGAGTGAGATAAACATTATAAACTCAGCAACATTAAAAACGCATACTTTCAAAAAAGCTAAAAATTGTACTTCCTCTTGAAGCATCAAGATGAAAGTTTGCACACTTCTAGTAGTTGCCATCAGGTATATTCATGGAAATTTTCAAATCTCTAAGTGCGGTACTTTTCTGTCAAATTAAGTTGTCGTGCTTACTGTCAAAAATGGAAGTCACGAACTGCATTTCAACACAAAACGCACAATTGGAAATATTGGTTTTGTGGCATACTGGATGGGATTAATCTTATGAAATTTTCACATTACAGGCACAAGACTTCCAAAAGAGGTCCCATCATTTTTAAGGTTTTGACAAACGGCTCCAGTAGGGGGCGTGTCAGCATTGACACTTAATTTTTATTAAATCCATCCTCTTTAATTGTGGTTTGGTCAAATATCCCTTTTCCCTAACTCATCAAGCAAGGAAAATTATAAACTTTCCTGGCTTATCAGAAAAGTTTGTAGAAAGAACAGCTAAGTTGTTGAAATTAATGATCAGAGGAAATTGAAGTTTTGTGACTTCCATTTTCGACAGTCACCACGACGATTTAATTTGGAACAAAAGTACTGCACTTAGAGATTTCAAATTTTTCGTGGATATACCTGATGGCAACTTCTAGAAGTGGGCAAATTTTCATCTTGATATCTATAGAGCAAGTACAATTTTTAGCCTCTTTAAAAGTGTGCGTTTTTAATGTTGCTGAGTTTATTAATGTACTCTGGATACAGCTTATTTTCACTTATTTATTGATGCTTATAAATTAATAGTAAGACATCTTTCATGATCCTGTCTTTTATTTGATATATTTGTGATTCTACATTAATAAAGTAAGTGAATGCATACATGTTTATTTGTTTTGATGAGCACACAAACCGTAACAACTGCATACAGCTTTCTTTTTTTGACACCTGTCCCTGCAATTGGAGTAGACTTTTTCAATGACACTCCTAATAAAGCTGCAGACTCTCTTGGTTCTTTACAGCGCATGCTATGTGCGTTTTATATAACTGAATGGGCAATTATTTCCTGCCCACGTATTGTTGCGACAGTTCGCACCTCTGCCACTGTTCAATGTGTGCATAATTACAAAATAAAGAGGAATGTGAAATTTCCATAACTGTGTGCAGACGCACTTTTGGGTGGGAAAAAAATGCCCGGTGCGCTGAACTACTGTATAATCAGAAGGGCATATCTGTAAACTACCTTAAGGGGCCAATAACATATGTGGCGAATATGTGGTCATTCGAAACTTCTGTGTCTTCCATGCTAATTTTGGTACACTGATTATGAGTGCTGGTGTGCAGTTCTCCAGGACCCGTCACTAATAAGACCGCCTTTTTGGCAGGCGTGAAGTGGTCATGTATACGGAAGTATACTAAGTGCAATTATTTAAAACACATACTACAGCAGTCCCTGTGTAATAACACCGCCTTTTGGCAGGCGTGAAGTGGTTTCTCACGGGGTGTGTCAATTCATGTATACAGAAACAATTGCCTTTTCTGTTACAACATCATCCTGTCATCTAACTTATGATGTAAGATAACGGCATTGGTACAATTAGCCGTTATATTAACGGCAAGTACTCGCTATAAAATGACGGCATGCTTAGCCGCAACATTTACAGTAACATGCCGTAGCATGAACTTACGGCAAAATGGTCGTAAACTTTACGGCAACTTGCTGTATATATGAAATTACGGCATGAGCCTGTTGAATTTACGGCAACATGTCGTAAATGAAATTACGGCATAACCGTTGATTTTACGGTAAGTTACCGGCTAATTTGCTGCCGGTAATGCCGTAAAACCAACGGTTTCGGTTTTACAGTGCTCTTCAGAAGTTATAAGTCGATTTTTGGGCGTTTTTTTGCAGTAGAAATAAAGATAAGGTATAAAATGAAAGCAGAGCACCATATGAATCTGGAGACACATTTTTGAATTTAATGCCTGTTCCATGGGGTTTTAATGGAAACTGAGTCATTTTTGGCTTCTTTAATGCGTAAGATAAAAGTACGCTGACAAAAATTCAAGAATGTGCCTGCAGAATCATGTCTACATCGCTGTTTCCCTGCTTTCATTTGACGCCTTATAAATTTGTATTTCTAACGTTAAAACTCATCCCTCAATCTTCTTTTTCGTGTTTTGATCAGATTTTAAGTTACAAATCGTAAACCTCCCCCGAAAAATTGTTTTCCTTGATAAATTTCTGAGGTGCCTGATACCGAAAATCAGGGTGTTGCAGCGCAGTCTATAAAAAGTTCAAAAGCCAACCAGGAATCCAAAAAACCACAAATGAAATCTTCTCGGAAGATATAGAATCCATCAAACGAACAAGTGAAAACCTAATCAAAACAATCACCGACATAAACACAACGCTATAAACTCAAACTCAAACTCAAACTCAAAACTTTTATTTATAGTCAGTGTTATATACTGACTATAAATAAAAGTTTTGAGTTTGAGTTCTCAGTACCACTATCTCTGCTATAAAAAAAGGCAACACACTAGATGTGGGAATGCACACATAAAGGAGTCGAAGAACAAAGAAGTCCAACAGTCCATGTCACTTATCAAGGCAACAGTTCAAGTTTCGTAGCTTTATCCACTCCGTAACGATTTTTTGGTTAGCGCCCCCTACTAACAGGGCTCATGAAGAAAGCATACCTGACAATGAGGCATTGTCAATATATTCAAGTGTCAAATGAAACTTACAGTGTTATGCAGCATTGCAGGTCCATACAGCAATAAACCATAATTGAAGGTGACCAGGGGAAGGAAAATTAAAATCCAGGTGTAATCATAATTGTTGATCTCTGCTTTGATCAGCATATATCCAAATGAGACAATGGTAGTGACTGTAACAATAACAGAACTTGCTATAATGTATTTATGTGTCTCACCAAAGTTCACGGTTTTGCTTGAAAGTGTCCCAAACTTCTTTCTCAGAGCAGCAAACTTTTCTACTTCTCCTTCATCCGACTCTTTCAGCAAATTTTGCAGCTCAACTTTAAAATTGGCAAATTCACAAGATGCAATGTATGTTCTAAAAAACAAGTATGCTGGAACAGTGAAGAATTCAAAATCACTTATGGTTAAAACAATAAGGCCAGTAACTGTGTGTAAACACATTAACATGTTGCGTGCAGGAGTTGGGGCAGTAGTGGTTTCAGACACATTTAGATTTAATGCAGATGCTTCACTTTTGTTTAATTCAAAATATTTAGCTGAATTATCTGCGTCACTAGAACCAGAGCAATAACTGCTGATGTTGGACAGTTTGCTTCCTATGAAAAAATCCATACTGGACACGAAATGTAGAATTTGAGGAACCAGAAGTATAAAGTGTAAAATTTTCATCTTCCATGACATTTTCAGCAAAGATTTTAATTTGCCACTGTTTTGCAATTGCAAGTGTCCTTTCCAAGATAAATAATATAGTACATATGATGTGAAAAATACTTGTGAATAGAATAGCATATTGAAGAGGTTAGCAATGAAAGGAAAGAGCGTTAGTCCCCTTTCCGAAAATTTTGTCAGTGCTACACACATAAGCGATAATGTAAATATTGTCACTAAAAATAAAATGGTGCTATTAAAAATTTTGTGAAATAAATACAATTTTGATGAAACAGTTGGAGTCTTTCGAAAATGACTTAATCCAAGAATCTGAAATATCCGAATGAATATAGATACTTCATTAGGTACCATTTCCATGTTAAGTCCCTGGGATTTACAACACTTCTTCAGCAAGGCAAATCTCAACAGGAGTGATGGTGCAAAGTTATTCTAAGTGACCTGTATTATCATTTGAGCTAATGTGTCTGTGTTTGCTATCAGTTTTGGCTCTGCATGTTTTTATTTGCATAAGGCAGTCTCAGATAATGCTCTGGTAAATACACTGCTGGTGAAGCCAGTCTGGGAAAATGTTTTATTTGTAAGGTAATGTGTTTCTGTTTGCCAATTGCAGAATGAAGTTGGCAAATTGCTGATAATGCATCAGCTCTAATTTGACATATAATTTATGGCACTAATGTGTTAGGTAAATGTGTTTATGTTTACTTAACTCAAAAACCAAACGGCTACATTCTTATCAAAGATGATATGACCTTGGGTTGTCCACAATCGTATTAAAAGAAATTAAATCTCCTAAATTCACCAATTTGATACTCATAATGGATTGCCAAATCTGAAGAACAATCATTTGTAAATTTTTGGCTCATTCTACACATGTAACATCGTAACAATTATTTGGTGGCAGAAAGCCTAAATATTTTAGAATGCAATTCACTACTTGCACAGCTGTAATAAACATGGAGGTTGATGTCAGCAACTGAAAGGGGATAGGGAAAGGGATACAGTAATCTTTCTGTTCCACTTATTGAGTCTATGCTCATGACTGCTGCTATTGAACATGGGGGTTGATCTCAATATTTGAGAAGTGAGGGGATAAACCGAATCTCCCGTTTCCACGCACATGCCACTTCCTTTTCCAGCCTTGGCATATCAGAACATATGCTGTCATGTGTTGTCACAGGGAGCTCGCAGTCCACATCATTTCAGTCTGAGGAACTCACACTATTTGTACGGAAGAAACTGGGGCTGTTTCTGAGTGTGCTGATGGCCTTGTCCACTTCCTTAGAGAATGTGATTGCCGAGTCTGACTCTGATATATGTCAATGTTGAATAGAAATTTTGTGAATGTGCAATGAAATTGGAACTATTTCTTTGGACAGCAATGCTGTAGCATACAAAATCAACTTTTGTGCCAGGTGGCAGCAGCATGCAGATCTCATTTTCACCAGACTGATAAAATACTGTTTGTTTGGCACTCTCAGTCAAGCCAAATGATCAGGGATGGGATAAGTAACAATACACAGAGGGATTAGTTTCTTAAAATCCATTTCATATACATTTATAAGGAAAACATTACCAAATATGATTTGCATTGTGTAGAAAAATGGCTGAAAAGGCAGAAATGCATGGATAAAATCTGGGTGTTTACCTGCAAATCCTGCTACATGTCCAAAACCTGGTTTATGCATTCTCCATACCCTGAATTATTAAAGCACAACAGATTTGAAAGATATATCAACTCATCTATTGCAAAAAATGTAATCAAACACCTAAACTGTGCCTATTATGACGAAACTTATTAGGCCAAAAAATGAAGGAAAGCAATTTTGGACTTATACTATACTAAACATGAACATTAGAAGCTTAGACAAGGACTTTGGGGAATTCTCAGCAATGTTACAAAATTTGAATTTGAATTTTGATATTATAACCTTTTCCGAAATTGGCTGTAAAAACATTGAAAATAGAGCAACAATTCTAAAAAATGAATACAACATAGAATACAGATTACCTAAAAAGGGAACATTCGGTGGCGTATGTGTACTTATAAGAAAAAAACTGAAATACCATGTGAGAGAACAAGAATGCAATGATTAATGGAGCAGGAATGTACAAGTCATCATACATTGTACATCACGCCGCTCCCCTCTACTACCCTCTGTTTACATTCAGTACCCTTGGTTACCTCCATCGTAAAACAGCGGTAACCCAGTGAGTGTGAGGATGTGTCCAACCTTGAGGTCACTACGAAAATTATGAAATTGACAATGACATATTTCTAAGTGTGTCTGAAGTATATATTATAACAAATGTAGTTCTTGTCTGAATCTTATCAAATTTATTAAAATTATGAAACAGTGGAAACACAACAGCAACTTTTACATCATTCAGATGACTTTGCAAGTGGGAAAATGCTGTTAGATAGGTCACAACAGAAGATAATTTTTCTAATCATAGGGTATCATCATTGCAACAGGCTTCATACATCATTGTAATTTTCACATTCAAACTTTTTGTAAACTGCTTGGTTTATTTGGTTTATGGTAATAACAGCGCTTGCATTGAAGTGGAAAAAGTAATTTATCTCAGCAAAAACTCAATGGTTCATATATGAAGTAAAGATCATCTCATTTGGTCCCGGACTCTGTGTCATTAAGCAACTTTGCCAAAACAAATTTTGTGGCAGTTGATATGTTTCGTTTCTTGTTGAATTACATTCCAACATCAAACTCCAATCTTCCTGTATTACTTGAACTGAATGATAACGAAGAAATATGTTACCATCATGCCAATGATCTGAAAGTAAAGAATACACTTTTGTTATGAAATTTGGAATATCACAGAAAGTTTTCTTTCTTGGACAATCAAAAATATACAAATTTGAAAAGGTCCATACCCCAAGAAAGTTGGTTTTGTTTAGCTGAAATAATCCCAAAAAGCCAACTCCTTCAAAATGTTCTATGTCATCAGTGAACCTGACAATCTGGAAGACCAGGAGTTAGTTTAGAGAGCATTATCATAGACAGTTTTATTAAAGATGAGGTTTACTTAAATTTATACATACTAATCGATCAGTTTGTGCATCCATTGTTTTCTCCAACGCAGATTCCCTCAACACCTGTGCCAGACCAAGAACCTATAAATATATTAGAATATTTGAACCAGCATCACTGACGATATTGTGGTCCTATCAGTAGCCTTTGTTATCTTTGAGCACAAAAATTAAAATTTTAAAATTATTAAGGACCTTGGGCAGATTTCACGAAAAGTGCTCTTAAAAGGTACCTTAAACTTTCCAACCCTTTTTTTATCTCTCTGTTGCTTCCGGAAGTAAGTAAACCTATTACTAAGTATATCTGTGAGGTAATGAATAAATATCAATAAAGTATTCCTCAAATATGTAGCTTTTTCTTCTTAAAAAGATATTTTTTTATGCCTCATGAGGACAATTTTGGACGACCAAACTTACTGGTGATCAGACATGCTTGCTTTGGCACTCTGTGGAATCTGCTAAAACCAATTCAGGAAAATGTAATGGTATGTGATTGATAAAAAACATCTTGAAAATTATTTTGGAACCATTTTTAATTGTCCTGGTCATTATAAAACCTATTACTAAGTATGTCTGTGAGGTAATGAATAAATATCAATAAAGTATTCCTCAAATATGTAGCTTTTTCTTCTTAAAAAGATATTTTTTTATGCCTCATGAGGACAATTTTGGACGACCAAACTTACTGGTGATCAGACATGCTTGCTTTGGCACTCTGTGGAATCTGCTAAAACCAATTCAGGAAAATGTAATGGTATGTGATTGATAAAAAACATCTTGAAAATTATTTTGGAACCATTTTTAATTGTCCTGGTCATTATAAAACTTGAAAAAAATGAAAAATAAAAAAAGACTGCTAATGTAACTCGATTCCGTCTCAGGACACTGAGGTTACATTAGCAACTTTTACATACACATTTTTCTGTGTTCTCGCTACTTATGCCAATTTCAAACATGAAATTATAATATTTTATTGAAAAACGTGTCTTATTTGCCTATTTACATCACCAAAAACATAAACGACTGGGTGTGATACCTGTTTCTTTATTGCTAATGTAACTGCAATTTTGCATCCGTCCATTTCATTGTGTTACATTAGCAAAATGTGTACATAAAAATTATGTTAAAAAACACATGATTAGATCTCAATTTTTGTCTGAACTGAAAGCCAGGTTTCCCAAGCGCAGGCCAGGGGTGGTACCCTGCTGGTCACTTCATTTATATTGCAGCAGGACCAGCATAAAAAATTCCGTCCTACATCATTCATCGTTGTTACATTAGCACAAGGCCATATTTTTAGCTACTCTGACCTACCAATCCAACAGAAAAGATTGTTTACCCATGATTTTATTTAATGGATTGACACAATAAAAGATTTAGATTTCAGCTTTTTTTTATCCTGCCAGCTATCCTCAGAAGAAGCACCCTGAGAAAATCTGAGAATCTACGAATCGATTATGTCTGGCCTTATCAGTATTGTGCTAATGTAACTTGTGGACAAGTTGCGGTAAGTCATTTTGCAGCTTTTTCGTGAAATCTGCCCTTGGCCAAAATCATCAAAGAGGACCCTCTTCCTATTTTGGGAATTTAAAAAGAAAAATTACCAAAATATGTATCAATGTCTGGTAGCATCACCTTTCTGCTTTTTTGCTTCATTTTACTCATACATGTATAATTAAATTACTATCATTTAATGTTATTACAACTTGTATTAGCCCAGCAAGGACATTTTTTAAGACCATTGCAGTGCAATGGCAGTGTATTTATAAAAATTACTATTTTGGTCCTCCTTAACATACTAAATCGCATGTTATTCTAAAGGTGTTACAAAAAAGAGTTTTGAAGATGATCTCCAACAGTGTGACTTATTATTACTTAATATTATTGGACGTTGGTGTTAGAACAGTTATGCAATTTCATTCAGAATGTGTCTCAAACTTCATATTAGTTCATCTCAACTGAAACTCACCGTATCATGCAGCATTGCAGGTCCATACAACATCAAGCCATAATTTAAGACGATAATGGGAAAGAGAATTAAAATCCAAGAATAATCATAACTGTTTATCTCAGCTTTGATGAGCATATATCCAAACGAGACTATCAAGGTAACTGCTACAATAACAGAACTTGCAATGATGTATTTATGTGTCTCGCTGAAGTGCATGATTTTGCGCGAAAATTTCCCAAACTCCTTTCTCAGGGCGGCCAGCTTTTCAAATTCGACTTGTGGGTCTTTTAGTGCATTTTTCAGCTTAACTTTAAATTTGTCAAATTCACAAGAGGCAATGTATGTCCTCAAAAACAAGTATGTTGGAACAGTGAAGAATTCAAAATTAGAAATGGTCAAAACGAAAAGGCCGCTTACTGTATGTATACACATTAACATATCATTGACAGCAGTTGAAGCAGTAGCAGTCCCTGATGCATTAAATGCTTCACTTTCATTGAATTTAAGGTGTGTGGCTACATTGTTGGAGATTCCAGAAGCAGAGCAAAGATTGCCGATTTTGGAAACTTTGCTTGCAATGAAAAAATTTGTGCTGGATACAAAATGAGCAAATTGAGGAACAAGGAGTATGAAGTGTAAAAGTTTCATCCTCCATGACATTTTTAGTAAAGATTTCAATTTTCCGTTCTTTTGTAATTGCAACTGCCCATTCCATGATAGATGGTAAAGTACACAAGATGTGAAAAATATTTGCCAATGGAATTGCACTAAGAAAATACCTTCTATGAGGTCAAAGAGTTGAAGATGATCGTACAATAAATTGATCAGTGTTCTGCAAAGCATGGATAAGTTATTTACTGTTATTAAAAATAATATAGTTGAATTTAGGATTTTAAGAAAAAAATATAATTTTGATGATATAGTCAGATGCTTTTTAATATGACTTAATCCAAGGATGCGAAACATCCAAATGATTAAAGATATTTCATTTGGTAAATTTTCCATATCAAATGAATTTGAAGCAAATTTGTGATAAGAAAATCTCTGCTGCCAAACCAGTGAAGGAATGAAGTCCAACTGAAGCCACTGCCTATCGATTCACAGGAGTTTTTGTGATGGCATTTGTCATTAGTGTTCAATGTGCCTAATTTTGTATGTTAATGTGTTTCGGGCAAGATGCAAAATATTGACTTTCAAACTTTTGGTGGTATTGTGGGTAATGTGTTTCTGTTTGCACAATGGAAAGCTGTGTTCTTGGTAATGGATTTTAAGGCTACTTGGTATTGGATTTTAAATTTTTTCATACAAAGTATAAGACATTTAAAAACATTTGAGTAAATAGGACCATGCAATTAAGGTAGCAACTGATATGTCTACTTCATGTTGCAATCCAGCAAAAAATTCAAATTGTCCAATAACAAGAAATATAAAGTTAGTCTTTAAAAATGCTCCCAAGCTCACCAAAAGAATTAATTCATACACCTGACCCATAGAAGTAAGTGTTCCTCCAAGTCCTCTAAACAAAGTTCTGTGAAAGCATTGCGGTCATCCAGAAACGCATACAGGACGTCCGACTCCACGCCATGACGTTATAACAGTCTATACTGACTAGTGGCGCCGCTTGCGGGGGTGACAGAACAGCATGTAAACAATGGCACAACAGTGCAGGTCGCTCCAGAAATCAGCTCAAAATGTGATTCAAAGGTGAGTGATTGTCATAAATCCATGGGATTGCTATTGTTAATGATGAAAGGAAAGGTTTATTGCAATTTGGCTGGATTTTGCATGCATGTCAATGGCAATTGAGGCCGATTACACCAGTTACAAGTGTGACAATTGACTTAATTGAGTGATCATTGACAGTTCTGTGAATGCAATGGCAGTTGACACTATATCTAATGGAAATTTTCCTCTGATATCATTTTGCTGAATTCATAATAGAGCATTAGATATTTGGTTAAGCCAGTTACCAGAACTCTAGACTTACTGGCTGGAGCCTGGGAGCCTAGACATTGCAGTCTGAGTAAGTTGCTTGCTTTTCAGCTGGCTTAAACTCTTGACCTCAATTGACTTGGAACAGCTACTTTTCTAATAGGCCTAAATTAACCTGATGCTTTTTATTTATTTTGTAAAATATAAACCGTATAATTTCCTATTTTTCGAGGAAGCTTGAAGTTGTGTAGTCCCAACTGGCACCAGGGCAAATAGGCAAATATCAGGGCAAATTCTGACTAATGTCTGGTTAAATCCTGACCAATATTCATGCAAATCCTAGCCAATATTATTCAGTATAAGGGACCATTCAGAATTTATGATAGGGCATGTTTCAAGGCAGTATGTCATTTTAAAGAAATATTCCAGGATCACTAATAGAAATATTCCTGGATCACTAATATATTAGTAATATACTTTACTTCCTTCAACATTATGATTTTGACATAGGCCTAGTAACCTTTTCACTTGGAAGTAGCTAGTGTTTGATTTGTGACCAATTGTGAAATTTTAACATACTTTTATATGAGCTTTTATGAAATTGCTTGGCAATTCACTTTTTCTCTAGCCCTGAGGCCTACATTACAATAACTGTAGGATAGGCCAATCTATGAAGTAATGCTCTTCATTGTTTGTTGCAGGTGGACCGAGACCTGATTATTAGTATCGGAACTGCTGACAACAGTCTGCTGTAAAAGCAGGTGAGCGAGCGAGGCTGCAGACTGACAAAATTCAGGTCGAAATGGCTATCGAATTGGCGTCTGGGCAGGTCCGCACCCTGCATACTCAGTAGAACTGCACTAGATTTTTCAGAAGTTCAAGTGAGCGAGGACTTGAAATGGAACAGCTCCAGCGAAATGGTGTAGCCTGAACGCTAACGCTCGCAACTAACTTAAGCAGGCTATACTGTAGCCTGCCAGAACAGACCAAATGGTGTCGGAATGGTATCGGGAGCATCGACAACAAAATACTGGCATCGATATTTGATCGGAACAGAAAAAGTGATATCGGCGGAGTATCCCTATTTGAGATTAAATGATTACGATGATAAATTTATTTGACTTATTTTTAATAGAACAACAAACATGATGAAACAGCAAAAAGCGTCAGGCCTACATTTATATATAGGGTGTTGGACTGTTGGTTTATCAAGAATTTTACTCACAAATTAGGCCTGATTTCATAACAATCTCAATTTTGTTGAATTGTGGTAAAAATTTGGAAGGATTAAATATTAGATTTATGAATCATTTATCATTATTAATTGTTTAGCATTTTGTTGTTCTTGAATTGAATTGTGTGCTCTTGTAATAAATTATTAGTGTTTGAATTAATAAATCATATTGAATTAATAATTATTTTGTATGTTTTTTTTGTGATTATAAACAAGTGAATTCCTGATTAAATGTATTGTGGCTTATAATTATGCATGTAGGGGAGATGAGGGCCAGTTGTCACAGGGGCTAGTTGTCATAATGCAGATTACTCTGATATGGATGGTAGAAGCTGATGGCAAATAAATCAATTTTGATATTTTTATTAGCATATGAAAATTGTTTGTGTGTTATCACAAAAATGTGTAATCTGTCAAAATACATTTTGCGCCATTTTCAAATATTCATCATCCTCCAATTTGAGACAATTTTTGGGAGATTCAGGCCCCGATTCGTGGTGGCATTAACTCGTAGTCTTCATGAATAATGTGTGTGTGTTTTCTAAATGGAATCAGAATTTATTCTCCTTTGATTACTGAGATATCAGTTGATTATGATCGTGACGAGGATAGGCTGGGGCTAGATGTCACAGAGGCAATTTGTTTTTTTCAATGGAATCTGATGTACTCCAAGCTTGTATTATAGAAAATCTGTCAGAGGTTACTGGCCTCAGGGACCCCATTGCTACCATAGGGGTGCCACTTGATGTGAGACTCACTAAAATTTAATTGCAGTGGAACCGGATGCAAGGATGTGGCGGATCCAAACAGGGTTGTCTTGCTCTTCTCATCTCAGTGGTCTAGAGGGGGGGGGGGGTTGGCGGTGCCGGACCCCGTCCCGGATCCTCTAGTGGAGGGGGAAGCTCCCGAAGAAGCTGGTACTCAACCTGAAGTCAAATTGGCTAATGATCTTTGGTGGGGGGGGCTATGGATTTTTTGTGAGAAAAAAAGAGTTTGTTTTCACCTTTAGCCAGGATACTGTTAGGCCTATGTTAAAATTGTGACAAATTTAAAGAGTTTGTCGCTAGTCCGCATGCGAAAGAAATTGTTTTGTCGATGCTTTGCGAAGGAAAAAAAAGTTGTCCCGGTGGTAGGGGGCTGACCAGATGATCTTTGAGGGGGGGGCTATGGATATTTGGTGAAAAAAAAGATTGTTTCCCACTTGACACTGAAAAAAAAGTTTGTTCAGCACGTGGAAATAAAAAAAAAAGTTTGTTTCCACCTGTAGCTAGGGTACCATAATGTTAAAATTCCGATAAAAAAGTTTGTCGCGAGTCCGGAAGCGAAAAAATTGTTTGAAGTCCATAGCCCCCCCCCAACTATTGTCTGGTCGGCCCCTAAAATTCACAGCCCCCCCCCCATTCTCATATGGTTGGCCCCTTAGTTGGAAAGCAATCAGATACAAGATTAATTTTCGGTACCCTCGGCCCCATCCCTTGCCCATTTCTGCCATGTTTGCCTTTTGAAATTTCCAATCACTTGATATATATATATATATACATATATATATATTTTGCTCAAAATATTCCTTAGGACTTACAAAAGCAAAGATTCATAATAGATTTGTGCACATATTCAGTTTAATAAGGCATAAAACACAATTAGTATCAATCTAGAGATATCCATTTGGACGATAGGGCTACCATGCAAATGCAGAGCTGAAGCAGGAGGATCATAAGTAATGAGGCTGAGTTGTCATGAATCAAAAGAATAGATTTTTCACCTTCTCAAATATATTTATAGTGCCTCTGAGCATAAATAGAGAGGGGCCTCAGAGGCCCCTGTGGACCGTTGGTGAAACAAAATTTGGTGGCCAATAGGAGGGTTAAGTAGGGTATGAAATTTTGACAAAAGAAAAACATAAATCATGCATACACTCAGTTTATTAAGCTGCATCTTTTTACGCACAATTTTAAGGCCTGAATGCCCAAGGATGTATATGCATGTGTGGATTGCTTTTTATGTCTGGGGCGGTACTAGATATCCACATGAAATGCAAGAGGGGTATCGATTTTTAACGAACAATTCCAACAAAACTGTCATCCCAGTCATAAATACTGAGGAACATAAGTCAGGGACAGCTCAGAATTTATGACTATAGGAGGAGTAGAAGATTTAATTGTTGGAATTAAGTTGCCGTAAAAATTCACCCCCCCCCCCTTAAGTTCCATGATGTGTTTTAGTTCTCCAGCCCTTTCTAGGTTCTCCAGCCCTATCTAGGTTCTGTGCCATAAGACATGTAAAGCAATACACACATAATTATAAACTGTTATACAGGAGCTTAGCCAGTGGGGGGGGGGGACAACATTTTTGGAGGATAATTTGGGAAATGGTAGACAAAAATGGGGGAATGGTGATAAAGAAGGGGAGGAAAATTATGGAAAAGAAATGGAAATTCACCAAAAGAGGAGATTTTTTACCTAGTGAACAAAATAAATAGGGAAATTAAAATCAATAAGTGAACAAGGGTCGGCAATTACAATGAAGAGATTACAAAGGAGATATATTGAGCATTATGACAGAATGTGAGGCATGCGACAAAGACTGAAAAATTATTTTGGGGAAATGTCGTGACGGAATCCCTCCCCCCAGGGGCGGACTGGCGCCAATTTGGGCCCTTGGCAAAATAATCAACGCGCCAATGGACCATGGTATGCCCCTTCAATTGGCATTTAAAGAGAAAAGCAAAATACTATAGTCCACATAATTTAGTTAATATTTATTAGGGTGGGGCCCCTTGCAAAAGGCCTTGTCGTATTCAGTTTCTTGTATGGCCCCCCTGAGTGGATGGGCCCGTGGCAGATGCCACTCTGCCACATAGGCCAGTCCGCCCCTGCCTCCCCCCCCCCCGGGAAAAATACTCGGACCAAACTGAAACTTCTAGCTCAAACTTCGTGGAAAACTTTCCCGATGCTCATGAACAAGTCTCTTCATAAGTGTGGTAACGGGGCCCATTCTGCTACGCTCCTTCCATTTTAAATGTGCTCCTTGAATATTCACATCTAGATTCATGGACCGATGAACCAGGTGCATGTATTACGTGATGTTATAGTAGTAGTGCCTCCTGAGATGGGCATAACTCCCCATCATCCCCCCACCAGTCATAAATTCTGAATGATCCAATGCAGGGGGGATCCAGAAAATTCCGGTGGGGGGGGGGGTCTATCGGGCTGTCACGTCATGGAACGCATGATTCGCGACATAACATGACTGCACGCTGATAAAATTGATATGTAAAACTACGTACATTTTGGTCTGGTGGGGGGGATGCATCCCCCCCCATTTCCCCCCGCGTCCATCCCTGATCCAATGACCATAAGATTATTTTTCATAATTTATTTCATAATTTTCAAATGAAAATGGCAGGGGTTCCTTGGGAGCGCAGGCCTAATCCACACAATTTAAAAAAAAATCAAATTAATATTAACCATTGACCAATGTATTGCTATAGGCCCATAGGCAGATTCTCCCCCCCCCCATTTGTCAGTTAAATCCTTCATATTGCTATTTGGAAAACAAATTTTTTTTAGAGACTCCAATACTATAAGTACTGCCGCGCCTCCCCTTTAAAAAACTCCTGTGTCCGCCCCTGAGGCCAGTTCCACTGGTCAAGCTCATCTCAATTAAGTATTTAATATTCAGTGCACTACTTAAATTGCATTACTGGCTTGCTTTGGAAATTAGCAGATTGATTAGAAAGAACTAAGAGGGCAAACATTACATCTCCAGGTGGTAGGAGAGCTTGCATGATTTAAAAAAAAGTATTTGCCCTCAACTATGCTTTTGATTTTATTTATATCATATTTCAATATACTGAGGCCAGACATTTATTTTTAGGTCTAAATTTATGTATTTCATGTACTAACATAATGACTAATACCATAATGGAGCTGTAAAAATAGGAATACAGCAGCAGTTATAATATTGGCCTATTGGGCAAATAGCAGCAGGCTAAATGCAAACAGAGCATGCTGTAAGACCCTATTTGTCTTAAAATGGTAGGCTTATTTACCTAAATAGGTGTCAGTGTCAGTCAGACATCCAACAGTACAGAGAATAATGGCAATTAGGCCTGGCAGTGCTTAATGCCAATTATGCCTGGCTGTACTGAATGGCTATTAGGCCTGCCTGCACTGAATGCCTATTAGGCCTGAATTAGCACTCAATGCCAATTAACACATTCACATAGTATGTACAAAGCTGTATGTGGTATATTATTGCAATATACGATGTGACAGGTGCTTTAGAGGGACAAGCAACTGGTCCACACTGCTGCAACAGCAGCGACCAGCCTGCTTCTGTGCTCAGTGTCCTGGTGTGCTGTCACCCTCGCAGTGGCGCTGCGAAAAAACTCGAAGTCTAGTGGCACCGCCTATAGGAGTCGGACGTCCTGTATGCGTTTCTGGGTCATCCAAAGCCTTTTCTCCTCCAGTGCTAGCCCCCATGGACTAAAGTACGGGAAAACAAGTGACAGAGAGAAATCTCTCACAGTCACAATTTGTTGGGTTTCTTGGTTTAAGTATTACCTGCCCCACCTAGTTGAATGATCAATTTCCATGGCAGCCACAGAATGACTTAAAAATGTACAAATTGTCAAAAATTTTGGAAATCCATTCGAAATAGATATGTTGAATTTAATCCTGTGAAAAATTCTTAGTTCTAGATTGAAAATAAGTGTTCATACGAAAGAAGTCTCAAACTGTCTGGACGGCCCTCGTATCACTTAAAATAAATGAAATACGTAACTATCATGTATAAAGACAAAACAGATTTTTGTTATTCACAAGAAATCATAATTTTGATAGATAGGATGCTGGTTTTTTGAAAAAATTTGGAATATCTACAAGTTTGAAAAGCTCCAATGGTCCATACCCCAAGAAAATTCAAAGTATCATGCCTCATTGCCTCAATTCACTTCCCGGGAAATAACGTTACATTCTTTCAACATTCTTGGGTTCATGTTAAAAATTAAGCAAGATGGGAAAATGGAAAATATTCTAAAAAGCATAATTATATGACGAATATGATTGACTATCATAGCTGAACTTTGACACATTTGTCAACCCTCTAGTAAAGCCTTTTTCCTTACAAAATCAGCTTACAGTTGAATATTTCATGACAATAAAGAGATAACGCATTCCTTTGAGTACCATCATAATAATGAATCTTTATTATTACATAGAGGTGACTCTAAATCAAATCAATGTACTCAAGGAAAAGTTCAAAAATTAAGTAAAGCTCATGTATAGACAGTTAATCCAGCCACGGGGACCAGGGCCAACATCTGGGGAATCCCATCAGGACCCCCCAGAGGGAAACCCTGGGATTCCCCAATGACATCATTCTTCCCTTTCCCGCCTCCATTCAGTTGGATGATTAAGGCCTCTGGTTGAGGTTGAACGCTCCTAAAGTGAGGAAAGTCTTCTGCTGTGTAGAAAAAGTTTTAACCTATCTCAAAAAATAAAAACTCATCTCACTTGTTTGCATAATTCTTGATAATGGATTTTAAGGATGTTCTTACTGTGTATAATATTTTAAAGTAAATTAGACCACTGCAGTGGGATATGAGACGTAACAAGTCGAAGTAAGAGTCATGCTTCAATTCACTTCCTGGGAAATAACCGTTTTCACGATGTCTTGGTCTAGTGTTACCGAGTATCAAAATGGGAAAATGGAAAATATTCTGAAATCCTTGTTACATCAGATTTATTGTTGAATTTTTCATAGCAAAAAACTATAAGACTTTCCTTTGAGAAGCATTGTAGTTCACTTTAATAAATCAGCTAATTATTACATGGAAGTGACAAAAAGTATAATCAATATATATAGAAGGGAAAGTTCAATAATTCAAAGATTTAAAAATGAAGTAAAGCTCATCTCACTTGGTCCGTATACAACATAAATAAGGTAGCAACTGATATAATTCTTGTTGTAATCAAGCAAGAAACTCAAATTGTCTAATATCACTTAAACTGAATGATGACGAAGAAATATGTAACCATCATCCCAATAATCTGCAAAGGCAAAACAGATTTCTGTTACTCATACAAAATCATACTTTTAAATGATAGGAAGCTGGTTTGTTTTAGAAATTTGGAATATCTACAAATTTGAAAAGCTGCCATGGTCCATACCCCAAGAAAGTTGCTCTTGTTTAGCTGAAATAATCCCAAAAAGCCAATTCCTTCAAAATGTTCTATGTCGTCAATGAACCAGACAATCTGAAAGACAAGTGACAGTTTTAGATGGAATCCCAATAGACAGTTGTATTCAGATTGCAGTTTGTTTTTGATACATACCAATCGATCATTTTGTGCATTCATTGTTTTCTCCCTCACAGATTCCCTCAACACCTGTGCCAGACCGACAACCTGTGAATAAATTGCAATATTCTGTTTTTCCGCATCACTGCTATTGTACATGGTCTTAAAAAGGTCTTAAAAAGGAAATGTTTTGTTTGTTGCCACAGTCAAAGACTGACAGATATATAGTTTAAATCTTCCATTGGAAAAGCCATGTAAGTGTTTTGCTCAAGTGAGCTATGTGCCATGCATTCGAACTCGTTTTTCATGCAGAAACATCAAAACATTATCATGTCATTCACCTGACTGCATGACACTGTTCATTCATTTGTGACTAAATTGGTTGTGAAGTGTTATATGTTGACCAACAACCCAAGGGTTTTGGCCTAAACCCTGTCTACACATGACCATAATATGCTTCCTTTATAAAGTCTGTGTTTTTTCTAGGTCTTTTCCCATCAGTTGTGACATTTTATCCAGGGCATTTACTGCATTAAATTTCTTCTAACAATGATAAGTATTAACATTTAAGCCTTAAACTGCTTCAAATGGTGCAGCATTTTACAGTAATGGAAGTTGTGAAACTGCAAATTTAAGTGGACAGCGGAGCATGTGCTCTCCGAGCGCCCGTTCTAGTTTCCTTTATTACTGGTAATTCATACAATAAAAATATCAAAATATGTATCAGTGTGTTGTAACATTATTTTTCTGCTTCTTTGCTTCTTCATACTGATAAATAAACCAGTATCCTATAATAGTATGTATTGGCTTAGCATGAAAATTGCTTTAGACCATTGCATCATAAAGTGGGCCCTCCATCGCATACATTATCAAGAGCTGGATTTGAACCCAGACCCAGTGATTGGTAGCCCACCATCTCTGAGCTAACCATTCCCCCTTCCATCACATGCAAAACTGCGTGTATTTCATTGTTTAAAAATATGAACCTAAAGAGGTGTGAAGATGACATGCAAAAATGAGCAAACAGTTACAGCCATGGCCGTTAGTTTTCACTCAGCTGCTATGCTGCACCATGGTGCTATCATTGTGACCAATCATATCAAGCATATTGTTAATATACTTGCTCAATCTTCACCAAATTTTCAGGAATTATAGTTTACAGGTCTGTGGTGTCTTGCAGGGATCTACCTCTAAGTTTGCTCGTCCAGAATAATCACATTGATTGAGATCTTGTGATAACAGGGGCCATATTGTCCCGCTGAGAAACTTGACAGAGCGAACCTTGATCCAGTTCTGAGCTTTCCAAGGGACTGTAGCTGATGCCCCGTCTTGTTTGAAGATCAAATTATCTGTGGCACTATATGTCTTATCTGTCCAGGGCTTTAGATGCTCTTTCAAGATGTTAATATGTACTTTTCACATGATTTCAACACCCTCATCATCCACCTTCAGACGGCTTTGTTTTAAAATCTTATAATAGCCATAGTGAAGTCTGAACTTGCTCTAGCACCTTCTGGTTTGTGCTGAATTGTGCCTCTGTCTTCTCAATTTCATTTTATGTTGTATTTATTTTGTCCTGTGAAGCTTAGTAGCTTCAAAATTGCTGATGGGCCATGAACAACCCAGAGTAGTAAAAACGAGGAGCACTCCCGGCTTCCATTTTGTCTGCTATCAAAAAAGTAATGAACCGTTTTGGTTATTAACCAATTTTCAAAAGATCTAACATACTTGGCTTGTATACACAATAAGTACCCAGGCACTGACTCAATTATGGCAGCCTGGAAAATGAAATATCAACTGCAAAGTTTTTTTTTACCAGCCTGTAACATTCTTTCATCCAATCAAATTTTATCAGAACACCTGCTACTGTGTTCAGACTATAATTCCTGACAATTTGGTGAAGATTTAGCAAATATTAGCTTTGTCACGATTGGTCACAGTGATAGCACCATGGTGAAGCATAGCAGCTGAGAGAAAACTAATGGCCGTGGCTGTACACAACATCATTTAGAATGTGTCTGATTTTTCTCACACCTCAAATCAGTTCTTCGTCAACTGAAACTCACCGTATCGTGCAGCATTGCAGGTCCATACAACATTAAGCCATAATTTACGATGATAATCGGAAGGACAATCAAAATCCAATAATAATCGTAATTGTTCATCTCTGCTTTGATTAGCATATATCCAAATGAAACTGTCATAGTAACAGCTACAACAATAGAATTTGCAATGATGTACTTATGTGTTTCGCTGAAGTGCATAGTTTTGCTTGAAAGTGTACCAAACTCTTTTCTCAAAGCAGCCAACTTCTCTTCCACATCAACTGGCCCCTTTAATGCATTTTTCAGCTTTACTTGAAGTTTGCCAAATTCACAAGAAGCAATGTATGTCCTCAAATACAAGTATGCTGGGACTGTGAAGAATTCAAAATTAGTAATGGTCAAAACGAAAAGTCTGCTTAGTGTATTTAGACACATCAAGGTATCATGGACAGCAGTTGAGCTTTCCGTAGTTTCAGTTGCATTTAATTCTTCACTTAGATTAAATTTCAAATGTTTGGCTTCATTGTCGGAGACTGCGGAACTGGAGCAGTAACTGCTGATTTCGGAAAATTCGCTGGCAATGAAATAATTCATACCCGATACAAAATGAGCAAACTGAGGAACAAGGAGTATTGCGCACAGCAGGAAGACAGAAGCGGAAAGTGCTTTTCCACAGTTTTTATTAACTCAGGGATGTTCTGGTTATACTAAAATAAATACAAAAAAGGAATGTCTAAGTACATGATCAAGATGTCAAACATTTAAATATACAGAAATGAACAAATCATAATATATATAAATAGTTATGATTATAAACTTACAAAAGCTTGTGGACTATCTACACTTCCTGCCTCCCAGCACACACACAAGATTATCAACTGGATATCTGCAAATTGTATTACAACTGTAAGTTGTCTGAACTATTCTAAACATTAATGAGAGTGAAATATAAAAATATTACTATTCACAATAAAGTACCATGAGATTTATAATATCATAAAATAACTAACCTGTACAAATATGACATTTTTCAGTATCAATTCTGGGTCTGTAGATGCAGATGTTAACCCATTGCTTGTCAGTAATTTAAATGCAGGGAAATGACAATGAATGTTTCCTTGTTGGGTGTTTGACACATGGCATAACACCTAACTGACAATACAACACACAACACCATGAACTCATGTGTAACTTGGAAACTGTTAATAACACAGATCAACAAACCATTAAAACTGAGTGATACATTGTGAAACAAACCAATTTCAGGGATACACAGTGAGAGAACAATGAAATGACAGTGTTTATTTCAACAAATAAAAAATGCATATGATACTAATTATTGTAAGTCATACTGGAGATAACACTATCTTAGATCCTAAAGATACCAAAACATGTCAATTCAATAAAAAATTCATGATATTAATATACAGTTGTACATAATCAAACAATTTGACATACAATGAAAAAATACAAATAATGTAAATAGACATACAAACAAAGACTGTTACAGATTTGAAAATTAAATCAATGAAACATAATTTATGAAATCTTTGAGACAAAATAGGAAACAAAAATTAATTGTACCATAAATTGAAGCTCTATACATGCTATATATACATTATGCCACACCTTCTAAAAGGACAATTTTTGTTATTGGCCTAACAAGTTCTGTAGCTGCAGTCCTCACTCTGGCTGATCTGACAAGTCCATCTCTGCCATTCATCACTTCCACCACAACACCAAGGGGCCACAGTCCTCTAGGCATGCTCTCCTGCATGAGTAGGACAAGGTCACCGACCTGAATATTCCTTTGCACTGCAGTCCACTTGTGTCTCTTCGTCAATTCAGGGATGTATTCCTTTTGCCATCTCCTCCAGAATTGATTTGCTAAGTGCTGGGTGTATCTCCATCTTTTCCTGTACATGTCTCCCAATTTGAAATCTCCAGGTGGCACTTCAAGATTTTGCTTCATCAAGAGCAAGTGGTTCGGAGACAGAGCTGACAAATCATCTGGGTTGTCACTCACTTTTGTGATGGGTCGGCTGTTAATGATGCATTCCGCTTCAGCAAAAAGAGTCAGGAGGATTTCATCAGTCAGACGGCTATCTTTGACAATTGCAGTGAATACTCTTCTGATGACTCGAATCATTCTCTCCCATACTCCCCCCATATGGGATGCATGTGGGGGATTAAATGTCCATTCAATCTGTTGTCTTGAAGCAAATTCTTGAATCTTCCGCTTATTCATTTCCTTCCACCCTTTTGCAAGTTCAGAGATTCCACCTACAAAATTGGTGCCATTGTCGCAGAATACTTTCACTGGACAGCCTCTTCTGGAAATGAATCTTCTTATTGCATTCAAGAAAGAATCAGCATCAAGGAAATCAATCTTCTCAATGTGGATTGCCCTGGTGGTCATGCAGGTAAGTATGAGTCCATATCTTTTCACTGTGGATCTTGCAAGCTTCACATGAAATGGGCCGAAGCAATCCATGCCCACATATGTAAAAGGAGGTTTACCTGGTGTGAGTCTCTCCACTGGCAGATCGGCCATCTTCTGCATGCATGGACCAGCAAATAGCTTCTTGCAGGTAACACATGCTGATCTTACACTTTTTATGACCACTCTGGCTCTTGTCACCCAGTATTTTGTCCGTAGCATACTTAGGGTCCATTCAACCCCAAGATGGGCAATGTTGTGCAATTCTTCAATTATCAATCTTGCAACTCTGTGATGATGTGGAATGATGAATGGATGTTTCTTGCTCTCCTGCATGCTGGCATGCTGGATCCTGCCACCTACGCGAAGAACATGATCAGGATCAAGAAAAGGTGTTAGATCCTTGAGAGAGCTGTCCTTGGCAAGGGCTGTACCATTCTTCAATCTCTTCACATCTTCTCCATACTGCTGCGCTTGGACATGACGGATTATCTTCACTTCTGCATCCTTGATCTCAGCCACAGTCAGAGCTGCTGCAGGAGGCTTTACCTTGGACTTCAGCTGATGAATGAGACGATTCCACCAACACACAGCCCTCTTCAACTTGTACCAGCTGGAAAAGTGATCCATCAAAACATCCAACGGGTGAGTTTTAACATTTGTCACAAGAACAGTTTTTACATTAGCATCATTTGATCTCACCTCCGGATCATGGGACGGGAGTATCTCTATTTCTTTTTCAGGTCTCCAATTGTTCTTGTAGTCACTGAGGAACTCTGGTCCGACAAGCCACCTACTCTTCAGCAGATCATCAGGACTTGTACCTCTCGAAATCACATCAGCAGGGTTTTGAATTCCAGGTATGTGATGCCACTGATGAGGTTGTGTCAAGCGACGAATTTCTCCGACCCTGTTGCCGACATAAACATGCAGTCTGTGCTTCTCATTGTTGATATACTGCAGGACAATCTGGCTGTCAACCCAGAAGTGTGACTCAGCAAGATTAAGATGCAATTCTTCGCGGATCATGGAATCACACTTAGCTGCAAGGAGCGCTGCTTGAAGTTCAAGCCGAGGGATGGACGCCGTCTTGAGGGGGGCTACTCTGCTCTTGCTGTACAGTAGAGCTGTGTGGACCTTTCCGTCTTTGTTGATGCATCTTAGATAGCTGCACACTCCGAGGGCCTTCTCACTTGCATCACTGAAATTGTGGACTTCAAGATGAGCATCATCAAATTCAGTAGGTTTAATACACCTGGGGATTTTCAAGGAGCTGACCATTTGAAGAGCTTGGACCCAGCGGCACCACCTGTTGAGCAGTTCATGCGGAATCTTGTCATCCCAATCCAACTTGAGCCGAGTAGCTTCTTGAAACATGATCTTTCCAACAACAAGTACAGGACTGAGCATTCCAAGAGGATCAAATGTTGACGACAGCAGACTCAGCATTGCTCGTCTGCTGACAGGCTCAGACTTAGTCACATCAATATCAAAATACATGATGTCAGATTTTGGGTTCCACTTAACTCCCAAGGCCTTACTTGTGTTGTCCGCTTGGAAATCCTTCACTTCACTTGCTCTCTCATCCTCCGAGACTTCCTTCAACAACAATTCATCATTCACAACAAACTTGGTCAAATTGAAGCCTCTGGATTGAAGAACTTTCTTGGTGCCGTGAATAACTTCGATAGCCTCTTCTTTAGAAGAAACAGATTGCAGGCAATCGTCAACATAGAAGGAATTGTTCACAGTGTCACTCACAAGATTGTTGACATCATTGCTGTCTTCTACGGCTCGCCGAAGTGCATAGGTGGCAGCACTTGCGCACCAGACCCCTCCAAATAGATGAGAGCACATGCGGTAGTGTTGAATGGTCTGATCTTCATCTTCCCACAGGAATCTCAGGAAATCTCGATCTTTGGCAGGAACCCTGACTTGATTGTACATCGCCTCAACATCAGCCATCACTGTAAACTGGTGTCTTCTGAAGCGTAACAAAACATGTTGCAACTTATTGTTAAGATCAGGGCCTTGCAAGGCCTTGTCATTAAGTGATTCACCCTTGTGTCTAGCTGCACAATCAAATACTACTCGAACTTTTCCTGGCTTTTTCTCTGAAATCACAGCTTGGTGAGGCAAGTACCAAGCTTTACCATCTTTTACAATTGCCTCTGGTACCTTTTCTGCATAACCTTTGGCTAACAATTTTGAAATCTCAGCATCATATTTGGTAATCAAATCTTTCTTAACAAGACTAGTTCTCAGAGATTTCAACCTCGACATGGCAACATACAAGTTATTTGGAATAGTAACATTGTCTTTCCAAGGAATTGGCAAAACATAATGATTCTCATCAACATACGATTCATTATCCCACAACTGCAAAACTTCTTGATCCTGTGGCGATAATGATGTCTTCTGTCCAACATTGTCATTTTCAATATGCCACAGCTGCTCAACCTTCTCTTCGAGACTTGTAGAGATGAAGTGGCTCACGACTTTGCCACCGAGGCGATCATTGCTTGTAGAAGGGCCATTCAGTGACCAACCGAGGAGAGTTCTAATGGCAAATGGTTCGTCAGGATTGCCATATGCTGACTGGAGAGGGATCAATGCTGCGGAATGATCCTGGCCAATCAGGATATCAACAGTCGGACCAACATGGCCAAGAGGGAGTTCACGGAGGTGAGAGTAATGTTTAACGCTAACAGCTGGCAAAGAAGCAGGAATCTCCCTGACAACATACACATTGCACAATTTCAAACAATTTTTACCATCAATTGATCTAACATTCAAGTCAACTAACATAGTCTCTCTACTCTCACCTCTTGACGTCAATGTACTCAGCGTTAGCTTCGTCGACTTGCCTTTAACTCTCAGATTATCGACCAGACGTTGCGTGCAGAACGTATTTGTTGAAGCAGTGTCAAGAAGGACGTTGATCTTCATGGCTTCATTCACAACCACAGGTACGACAGGGACATGAAAGTCAGCACAAGCATCATGAGTAGCATTCACAACTTCAACACGATTGCTACTGGCTTCGCGAACATTTCTTGATGCAGGAGGATGACGACTGGGAGTGGCTTCATCAACGTGAATGAATTTTGTGTGCCTCTTCTCACAACCTGGTACACCACATACAGTAGATTTTCTACATTCTGACGTCTTATGGTTAGAATACAGACAGTTCTCACACAAATTATGATTCTTCACAAATTTCAGTCTTTCGGGCGGTTTCATACCTTTGAAGGTAGGGCAGCTAAACAAACTATGTTCTTCATTGCAGGCTTTACAACTGTATTTGCGAGGGGTGTATTGTCGAGTACTGGTTGAGAAAGATGAAGAAGCAGGTTTTCTGTCACGATATTGCGAAGGACCTTCCACACTTCCATACACTGGATCCATCGCTTCATCTGCTTCTTTGACCACAAATTCTACAAACCGGGAAAAATCTGGATACTTCTTCTTCTCTGCTTTCATCGCCAGAGCTATCTTTCTCCATCTTTCACGAAGACGATACTGCAGACGCTTTGCAATATCCCTAATACACCCTTGTGTGTCTATCTCGTCCAGCTTATCCATATTCAGCAAAGTCACATGACAGTTAAGCAATTCGTCTGCAAGAGCCTGGAGCTCTTTAGGGGAATGGACACGTTTACCCTCCATTACAGACTTCATTATCAACTCTGAAACAAGGTGGTCATCGCCAAATCTTCTATGAAGTATTTCCCTCGCCTGATCATAACCTCTCTGACCTCCAACTATACCACAGGGAAGAATAGCGGTCTTCGCTTCACCACCAGTGAACTGCAACAATCTGCTTAACTTGTAACTGGGCTTCATATTGGTGTCACCAATATTTTCATCAAACACAGCCATGAAACTATGGTAACGCATTGGATCCCCAGTGAAAGTGTCTAATTCACAAGCTGGGGTGTGAATAGCACTCAAAAGTTCAGACTTTGAAATGTCAATGCTTTCCTTATCTACTTCATCTTTTTTAAGTCTCTGATCATTTTGGTTACTCACATTGCTTGCAGAGCTGTCGTTTGTTGGTGGATTGGCTGTCATCTCAGCTTTGACTTTACTGGCTTTCACTTCGACCACTACTCCATTTCCTCTCAGCCACTTCTTTGTCCCTGTCAGTGTTGCGGTATAGTTGGTCTGAGTTTGAAGGAAATACGAATCACTGTCATCTTGAGGCTTCTCTTCCGTAAGTAGAGCGTGGTAGGCTTCATGGGCTTCCTCAAATTCCTTGAAGTAACCCTTGAGCTTGTCCAGTCTTTCATAGACCTCGTCAATATCTTCTTCGGCAATAAACTTCTCAATGGCATGAATCTCTTTGGTGACCGTTGACTTCTTCCCTTTTCTTGTTGCCTTCAGCTGTTCTATGTCACCCATGGTGAATGTCTTGAAGCTTTTTATAACTATTGCGCACAGCAGGAAGACAGAAGCGGAAAGTGCTTTTCCACAGTTTTTATTAACTCAGGGATGTTCTGGTTATACTAAAATAAATACAAAAAAGGAATGTCTAAGTACATGATCAAGATGTCAAACATTTAAATATACAGAAATGAACAAATCATAATATATATAAATAGTTATGATTATAAACTTACAAAAGCTTGTGGACTATCTACACTTCCTGCCTCCCAGCACACACACAAGATTATCAACTGGATATCTGCAAATTGTATTACAACTGTAAGTTGTCTGAACTATTCTAAACATTAATGAGAGTGAAATATAAAAATATTACTATTCACAATAAAGTACCATGAGATTTATAATATCATAAAATAACTAACCTGTACAAATATGACATTTTTCAGTATCAATTCTGGGTCTGTAGATGCAGATGTTAACCCATTGCTTGTCAGTAATTTAAATGCAGGGAAATGACAATGAATGTTTCCTTGTTGGGTGTTTGACACATGGCATAACACCTAACTGACAATACAACACACAACACCATGAACTCATGTGTAACTTGGAAACTGTTAATAACACAGATCAACAAACCATTAAAACTGAGTGATACATTGTGAAACAAACCAATTTCAGGGATACACAGTGAGAGAACAATGAAATGACAGTGTTTATTTCAACAAATAAAAAATGCATATGATACTAATTATTGTAAGTCATACTGGAGATAACAAGGAGAACAAGGTGTAAAAGTTTCATCCTACATGACATTTTTAGTAAAGTTTTCAATTTGCCACTATCTTGCAATTGCAAGTGCCCCTTCCAAGACAGATAATATAACATATATGATGTGAACAATACTTGCCAATTGAATTGCACTACAAAAACACTTTGTATAAGGTCAAAGAGTTGAAGAGGATCATACAATAAACTCATAACTTTAATGCACAACTTGGATAAGGTTGATATTGTTATTAGAAATAGTATAGTTGTATTTAGGATTTTAAGACTGAAATACAATTTTGAAGATAAAGTTTTTCTTATGTGACTTAATCCCAGAATCCGAAACATCCAAATGAATAGAGAAATCTCATTAGGTAAATAGTTCATATTAAGTTAGTATATGACAAATTTGTGATAGTAAAGTCTTAACTGCTAAACTGATGATGGCAAAAAGTTCTACTGACTACAGTAGCAATTACCCGTCTTTTCACAGAGTAAATGTCATGATGTTTTCTATTATTATTTAATCTCCAAAATTGTGTTCGTAAATGTGTTTTTTGCAAATGGCACACTGTTGACTTTATACTGTAGGTAATGTACTTATGTTTACATGGTGCTAAGCTGCGTTCTTCGTAGGATGGCCAGGGCCAGATTAAGGCCTAGGCATTACAAGCTATCACAAGCCTCAAACATGCAACTGGCCAAATACAATGAATGCTAGAGTCTGTAAAGAACAATTTTGATTTCAAGATTTTCAAAAACCCTGTTGGTATTTCCCAATTTACAGAAATCTCAATTTTTTAAAGATTATTATATTACATATAAATTGAAGGTGGAGGGTATGTCAAATAGTTCCTCAATGCTGATGACACATTTTGAAACGGAGCAAACACAACAAACCACTCAGTTTCAACATTACAGGTGATTTTGTTAGGACGCGATTCTCAGGTTCTAGACCCACCACATACATGCCATTTTTAGTTACTCTGATTGGCTTAGAAACAACAGAACATCACACATTTGATTTATCAAACGTAGTAAGTGCTGGTTTATCATTGATTCCTCACAGCCAAGTGTGAATGACAAGAATCACATGGTAATGAAATCACCTGTAAAGTATATAACTCGTACATTGAATTTTTGAGTTGATTTATCCTAATTGAATTGCAATATTATATATTGTTAATGTTTTTATACAAGAAACCAAATAACCCCTCAAGTTGTAACCAATGTGGTTCATAAAAGCCTTCCATTCCTAAGACTCAGGAAAAATATAAAAATTGTAAACAAGGATATGTGCAGTTTTCCATTGGTTAAGTCTGCTTTTAAAAGAGCTCTATTTTTCATCAACTGCTCACACTCACAGCCATACATGAAGTCATTCATATCAATGTTTGATACAGTTTTGAAGAGTAGAAATTCTTTGAGTCAAATGCATTTGAGGTAAATATCCAAAAGGTGTTGCTGTCAATAATGGCTCATAATGGACTCCTAACATCACCCTATTTATCTGAAGAACGTATACATGCATAATGTGAATAAGTAGTAACAACAACAATTATTGTTGAGATTTCAGTAGGTATTTCTGAGTGTTTTTGAAAGTCAAAACGTTTGTTCCGAGCCACAAGAAAAGTTATATTAACAAAATAGCTCTGATATTTTAATCGACTTTTCCATAAAAATGCCCTCTTTAATTCCATGATTCATTGAATAGCATGTGATTCATAGCCACTGAATTGCATGACAAACTTCACAGTAAAGAAGTTAAGAAAAAAAATTGTATTTTTTGGTTTTGCATGTGCCAACTTTTTTGTACATAAACTCAAATATTACGGGGAAAGGTACGGTAGCCCTGGAACTTTTTTTACGTATAGGCCTATATATATTCCTGTTAGAAAGCATACGTTCGATCATTTTGAAATATTTAGGAAACTTCTATCTTGGAAAGTTCACGAGTATCAAGCTACCTTAAAACATGCAGCATCTCAGGTACAACAAGCCAAAAATCTAAAATTTCACAGAAGGAAAAAATTATGTATTAATTTAAGTACCGTTACAGTGAGCTTTAAAAAATCTGTTTAATAATATGTGGAAGTTGCACACAATCATTGATATCAGGGAAAGTTAAAAAGTTCAAAATATCATATGAAATGAAGCTCATGTCATGGTATGAATTCCCTATATATAATGTTGTCATTGGCTATCCCTGCCAAGACAACTCCTCTCATTCACTGCTTCCCAATTAAATAACAGAAATGGAGGGGAATCCTTGAGACTTAGTAAATCCGGATTAAAGTAAGAACAAGTAGTAAGTGTGGTTAAAAGTCAGAAACTGTTTATTTCCAGGCAACACTCTGGTTTTGTTGTGTTGCTGGTCAACAATGATTGGTCAGGCCATTGGCCTATCATGACAAGACAATGTGTGACATCACAGTTATGTTTATACAAGTGTGCATAAATTAGAAGACAGTGAGTGGATCTCCATGAACTGGCTCTCAGAGGTGTTATAACTTAACAGCATTAAACTCCCATTTGCATAAAAGTCCCCAATTTGGTTTACCCAATTTATTAGTTAAATGCAATTTAAGATAGCATTCCTCAATGGAGTGATACATTCCTGGATCTGCTCTGTCTTTCATAAAGTTGTCTTAGTGGTTTTAAAGTGAGAAGTTATCCCAACAATTTGAGGGGATTACAATTAGGGGGCTCTTTGGTTGCAGCCCTTAGAATAACACCCCACAGGATTACATGTTGGGCCCTTTGTGCAGATAGCTTGCAAACAGATTGCTGGACAAAGGGGTGGAGTAATTGGCTTAAGAGCCAAGCAGGTTGTATATTTATATAACAGATTGTAGAAGCAGATCCAGTAAAAGAGACATTTAGTTCTTACCATTTTAACCAAAAATACTGTCTCCAGATTTTCCCATGCTTAAATTAAGGACATAATGTTTTACCCAAGAGATTCCAAGTCACTGTTTCCTAAATGGCATTCAGGGGAGCAATACAGAAATACACATAAAATACTCAGTTATAGAATTCACATAAATGACAAGTATATGGTTATCTAGAACAATGCATTATATCTAATTATGGTAATATTCATGATTAAATGACTACTCGACTTTACATATCTCCCAAACCCCACAGGCTGAATGATACCCGTTAGCATTCAGTTATGGGTCCATCTGTGCTATCAAATATACAGTAAAGTTGAGGAACATGTGCCTTATCAAGGGTTATGACTAAAGTAAATTTTACATAATAATTGGCCAAGCCAGCGACATGTCATAACCGGGCACTTTTAATACAATTGTTGTTAATGCTTAGTTGGTATGGCTAAAGCTACAGTGAGATAGTTGACTAAAACATGATTGGCTTTGCAATTGTTAACCTCAAAGGTCCCTCTAAGTGGTTAGGTGCTTGGTTAGGTGCTTGGTATCTGTTTCAACTTCTCCTAATTGGTGATTATACACACATTATCTATTATCTACACAGTGACATAACAAGGGGTAACTAATGGGCTTGAGCCCTACCTCCTTGTTTAAACAATGGTAAGACATTGACATACATGACAAATATCAATTTGGCAATGGGTGCTCCCCTTCAGCCGTAACCACAAGGATTTTTTGTTGTTTTGTTTCTAAGCTTAACATATAAACATGTAAGTTGACATCAAAGATCTCAAATGACAACGATACAACATCTATGTTGGGGGTGCTAATTTTACCCTTTGGTAGACCTCCAACCTACAGATACATATTTAAAGAAGACTAATATTGCGATTAAGCCTTTGTGCTTAGGACATACAATATGTTCTTATAAATTTGATCTTGCTAGATACAACATTGATAAGGCAGCTGAGGTGACTAGAGACTAGGATTAAGTTCTTTTGGTAACTTAGGACATCTGGTCTGACCTCCAACTTGTAAACTGCAACTAGGGTAGGTAGGGTGACTAAACATAGGATCAGACTATCTTTACCCTCATGAGATTAGGCCTGGAACGTCCATGTTGACCTTACCCGGTGGCTACTTACTAGATTCTAGGTTTATGCTTAATACTTATTGATTGCAGCGCCCTCCCTCTTCGGGGTTTCTTCTGTTTGCTTGGCCTAGGTGGTAAAAACTAGCCGGCTAAGCTGGTAAAGCAAGAAGCAAACAGCATTCCATCCGAAGGTGGAGAGCGCCAGGTACATGGTAATGGCATAATATATAGCTGGGGACAATCTGTTAATTGTCCATAATTGACCTTAACTGTACGTGTTCATCTTGCTTGCTGAATGACCCCTAGGTGACCTTTAAAATGTAAGGAAACTGAGAAAAACCATAGGCAGAAAACTTAAAAACCTCGATATCAAAAGGAAAAGAGAAAACTGCCCTGGGAAAAATCAGTAAAATGTGAGCACTTCGCTTAACTTGGCCTGCCTGGGCTGATATTTATATGTGTCTAAATTCAGGTGGGACCGAACTACGTCACTCCAAAAACCGTGCACTGTAAAAGGGAGTGTTCATCCTGTCGCCTGAGTGGTGGTATGTTAGAAATTGTGACAATTAAAAGTTTAATTGATATAGGTATAAAGCTGTTGTAATGGTAGCTTGGACTGTGTCCAAAATGAAGCCTTGACTTCTAAATACCCTGGGCAGGTGGCAAGTGATTGCGAAGTGTTGAAATTTACATGGCAATTAAGGTAATAGGCTTAGTAATGGAGTGGCTTAAGAGTTAAACCTTCGCTACTTAGCGGTTCGGTGGTAAAAATTGTTTAAAGTAGAGTTATAAAAATTAGCGACTATTGTTTACATTCTGTACAAAAAATGCTGACTCATGGTGAGCGTGGGAAACATTACATAACATTATATAATCAGGCACTGAGGCGTGTCGGGGTCACTGGGCTGCTTGAGTGCAGAAGATCCAAAAGTGGGTCAAGTTCAGCAGTGGTACAACATACAGTGTATATAAATTTGGGATACTGAGTACAAAAACAGCTATAACAGGAAAACTAACAGCAGCAGGCTGTTACAAAAAATACCAATAGGTAGGGCCTCAACTAGGCTATAACATATCATACATCCAAGGCTTTAGGAGCCTTAGTTTTGCAGTTAGAAATTCTGGCAACTTTAACATCTGCCTAGTCCATTAAATACAATACAACGTCTTCTCTCCCGTCAGTTTCGTCTGCTTCTGGTCTGCGACATTGTGCTGGAAGGAAGGGCATGCATATAGACGTTGCATGTAGTTCAGTACGTGCCTTCTCAAGGACCAGGGTTACATGGACTTCAGGACTGCCATGACACATAATTAACATCTCCTTAGGAGAAACATACCCTGGCCGACACAATTTAATTTCACAGTTCAATATAATCCATGGTCACCGTGTTGACCAACTGGTGAGCAATTCAAGACATGTGTGCATTCTCAAGGGCTAATGGCTGCATGATCTCTCAGGACTATCATGTAACAAAATTTCACCGTGTGAACGACATATGCCATTAGCCTGCACAATTTAATACGACAGGCACATATATACTTTGAAGATATTCGAGTTAGAGATAACATAATCCACAGGTTGGCGTTCCGTGGAGTGAAACCGAGACCGGCTGTTGGTCTTTTCCAGGGTCTGTTCCTGGATGAGGGGCTTACTTGTTAATTGTCATTAGTGTGCATGGGGGTGGTAGTCAGTGTGGGATTCATCACATTGGCTAGGGCAGGGTATATGTTTGTGGCTGTTCTGGCTTGCGGTTGGAGCTGTTCTTGGGGAACGTCCTGCAATGGCTCAGCTTCCTTGAGCCATACATCGTTAGCTACTCGATATTTGGCTTTAAGCTTTGCCCACAGAAAGCGTCCTTTAAGAGTTAACCCCGTGACAATGAGCCAGAGACAGACAATGAGGCTTACATTAATGAATCCTAGAGGCCTCTCTGTGGTTGTGTGTTTCTTGGTAGGTGCCAAGTGGTTGTCAGTTAATTGGGCTATGTCTGTTATTAGGGGGTAGTCTAGCTGGTGGCTAGTTAGTTTGGGGAAGTTTAATTCTACGTTCGTTTGTGATATGACATGGCTGAAGTTAAAGTGATCAGTGACAGTCACTGTGGGCATTACGTATGTACGCTCGAGGTGCATGCGTTTGATGCAGACTGCTGACCAGCCTTCACCAATAATCTGACAGTTGCTAATACATGTGATGTTGTATGTGCCTCGATCTAAGTAAACATGGGACTCAGGTTTGCCTGCGCAGCGTATTATGAGGTTCTGGCCCATGGAAATGACAGCATATTGGTTGATATCCAAGTTTGAGACCATGGTGTCCGCTATGAGCGGTCTTACTTCTATTTGGCATTTAGCTGTCAGTTGTGGTCTGTTAGTGAGTAGGCCTCTTACACATTGCATCTTGCTGTTCGCAAATTCTAAGGATGCAAGGCAGGCCGTGGGGTTAGCCCCGATACAATTCTGTGGGGACGCTATATTGCCAGAAATGGTGTCAAAAGCATACGATTTGCCTACTTTAACATTAAGTTGATAAAAGGAGTCGTTTAGGGGCACACCCACTGAAATGATGTTGAATCTGATGTAGGGTCTGGGAGCTACTAGTGGTATGACAATTTGATATAAGAGATTATCGTTATGGAGCCATATGGGCTTTACAGACACAAATTGGTACAGCCAGTCAACAGTTCCACTCACCTTGTGATCTCGTCCTGCTTGTGCGAGGATCTCATTCAGTTGATCTTCTGACAGCAGGTCCCTTGTCAATTTGCCCCCTTGCAGTTCCGTCCTTTGGCGGTGGAAGAGATCTACCTGATCGAGGTAATGGTTGGCTGCCATGTCGAGGATGTCCAGATATCTGTCGAGTTGGGTGAGCAGTTCGATGAAGCTGAGCCTTCTCTCATGATTCTGGATTATCGTCTGGATGACAGAGACGGCTTGGTTGAGTTGTTTGACTTCGCCTGTATGTGCTGCTGTCTTACTGCAAGTTGGGTGACGTAGGACCTGGTCTGGTTCACAATGGATGCCAAGTTGTTGTGAGCGTGGCTGATGGCTAGCGTTGATCCTGCCACTTCTGATAAGGCCTCTTTAAAGCGGGTGAGTTGTGAGTCCGTGGCGACTCCGAACAGGGTGTGCAGTATCGATCCTCCTAGATCAATGAGACCTCGTCGTGAGCGGACGTGTGAGACGTGCCCATGCTGGGGGGCAGCATGTGCCTTGGTACCTAAGGCTGAGACAAGCCGCTCCCTCCTGATCGCTTGGGTGTCCAGGTCGACTGTGAGGCCCTTTTGCTCGAGGGATCTGATGACTGCAAAGGACTTCTCCAACGAATTTACATAGAAAGCTAGTGCCTGTGGGTAGATTGGTGGGTTCAAGGTGACAAAGATGTCCCACGTTGCTACTACTTGTCGCAACTCTTCTCCTCCAGTAATGGAGATGCCATCGGGCAAGCGAGTGACTTCAATGGCGTCATATCTGCGACTCTGGTAGCTGGGCAGCAGTGCTGGGGCCACTGGGCCCATCAGGCCGAAGCAGATTAACAGGATGAACATCGTGCTATAAAGGACTTAACTGCTTCAATGGCTTGCACTCGTTGTCTCTTCTGGTCCTCCTGTGATGGGACAGGGGAGTCCGGGAGATCTCGTTTGGCTGCTCTCGTGAAGTAGGGCCTAGGGCGCTTCACTCCTTCATAAGGTTCTGCAGGCTGGGCTCGTCGTGGGGGCTGTCGATGGAGTTTCTTGTGGTCCGGTGTCCTCGGCTGTGTGGGGCCCGAGCGTTTGTGGGCTGGGGCTGTGGATGGGGCTGAGGCCTGTTGCCTTTCGAAGCGGTGGGCGCTGGGGAGCTGGGGTCCCGAGGGCAGTGCTCTCTGTTGCTGGTAATCCAATTTTTGAGCTGCCAATCTGTGGTGCTTGTCGACCTTAAGATGCCTTGGTGTCGGAGCGGTAGTTTGAGTGGTCCTAGCTGACTGGGGGTCAGCAGCAGAATGACCCTTGACCTTGGCTTTGGGACCAGCAGAACTGTGGGGGTGCGCTGCGCGCTTGACCGCACCGCGGCCGGCTTCTGTGGGCTGTGATTGGTGTAGGGGCTCTTGCCTCTCTTGGGGGGTCGGCGGACGGGGTGGGGGCGTGGCGAAGGGCTGCTCTCTCTCTGGCCGCTTCCTTTTGTTTGCTGGCCTTCTCTGAGGGGCTCTGTTGTACTGGGGCGGATCCAAGTGGGGCTGGGCATGCAATCCAGTATGTCTTGATGGCTTGTTCGACTGCCTCATGGGGCGAGGGTTATATTCGTCCCAGCACAGGTTCGGATCCACCAGCTTCACCTTGTTTCTGTTGAGGGTCTTTGTCTTGCCCGACTGTTGATGGACTAGCCATACCACTTTGTCCCTGACCTTGGTGACAGTCCACTGTGGATCCCACCTGGAGGTGAGGGTCAAGTTTTCAAATGCCCTGATCAATACAGAATCCCCTGGCTTAAGCTCTTTCGTGTTAGCTTGTTTTTGTAGTCTCTCCCTGTTCCACCTGCGTGCTTCGTATGTGCACTTGGAGGCCGTCCTCAGCGCCGTGGCTAAATGTTGAAGCCTTTCGTCCAATGGCTGTTCGCTGGGCAGTAATCTGGACAGTGGCAGACGAGCTCTTCTCCCAAAATGCAAGAAATACGGCGTGAAGCCTGTGACATCCGACACACTGTTGTTATAACTGAGGAGGGCCATCCCCAGTGAGTCCTCCCACGTGCCTCTTTCGTTGTTAATGAGGGTGGTGATGATCTGCTTGAGAGTGCCATTGAACCGTTCACACTTGCCATTGGCCTGGGGGTTGTATGGTGTTGTTCGCCTGTGCTCGATGCCGACCGCTTCTAGATATTGGGTGAGGGCCTTGGCGTTGAACTCGAGGCCCTGATCGCTGATCATGACGTCACAAAAGCCATGCCTGCTGAAATATTGGCGACTGAGGGCTTCCCATACTGCTTGGCTGGTCTTTGATGGCAGTGCGAAGGCTTCGGCCCATCCTGTGCAATGGTCTAAGACTGTCAGTATATAGGTGTTCCCTTGGGGCGTCTCCACGAGAGGGCCTATGAGGTCCATGGCCACAATTTGCATGGGGGAGCGAGCTATGGGCATGTTGCCCATGGGAGGCTTCACACGTCGTTTTGAGTGCACCAGACAGTGCGTGCACTTTGCTACGAAGGCTTGGGTGTCGGCTCTCATTCCTTTCCAGACGAATGCCTCCTGGATCTTCTTGAGTGTTCTTCTGAGTGACATGTGGCCGACTTCTTGATGAGCTATTTCAATGATCTTCAACCTGTGGGCCGGTGGCAGGATGAGGCGTGGATGCTCTGGGGCGTATTTGTATGGGAGTCGGGCTGAGTAGAGGAGTCCATTGATGACCTCATAATCCTCGTCTCCATCATCCTCGTCTTTATCTCGCCACTCTTGCATCTGCCTTTGATCCTGGGCCACTTTGGCGATGTCCAAGTCGAAGCAGAGGGCTGGGGTGTCATAATCGTCTTCGACGCGTGGCAGCTTATCTCCTAATTGCCAGTAGCCCACATCAAAGGTGGCCAGCTCGGGGTGGGTCGGGGGGGGGTCGGCGACTGGTTGCTTCTGTTTGATTCTGGACAGCATATCAGCCCGCACATTCAGTTTACCCTTGTGGTACTCGACCTTGCATCCATATTCGGCCAAGAGTACAGCCCATCTCTGTATCTTGGTATTGTTCATTTGTTTCGTGAATAAACTAGCCAGCGGTTTATGGTCACAAAACGTCCTATATGATGCGTTAATTAAGTACACCCTGAGTTCAACCAAACAATGGACCAAAGCGAATGCCTCTTTCTCGATCGTTGCCCATCTTTTTTGTGTCGGCGACAGCTGCTTTGAGACATACACTACTGGCCTCTCAACGCCATTGGCGTCGAGTTGACACAATACGCCCCCTATGGCGTATTGACATGCATCTGTATACAGGAAGTAGGGTTTATCCGTCTGTGGGTGCGCCATGATGTTGTCACTAACCAGTTCCTGTTTGAGCCGATCAAACGAGGATTGGTGCGCTTCGGTCCAGTCGAATTTGACGTTTTTCCTGGTCAGATTGGTCAAGGGCTCAGCGATCCTGGCGTAGTCCCTGATGCAGGACCTGTAATAATTGGCCATACCCAGGAAAGAACGCGTCTCTGCCACGTCAGAGGGCGCTTCGAGCCTGTCGATGGCTGCCGTCTTCTCGGGGTCGGCTGCCAGTCCCTGGCCACTGACGATGTACCCCAGGAGCTTCACTTGTTTGGCTGCGAAGACGCATTTCTTTGGGTTGAGACGCATGTTATAAGTCCTGAGCCTGTCGAAGACGAGTTTGAGGTGTTCTAGATGTGTTTCCTCGTCAGGGCTATATATTACGAGGTCGTCAATATAACAGAGCACTATCGTACCTATGAGGCCCTTTAGCATGACATCCATCGCTCTCTGAAACTTCTGTGTTGAGTTGGACAGGCCCATCGGAAGACGAGTAAAATGGAATAGGCCCCGATGGCACACGAAGGCCGTCTTCTCCTGGTGGTCGGGATGGAGAGGCAGCTGATGGTAGCCCGACTTCAGATCGAGTGTGGAGAAGACGCGAGCCCCTTGTAACTGATCGAAGATATCCCTGATCAGGGGTATTGGATATGCATCCTTGCGTGTGATCTTGTTCATGGCCGTGTAGTCTATTGTCACCCTTGGTCCCTCTGACTCGTTTTTCTTTGACGCCAATACCACTGGGGCTGCCCAAGGGGAGGACGATGGGACTATGATCCCCTGCTCGAGGAATTCGTCGATCTTGGCGTCCAGCGCAGCTCTCTTAGTCAAGGGTAATCGATAAGGCCTTCTCTTAATTGGACCTCCCTGTGTGTCAATTTTGATTTGCAGCCTATCGGTTCCCCTTTGGCAGCAAACAAATCCCCATTGTTCTCCACAAAAGCCTTAATTGACTCACAATCAACCCGGGGGGGTTGGTCACCCAGCGAAGCGAGCAAATATCTTCTGGGGATTAGTTCATAGGCGTGCTCTTTCCACGTGAGTACACCTCTCTTATAGTCAATAATAGCACCATGTTTTCTCAAAACGTCTCTGCCCAGTATCATTCCATGCCCCACATCATCTACTACTATTACTCTGATGGGTCCTGCCCTGAGTTCCACAATTTCACACTCCCCGAGCACCTTGAGGGGCTCGCCTGACACTCCATGAAGCTCTATGGAGGGCTTAATGGCAGGGGCGGATCCAGATAATTTGCAATAAGTGTCATATTCACTGCGCCTTAGTACAGAAACTGCAGCACCGGTATCTAATAAGGCTTTACAAGAGCAATTATTAAAATTGAGTTCTACAAATACCAGTGTGTCCCTGTCCAAGGCGCTTAGTGGCCCCCCTGGGCCTGTGAAACGTGGTGGCTACGCTGCTGTCTTCTGCCCTGCCCTTGCTGTCCTCGTCGATGGTTGGGGTTTCGACCCTGCCTGTCGTCTCGTCGGGCATAGCATTGGTTGGACACGTGTCCAGGTTGCTGGCAGAAATTGCATATGGGGACGCCGTCGTGCGTGAAGCTGTTCTCCGAACGATTGGTGTGGGTCCCCTGGGCATAGTGGCCGTTGTCTCGGGCGTAGCGTCGGCCGTCGTGTTGGCGAGGGGCCCAGGTGTCGGTGGGGTGGTCCTGATATGTCCGACTGTGCTGCTGTCGCTGGTGCTGGTGTCTTCGGTCCTGTCGAAGGTCATCCCTGAAGCCCTGCATGGTGGCTGTCAGTTTGGTAAACTGTTGTGCCATTCCTGTCATCTGACGTTGGAGTTCACATAGCTGTGGCTGGGGCGGAGCTGACTGCTGCTGTTGAATTTGGGGTCTCGGCTGTTGCTGATGTTGTTGGCCACCCATGGCTCCAATTTCCATCGGTTCCTCCACTCTGTCTGGGATCGCTGGCGGTTTGATGATGCCCCTCTCCCTGGCCATTTGGATACGCTGCTGGGTGGACTCGTGGGTGGCCACCTTGTCCATGGCCTCTTCGTACGTCGCAGGGTAGCCCTTGGCAATCAATTTGATGGCTACTTTTTCGTCATTGAGGCCCTTGATGTACCAATCGACCAATTGTCTCTTTTCCGCCACTGACCTGAGATCGCGGGCGTTCAATGGGAAGGCCACTTCCACAGCTTTTCTGTATCTTCTACCATAGGCTGCTGTCGATTCATAAGCTGCCTGTCGCATGTGTTCGACTTCGTGGCGTAGCTTCTCGTCCTCTTGGGGGGACAAGAATTGCGTCTGAACATGGGCCTTTACTACTGCCCATGTTACATTGTCTCTAATGGGTTGCGACTTCAAGAAGCGTTCGATCTCTTCTCTCAGTCCATCGGTGGCTGATGTGCAGGCTACCAGGATCGTTAATTCTGTATAAGGTAATGTCAACTCCACCTCCCTGATCCAGTTTCGAACTGCTTGCGAGGTCGTACCATCGCATCTTGGCACTCGTGCGGCGCTCTCGAGGGCTCTCTGGCGGTCCTCGTTCTGCTTCTGTTGTGCAAGGGCCTGAGTTTGGAGCCGGAGGACCTCGAGGTGCTCCTGCTTCGATTCTTCCCTGAACTGCGTTCTGAGTGTCCTTTCCTGGTTCAGGTATTCGACAAATGTGATCTGAGGGAGGGCTGCAGGTGCCTCGCCGGCTGCTGCTGGGTCGGGGACCCCTCCTGCAGGGTTCTGTTGGACGGGTTCACCGCCGGGTCCGTCATTAGGAGGCATTGTTGGCTGTGCGTGGAGTTGGGGGTGCTGAGCGAGTCTACGATTCTCTCGTTGCTGTCTTTGTATGATGAGTCGTTGATTAATGGTCAACGCTGTGGCACTTTCTGGCATCACTCATTTTACAAATAATATAATCCTGTGAATGGTATAAGTATTTCTTCGCCTAACTTTGAGCTAATCGTCGACTTGAGTGCAGCAACTGAACATAAATTTTCCTCTTCTTGGTAATATTAAAGTTGGTTACACATAGGTTTACAAGGTCGCCTGTCTAGCAACCAGGGAGTTCTTGATAATTCCACTGTTAATAATTTTACTGTCAACTTACTTGTTACCAGAACTTACAGGTCTCCTTAAATTGACTCTGTAGTTCAAACAGTCAGGGTACACCAGTATGAATTCCCTATATATAATGTTGTCATTGGCTATCCCTGCCAAGACAACTCCTCTCATTCACTGCTTCCCAATTAAATAACAGAAATGGAGGGGAATCCTTGAGACTTAGTAAATCCGGATTAAAGTAAGAACAAGTAGTAAGTGTGGTTAAAAGTCAGAAACTGTTTATTTCCAGGCAACACTCTGGTTTTGTTGTGTTGCTGGTCAACAATGATTGGTCAGGCCATTGGCCTATCATGACAAGACAATGTGTGACATCACAGTTATGTTTATACAAGTGTGCATAAATTAGAAGACAGTGAGTGGATCTCCCATGAACTGGCTCTCAGAGGTGTTATAACTTAACAGCATTAAACTCCCATTTGCATAAAAGTCCCCAATTTGGTTTACCCAATTTATTAGTTAAATGCAATTTAAGATAGCATTCCTCAAAGGAGTGATACATTCCTGGATCTGCTCTGTCTTTCATAAAGTTGTCTTAGTGGTTTTAAAGTGAGAAGTTATCCCAACAATTTGAGGGGATTACAATTAGGGGGCTCTTTGGTTGCAGCCCTTAGAATAACACCCCAACAGGATTACATGTTGGGCCCTTTGTGCAGATAGCTTGCAAACAGATTGCTGGACAAAGGGGTGGAGTAATTGGCTTAAGGGCCAAGCAGGTTGTATATTTATATAACAGATTGTAGAAGCAGATCCAGTAAAAGAGACATTTAGTTCTTACCATTTTAACCAAAAATACTGTTTCCAGATTTTCCCATGCTTAAATTAAGGACATAATGTTTTACCCAAGAGATTCCAAGTCACTGTTTCCTAAATGGCATTCAGGGGAGCAATACAGAAATACACATAAAATACTCAGTTATAGAATTCACATAAATGACAAGTATATGGTTATCTAGAACAATGCATTATATCTAATTATGGTAATATTCATGATTAAATGACTACTCGACTTTACAATCGGGTAGGGCACTCCAGGTATTAAACCAATATTACCAAAACTGAAAGTGGCAACTACACTGTAGGATGATAATTTTTGCATACCACCAACAAAGTCAAATCACATCCAATGTCACTTAAACTGAATGACGAAGAAATATGTAAAAATCATCCCAATAATCTACAAAAGCAACTGTTATACACAGATTATTGTTACTCACACAAATCATACTTTTAAATGAATGGAAGCTAATTCATTTTAGAAATTTGGAATATTTACGGATTTGACAAAAACAAAAGAAATTTTTGTTATGCAGAATAAATCTTTTATTTTTTTTAAATGGTAGGAAATTTTTTTTTTGGAATAACTACAAATTTGAAAAGCTACAATAGTCCATAGTACTTCATACCCAAAGAAAGTTGCTCTTGTTCAGTTGAAATAATCCCAAAAAGCCAATTCCTTCAAAATGTTCTGTGTCGTCAATGAACCAGACAATCTGAAAGACAAGTGACAGTTTTAGATAGAATCTCAATTGACAGTTGTATTCTGATTGCAGTTTGTTTTTGATGCATACCAATCGATCAGTTTGTACATCCATTGTTTTCTCCCTCACAGATTCCCTCAACACCTGTGCCAAACCTAAAACCTGTGAATAAATTGCAATGTTTCGATTATCAGCGTGACAGATGGGGGAGGGTTGGTCTTGTGGTAGCGTGCTGGACTGCCAATCGCTGGGTCCAGGGTTTGAATCCAGGTCTTGCTGGTTCACCGGGGCCAACGTTGGACGGCTGTTTAAATCATCCTTCACTTCATTGCCGTGTCCTCCTCCCGTCCTAATTAGCCTACAAAGTGCATAAATACAGGATGTAAAGGCTTAAATATCCATCCATCCATCCATCAGCATGACAGATATGGTACATGGTCAACAATCTTGCTTATCCTTGATATGAAGCACAACATCCTAAAATAAATAAAATTACTGTTTTCCGTCTGTTTGACTGGGAACCAAAAAATACTAATTGCTAAAATAAGTATCAGTGTCTATTAAAATAATTTTCCTACTTCTTTGCTTCATTTTACTGATAATTAGAGCAGTATTTTATAATATTATAACCCACATAAATTGGCACAGCATGAACATTTCCTTTTACCATTCCGTCATAAAAATGCTATATTATTGAGGCACTCTATTGCATGCAAAAGTGCATGTATTTCATTGTTTAAAAAATATGAACGCAACGAGACGTGAAGATGACCTGCAACAGTGCAACTTATCATTATTGGGTTTGAGTGTTAGAACAGTTAAGCAACCTCACTCAGAAGACAGCTCACACCTCAAATGAGTGATCTCATCTCAACTGAAACTCACCATATCATGTAGCATCGCAGGTCCGTACAGCAACAAGCCATAATTAAAAACAATAACGGGAAGGAGAATAAAAATCCAAGAATAGTCATAATTGTTAATCTCTGCTTTGAGCAGCACATATGGCTTGTAGCACACTATTGTGTACACATTTCGGCCACCGATGATGAAAAATGAAAGTCATAGCACAAGTAATTACTTCTTATAAATTGATAGCTAATATATTAGGGAAACTAAATCCAAAAGGATTGAGCTTAATGAGCTTTCGTTGTTCCGTAATATGGGTTGAATCGGTACACTGGGATGAATCGTGACGGAACCGGAATACGGTTTATTTCATCAAAAAAATAAGTACTTCAACTTAATCCAGGAAGTTAATTTTTGGAACACTTATAATACACATACTCGAGTATATTTTGACGGGGTTTTATATTTCTAACTGCAGGCAGTGAGGAGCTGCATCTTAAGCTTCGCCCTGCAAAAATTGAATTCTCCACACCTGGTCAAAACACTTGTGCCACAAAAAGTGTATGTATTAAAGCCACCAAACCAACAGGAAACGTTCATAATATAGTGTCGACTAACTTTGGAAAAAATGGTAACTATAGTCATAATAGCATGGACTATACTCAACAAAAACCAAGCCAAAGTCCATTTCAGTGTCATTTTCGGATGAAAATAAATGATTAATGACAGCACAAAAAACCAAATTGGGGGGTCTAGTAATATAAAATGAATAATGAACATGGTTAAAACATAGTGGAAAATCAATTTAACCTTTTAAAATTGGTAAATAATGATCAAACACTTCAATATTGCGATAAGATAAATTCCCTGAAATGAACAAGAAATCGTGTGATATAATATAGAGATGCAGGCTTCAAAATAAGGAAATTCTATTCTAAATCAGTTAGTTATAGTTCTAGGGAACCTAATTATTAGACATAGTATTTGATTTAGGATGTTGGTTCTTGGGTTTTGTTCCAAGTTAATAGCAGATTTTTGACTCTCCCCAAAATAGCCTTCTAATTTTCATTTGAAAATATATGCATTGTCCATTGAAGAAAATAATTCAAATTGGCATTATTGATATTGGATTTTATCCAGAATTACCTTTCTATAGCATAATTAAGAGAAAAAATATGGTTTTTGATAGTTCCTCTCATTTATCATATTTTTAAAAATATGCTAATTTTGCGCATAACTGAGTTCAGATTTTTCTCAAAATTTTTTTTTTGCTTCTTAAATGTGTTTTCTAATGATTATTAACAAGTATCCATGCAATTGACACGACTGTGGTGACGTAGCAGCAGGAAGTGTCGGTTTCTTAAAACGCGACGTACTTGTGAACGCACTAAGATCAGCTCTAACAAGTTCAATATAATTGTTAGAGACTTAATATTTTGTAGTATATTGCAGTTTGATACATAAATATCTGGAAAAAATTGTCAACCTTACCTCTGAAAGTTTGACTCCTAAATCTACGAATTTGTAAAATGCGACGTACTTGTGAACATTTGCATTAGCAATGCAAAAGTATCCTAAATGTGCTCTTATAATGGTCTCAGGAACTGAAGAAGTGTTGGTCTGAAAGAGGGATACTATGGGGCTTCCACACAGCCATTAGCAATATTCCAGATATATTGGATATATATTCCAAGAGAGATCAAAAGTGCATGTAAGAAAATTAATGATTTTCAGACTAAGTGACATCTCCATGTAAAAAATTCCCCTGGTGAACCCTAGCATTGTAAAACCATATTTTTTTCAGCTAAATATGTTCTTTGTGTTTCAGTCTGTGATACTGAACCAATTATTTCATTTTGAAAATAGTCAAAATATCAAAATCATCACCATTTATAAGCAATACTCTTTGTGAATGAGCTACAAACAAGGCAAAAAATGTGTTTTTTGAGCAGAATTTTGATTTATGGTGATAGATAGATCAACCAACACATATCAAACCATATATTTCTGAAAACTACACATTCTCCTCTAGTCAATCAGATACAAGCCATGTCCAAATAACATATCATGTTGAAATAATAAGCTTTCCAGTCTGAAAAAAGCCACTGTACACAATACCATGCTACAAGCCATATCCAAACGAGACCGTCATGGTAACTGCTACAATAACAGAATTTGCTATTTTATACTTATGTGTCTTGTTGATGTGCATGTGCATTGTTTTGCTTGAAAGTTTCCCAAACTCCTTTTCTCAGGGCAGCCAATTGCTCCACTTCGAGTTCAATTGGCTCCCTCAGGACATTTTTCAGCTTTACTTTAAATTTAGAAAATTTCGCAAAAACATTATATGTTTAAAAAAACAATTAAGCTGCACCTGTGAAGAATTAAAATTAGAAGTGGTCGAAATGAAAAGATTGCTAACTGTATACAGTCTCATTATCATATCATTGATAGCAGCAGGAATTTCAGATGCATTTAATGGTTCACATTCATTAACTTTAAAATGTTTGGCTTTATTGTCAGAACCAGAGCCAAAACTGCTGATTTGGAAACTTTGCTTGCAATGAAATAATTCATGCTTGATTCAAAATGAGCAAATTGAGGAACGAGGAGTACAAAGTATAAAAGTTTCATCCTCCATGACATTTTTAGTAAAGATTTCAATTTGCCGTTCTTTTTGTGATTGCCAGTGCCCCTTCCAGGATAGATGGTATAGTGCGCATGATGTGAAAAATATTTGCCAATGGAATTGCAATTTTAGAATACTTTCTATGAGGTCAAAGAGTTGAAGAGGATCATTCAATAAACTAATAAGTTTTATGAACATCATAGATAAGGTCGAGAGTGTTATTAGAAACCGTATAGTTGTGTTGAAGATTTAAGACAGAAATATAATTTTGATGACACAGTTTTTTTAATGTGACATAACCCAAGCATCTGGAACATCACAAGGAATAGAGAAATTTCATTAGGTAAATTTTCCGTATTAAATCTGTTATGAAGAAAAATCTCAACTACAGAAATGGTGATCGAGACAAGTCTAATTGCGGCTATCATCAAACAATTCATCGGAGCAAATTTGATGATGTTTTCCATCAATATTTCATCTGTAGATTTTGTACATAAATGTGTTTTAGGCAAATGGCACATGTCGACTGTAAACATTAAGCCCACAGTGGTACTGTTGGTAACGCGGTTTTGTTTGCATAACACAATGTATGATGCATTCTTGGTAATGCACTTCCAAAGATATCCACACTGTGAAAACTATTTGTGAATCAATCAGGTCTCAGCCTTTGAAAACATTTCAAGTAATGTTACCTGCACAAAAACGGTTATAGCGGTATATGTCCTAAAACAAAGCTCATCTCACTTTGTCCTAAAACAAAGCTCATCTCACTATGTCCTCAAACAAAAGTCATCTCTCTTTGTCCTCAAACAAAGCTCATCTCAATTTGTCCTCAAACAAAGCTCATCTCACTTTGTCCTCAAACAACGTAAATTGGGTAGCAACTGATACATTTCTTGTCGCAATCCAGCAACAAACTCAAAACGTCCAATGTCACTTAAACTGAATGATGACGAAGAAATATGTAACCATCATACCAATAATCTACTGTGGTAGGGAAATTTTCTCTTTAACTTTTGAGTGGGTTGCACTTTGCATTAATGCCAGAGGGCAGCACGTGCAAGCCAATGTTATGCAAAATGTTGCCACCTGTGGCACTCCAAGCCACAAGCTGTTAATCCCTCCAAAATCAGTCCTGGCCAATTTTGGCATTCTCTCCTAAACTGCTCTCCAGAGTGGTTGCTTGAGAGCTGGAATCATTCAGTGCTTTGCTGAAGATTATAATAGGTATGTACAATTTAATTCATTTAATTATTTAGGTAGAAATTATAGGTAGTAGATTTGTACATTTCAATTGCATTTTGATATTACAAATACATTTGATAGATTGCTATTGCTGTGTATTTAGAATGCAGTTTGCATTATTGAATTTAATTCAATGTTATTAGGAAACATATTTTAAAGTATTAATTGTTTGGTTAGGTTCCACTTTGGTGTATGGAATATTGGCCACATGGGCAGACAGCTCATTTGCACAGTGAATCATTTCGCATTCAAGTTTCAACTTTAGAAACCCAACAAGGGTAAGGGTATTTATTAGAAACTTTATTCCAATTTAATATTATTCTATACTTGTTGCATAAATGAGTTATTGGATGGTTACTTTGTATGCACTTTGTGGGCAACTTATAAATATATTTTCAGTTCACATTTACTTAGTAATTGATTGAGTAATTAAGTCAATGGTAATCATTGTGGAGTTATTACATGTACTTATATTATAATTTATTACAAAGTATTATAATCGATTATTTACTTTACTTACCATAATGTGAAAATACACATTGATGTTTGTGGGTTTGAACTTATGTGTTTTGCTATTGGGAATATGTATACTCATATGTGTTGTACAAATTGCAGGTTTCTTCATCAATCAAATTATGAACATTCATCAAATGAATATCGTATCATCTGTGAATAAATTCATTTCAACTACATCACTTCAAGTGTGGACCTCAATTTCTTTCGTAACAATGGAGCCCCCAAGAGGATCATCCGTACTTAACGACCCCAAGCGTGAACAGCAACAGCTCAACAGCAAGAAGATCAACAGCAACGCATCACAGTTTGGTAACTAGTACGCTTGAACCTAGTACAAATGTACTTAGTGCACTACATGTGCTAAATATACATTTAATCAAAGAACAATTTTAAAGACAATTAAAAAGACAATTTAAAAAGACTGGTCATCATCAAGTCAACTTTACGGTTGAATTTATTAATTGGTTAATTTAACCATTTTGACAATTTAATTGTCTTATCTAGGCCTTATTGACTTTTGGCACATTTTGTGTCTTTTGACTCTGATACTTAAGTGTATCAAAACCAGTTGCCACTCAATTTTCAAAATTGTGTGACATTTATTCAGGAAGTGACGACTATTCTGAAATTATATATATTTATGTCGACTGTTTTGTCATACATGTATGTTTTGTCGTTCATGTATGTTTTGTCATTTTGTATGTATTGTGTCAGAATTTTAAATGGTTTTAGGTTAGCACACATTACTTTGCTAGTCATTTTGTTTTGGTTGTCATTGAATAGTATATTGTGTACAATGGCGGCTAAAGCTAAAATTGAGGATGAAATTGATTTGATAGAGAGAGATGAGGAATTTAATGTAATGTTGGCTAAGTTAGAAGAAAACGAAAAGATAAAATTATTTCAGGCATTTAAAACTAGAATAGCACCATTGGGTGAAGCCGACAAAGCACCAGAAAATGCTCAGGTGAAGGTAGAAAACACTGATGGGACTAAGATAGTGCCACTTGATCGTTTGCCAAAAGTAGGAACGTTTTCTGGTGATGAGCCTGTCAGTAAAGGTGAAATTGGTTTTGAGCAGTGGAAGCACGAAGTCACTTGTCTCATAAATGAAGGCTATGCAGAGAAAATTGTTATTCAGTGCATTAGAAGGTCTCTCAAAGCAACAGCTTCATCTGTGTTGTTAAACTTAGGTGTTAATGTGAGTACCAAAGATGTTATTGAAAAGTTTGAGATTGTGTTTGGAAATATTTTGCCAAGTGAAATGTTGTTAGAAGATTTCTATACAGCCAGGCAAAGAGAAAATGAGTCAGTTGTTGCCTGGGGTTGTCGGTTAGAATCATTGTTGAAACGGGCAAAAGATCAGGGAACAATTGATGATACTGAGGTTATGGCTAGAACTAAGTTTTGGTCAGGATTACGAGACGAAAAGGTCAAATCCGCTTTAAGGCATAAATTTGATAGTGGAAGTTCATTCCAAGAGTTGTTAAGTGATGCCAGAAAGTGTGAACATGAGTTTAAAGACAAGACTGCTAGTGTAAAGGTACAGTCTGTAGAGTCGTCTCAATTAGCCAAACTGATTGGTAGGTTAGAATCGCTAGAGAGTAAAATGTCATTGTTAGTTAAGGACAAGCCAACTAAGCAGACAGGTGCAGCTAGTGCTACCTTGTTTTGCAAATATTGTAAAAAGACCAACCATGTCATTGACGATTGCAGAGTGTTAGCCAAGAAAAAGAGTAAAATGCAGGAAAACGGCGATCAGTCTGTTCCGGGGACCGGAATTAGACTGCGTTAATAAGAGTAGAGGTCCCATGTTAGTGGGTGATCCCAACGTTAGTGAGGTCATTATTAATGGTGTCCCATGTTCAGCACTGATCGATACTGGGTCTCAAATTACAACTTTATCAGCTTCATTAGCCAATAAACTAGATTGTGACATTAAGCCCTTAGACTCCATGATCACAGTCAAAACAGCTGGAGGTAACATTTTGCCATATTTGGGGTATGTTGAAATTTCTTTAGATATAACTCCAAAAATTGGTAACCCGGTTGATACATTGGCGTTAGTGGTTGATGATGATAAATGTGACTCAAATGTCCCTGTGTTGGTTGGTACTAATGTGCTCAAATTGGTTTGCGCGTCTATCAAGGCAAGCGACCAGTTGGTTAGTCAATCTGTGCAGCAAGCGTTGGAAGTTCTGTCTGGAAGTTTAGAAGATAGTTTGGTAGGCCATGTGAAAGCCGTCAGGACGGAATCTCTTCCCCTAAATCCAAAACTGTGATATTCGGATTAGCTGATGTAAAGTCTCCACTTCCAAGGATGACAGCTATGACAGAGGAATCGGTTAAGCATCAGTTACCGGATGGAGTGTTAGTTTCTCATTGTATTGTAAGTGTAGGCAGGAATGCCACTGAAGTCGGAATAGAACTTGTTAATCTTTCAAATCGTGAAAGAAGGTTACAGTCAGGTTCCGTAATTTGTGCACTTCAAGCTGCAGAGGTCCAAACTGTTAGCAATCCAGTTGGAGCTGTAGACAATGAGAAATGGATGGAAGGTTTTGATTGGCCCGAGGATGCTTCGCAGGCCCAAGCCATTAAGGATTTAGTTTTAGAGTATAAAGATGCATTTTCAACTCATGAACTTGATTATGGTCGTACTCATCTAGTAGAACACAGGATTGAGTTGACTGATGAGACACCAATCAAGATCAGGCATCGTAGGATCCCACCAGCTATGGTGGATGAGGTTCGAGAATATTTGGATAATTTGATTGCGGCAGGACAGATTCGGCCATCAAAGAGTCCGTGGAGTTTCCCCTTGGTTCTTGTCAGGAAGTCAGATTCTAGCCTAAGGCTGTGCATTGATTATAGGACTATTAATCGCAGGATCAAGAGGGACAGTTTTTCTCTTCCGAGATTAGATGAGACCATGGACGCTTTAATTGGTGCCAAATATTTCTCCAAACTTGATCTGAGGTCTGGATATTATCAGATACCAATGAGTGAAGAACACAAGGAAAGGACCGCATTTACTGCCGGTCCCTTAGGCTTTTATGAGTTCAATTCAATGCCTATGGGAACTAGTAATGCGACGAGTACTTTTCAGCGTTTAATGCAGCAGTGTCTTGGTAACATGCACTTGAAAGAGTGTGTAGTGTTCTTGGATGACATTCTGGTCCATTCTCCAACATTTGAGAGCCATTTGACCCGTCTGAGGAACGTATTTCAAAGGCTCAGAGACTGCGGATTGAAGTTAAAGCCATCTAAGTGTGAGTTTCTGAAGACTGAATGTGTGTATCTCGGACATGTGGTGAGTGCAGAAGGCATAAGCACGGATCCAAGGAAAATTGCCAAGGTGAAAGAGTGGAAAGTACCAAGTAACTCGAAGGAGTTAGCTTCATTCTTGGGTTTTGCCAGTTTCTACAGGCGTTATGTCCAGGGATTCAGCTCTATTGCCAAGCCTCTTCAGGACGTGATGAAAGAAGCAGACAGGAAGGGTAGCATCGCATGGTGTCAGTCCGCAGATGAAGCATTTTCGTCATTGAAGGAAAAATTGACTACAGCGCCAATTCTTGCCTACGCTGACTACACTAAGCCATTTATTCTCCACGTCGATGCTTCAGGAACAGGCCTAGGAGGAGTACTTTATCAGGAACAGGAAGGCAGACGTAGGGTTATCGCTTATGCAAGTAGAGGGTTAAATCAAGCAGAAAGAAATTACCCAGCTCATAAAAGAGAATTTCTTGCATTAAAGTGGGCTATCGTGGATAAGTTTCACGATTATCTGTACATGAATAAGTGTTCTGTGTTTTCAGACTCAAATCCACTCTGCTATGTCTTGACTACAGCCAAGCTGGATGCCACAGGGCATCGTTGGTTAGCACAATTGTCATCTTATGATTTTGAAGTGTTTTACAAACCTGGTAAAGGGCACAAGGATGCCGACGCTTTGTCGAGGTTGGACAGCCAATCTTTGAATGCTGTTTGTAATTCAGTTCAGTTCCAGGAAGGATGTTGTCATGCATTGCCTCTTGGCGTAGGATTCACTGGAGATGTAGTTGGCAACAGGATTGTCAGCAATGTATTTGAAGGTGATGTGTCTGTCCGACAGGATGAAGATCCCATCGTGAGTAAAGTGAAGTCTTATGTGAATGGAGATGTCAGCATTTCTGAGAAGGAGCTGAAGAATTCGCCTCCTGAACTGCGTAAGTTGGCAAGTCAAAAGGACAAGTTGGTGTTGAAGGACAGTATTTTGTACAGGAAAATTCTTGTGGATGAAAATGAAGTGTTTCAGTGTGTCATTCCGTCAAAATGCAGGAGGGCGGTATTTGAGTCTCTTCACGACCGAATGGGACACCCTGGCAGGGATAAGACAATTGCTCTTCACCGGGCAAGGTGCTATTGGCCATCAATGGCCAAAGATTTGGAAGAGATGGTGCAAAAATGTCGTCGGTGTGTTTGTAGGAAGGCAAGGACTGCCACAGCCCCATTGACGCCAATTATCACTTCTCAACCATTAGAATTGGTCTGTCTAGATTTTCTACTTGTTGAACCATCTTCAGGGTTCGAACATATTTTAGTAATCACGGATCATTTCACAAAGCTTGCCAGAGCCATTCCCACGAAGAATGAGACAGCCGTCACAACTGCAAGAGCTTTGTACAACAATTTTGTCACAATTTACGGAGTGCCGCAGAGGATACACAGTGACCAAGGCCGTAACTTCGAGAGTAAAGTGATTAAGGAGCTGTGTGCCATCACCGGGATGAAGAAATCCAGGACAACGCCTTACCATCCTATGGGTGAGGGTGCCACTGAGAGGATGAACCAATCCCTGTTGAAGATGCTCGGCACACTCTCAGAAGACAAGAAATCGAAGTGGAAGGATCACTTGTCATCTGTTGTACATGCGTATAACTGTACGCCACATGAAACTACAAAATTTTCGCCATATGAGTTAATGTTTGGGCGGAAGCCCGTTTTGCCAATTGATGTCGAGATGATGCCGGAACGCGAAGTTGTTCCTGTGACCAAATTTGCGGAGGAGCTTCAAGAACATGTGAAGTATGCTCATGAACTGGCTAACAGAAATCTGGGTCTTCAAGCCATCAAAGCCAAGGAGAGGTACGACCGGAAGGCTGTAGCAGCTAATTTGCAGCCTGGAGATACTGTGCTCATCCGGAAGACCGCCTCCAAAGGAAGGGAAAAGCTAGCAGATAAGTGGATGGACGACGTCCATGTGGTTGTCAGTCAGCCTAACCCAGAAGTAGCTGTTTTTACAGTGAAACCGCTTTCAAGGCCAGGGAGGGCACAGACTCTCCACAGGAATCTATTGTTACCAGTTTTCCATGAGGAACAGCCACCAGAAGAAAGGAATGTGGTGAACCGGAAATCTACCAGGAAAAGGAAACCTACTGCAAGGTCAAGGTCAGCTGAAAATTTGGAGTCGTCTGACTCATCTGAGTCTAGTGGGTCTGAATATGAACTTTTTGTAGCACCTCCAAGAAGGTGCCATTCTCCAAATAATTCTTCTAATAATTCTGATGCCACAATTCAATCTCCATCTCAATCTCCACCTTCTAGTCCAAGTCCTCCATCAATTCATCAATCACCTCCGTCTTCTCCTTCATCTCCTGAACTTCGCAGGTCAGGTAGGATCCGCAGAGAGCCGGATAGGTATGGCGAACCTGTAGCACATTGAGTACAATAACCAAAAATGCAGTAGTTCTGAAACCAATTTAATTTGTCAGTGTACTAACCGGGACGGTTTTTTCCTAAACATGGGAGTATGTGGTAGGGAAATTTTCTCTTTAACTTTTGAGTGGGTTGCACTTTGCATTAATGCCAGAGGGCAGCACGTGCAAGCCAATGTTATGCAAAATGTTGCCACCTGTGGCACTCCAAGCCACAAGCTGTTAATCCCTCCAAAATCAGTCCTGGCCAATTTTGGCATTCTCTCCTAAACTGCTCTCCAGAGTGGTTGCTTGAGAGCTGGAATCATTCAGTGCTTTGCTGAAGATTATAATAGGTATGTACAATTTAATTCATTTAATTATTTAGGTAGAAATTATAGGTAGTAGATTTGTACATTTCAATTGCATTTTGATATTACAAATACATTTGATAGATTGCTATTGCTGTGTATTTAGAATGCAGTTTGCATTATTGAATTTAATTCAATGTTATTAGGAAACATATTTTAAAGTATTAATTGTTTGGTTAGGTTCCACTTTGGTGTATGGAATATTGGCCACATGGGCAGACAGCTCATTTGCACAGTGAATCATTTCGCATTCAAGTTTCAACTTTAGAAACCCAACAAGGGTAAGGGTATTTATTAGAAACTTTATTCCAATTTAATATTATTCTATACTTGTTGCATAAATGAGTTATTGGATGGTTACTTTGTATGCACTTTGTGGGCAACTTATAAATATATTTTCAGTTCACATTTACTTAGTAATTGATTGAGTAATTAAGTCAATGGTAATCATTGTGGAGTTATTACATGTACTTATATTATAATTTATTACAAAGTATTATAATCGATTATTTACTTTACTTACCATAATGTGAAAATACACATTGATGTTTGTGGGTTTGAACTTATGTGTTTTGCTATTGGGAATATGTATACTCATATGTGTTGTACAAATTGCAGGTTTCTTCATCAATCAAATTATGAACATTCATCAAATGAATATCGTATCATCTGTGAATAAATTCATTTCAACTACATCACTTCAAGTGTGGACCTCAATTTCTTTCGTAACACTACAAAGGCAAAACAGATTTTTGTTACTCACACGAAATCATACTTTTAAATGGTAGGAAGCTGGTTTGTTTTAGAAGTTTGGAATATCTACAAATTTGAAAAGCTGCAACGGTCCGTACCCCAAGAAAGTTGCTTTTGTTTAGTTGAAATAATCCAAAAAAGCCAATTCCTTCAAACTGTTCTATGTCGTCAATGAACCAGACAATCTGAAAGACAAACTTGTGACAGTTTAAGATGGCATCCCAATAGACAGTTGTATTCAGATTATAGTTTGTTTATGATACATACCAATCGATCAGTTTGTGCATCCATCGTTTTCTCCCTCACAGATTCCCTCAACACCTGTGCCAGACCAAGAACCTGTGAATAAATTGCAATATTCTGTTTTTCCGCATCACTGCTATTGTACAATGGACATGGTCGTAAAAAGTTATCTTTCCCATGTGCACAAAAATTAATAATACCAAATAAGGACTGTGCTTTCATCAAGGGGGACCGCCTTTTTTTTACTGGAAATATATAAGATAAAATTATCATTATATGTATCAGTGTCTTGCAGCATTATGTTTCTGCTTCTTTGCTTCTTCATACTGATAAATAAACCAGTATCCTATAATAGTATGTATTGGCTTAGCATGAAAATTGCTTTAGACCATTGCATCATAAAGTGGGCCCTCCATCGCATACATTATGGATGATTGGGGCTTTATGTCTTGTATTTATACACTTGGTATGCTAATTAAGATGAGACGAGGTCACAGCAATGAGGCAAAGGATTATTGAAACAGTCATGCAACATTGGACCAGGTGACCTCGCGGGAGCTGGATTTGAACCCAGACCCAGTGATTGGTAGCCCACCATCTCTGAGCTAACCATTCCCCCTTCCATCACATGCAAAACTGCGTGTATTTCATTGTTTAAAAAATATGAACCTAAAGAGGTGTGAAGATGACATGCAAAAATGAGAAAACAGATAAACAACATCATTTAGAATGTGTCTGATTTTTCTCACACCTCAAATCAGTTCTTCGTCAACTGAAACTCACTGTATCATGCAGCATTGCAGGTCCATACAACATCAAGCCATAATTTACGATGATAATCGGAAGGACAATCAAAATCCAATAATAATCGTAATTGTTCATCTCTGCTTTGATTAGCATATATCCAAATGAAACTGTCATAGTAACAGCTACAACAATAGAATTTGCAATGATGTACTTATGTGTTTCGCTGAAGTGCATAGTTTTGCTTGAAAGTGTACCAAACTCTTTTCTCAAAGCAGCCAACTTCTCTTCTTCCACTTCAATTTGCTCCTTTAATGCATTTTTCAGCTTTACTTGAAGTTTGCCAAATTCACAAGAAGCAATGTATGTCCTCAAATACAAGTATGCTGGGACTGTGAAGAATTCAAAATTAGTAATGGTCAAAACGAAAAGTCTGCTTACTGAATGTAGACACATCAAGGTATGGACAGGGGTTGAGCTAGCAGTAGTTTCAGTTGCATTTAATATTTCACTTAGATTAAATTTCAAATGTTTGGCTTCATTGTCGGAGACTGCGGAACTGGAGCAGTAACTGCTGATTTCGGAAAATTCGCTGGCAATGAAATAATTCATACCCGATACAAAATGAGCAAACTGAGGAACAAGGAGAACAAGGTGTAAAAGTTTCATCCTCCATGACATTTTTAGTAAAGATTTCACTTTTCCACTATCTTGCAATTGCAAGTTCCCTTTCCAAGATAGATAATATAGTACATATGATGTGAACAATACTTGCCAATTGAATTGCACTACAAAAACACTTTGTATAAGGTCAAAGAGTTGAAGAGGATCATACAATAAACTCATAACTTTAATGCACAACTTGGATAAGGTTGATATTGTTATTAGAAATAGTATAGTTGTATTTAGGATCTTGAGACTGAAATACAATTTTGAAGATAAAGTTTTTCTTATGTGACTTAATCCCAGAATCCGAAACATCCAAATGAATAGAGAAATCTCATTAGGTAAATAGTTCATATTAAGTTAGTATATGACAAATTTGTGATAGTAAAGTCTTAACTGCTTAACCGATTATGGAACAAAGCCCTACTGCAGCAATTACCAGTCTTTTCAAGGGGTTGAATGTGATGACGTTTACTATTATTATTTAATCTCCAAAATTGTGTTCGTAAATGTGTTTTTTGCAAATGGCACACTGTTGACTTTATACTGTAGGTAATGTACTTATGTTTACTTGGCGCTAAGCTGCATTCTTCGGGGGATGGCCAGGCCCAATTAAGGCCTAGGCACTAGGGGAGAGGCAGGTTAGTTGAGACGCAAGGTTGGTTGATACGCCCCACCTCCTGCTTATAGAAATGATCACATGAGAAAGTGTTGCCGTTTGTAAGAAGCAGAATAAAAAAACACATCTTCTCATCTAGGTCAATGCAGAATCGGAATCAAGATTTAGGAGAAAGGTAAAAAAATGCAAAAATCACTGTTCCGAGTAAATGTGTGTTCATAACGTATAAGGCTTTTTTTCTTGCTGTGGGTAAAGGATGATTCAGAGTGACTTAGCATATGGATAAGGTGTGTGAAAATGGTTATTTACAAACCACCAAAGATGACCTAGTTTAACCTGTGGTCCAGAGCCCTGCTGTTTTCTGAAGTAATCAAGCAAATGGGTTTGTTGATACAGAAGATTCCTTAGGCTCTGTTGGTGGGCCTGGTCAAAATAACTACCCTGGCCTATCAGTACAATCATAATGCTAGGTGTTACCATGAATTTACATGAAAAAGCTCTGCAGATGAATCTTAGGTTGAACTTGTCATGAAATTTCGTCCTCCCGACAGGTCGACCATCGGAACAAATGGAAGTAGCTATGCATCCATGGGAACAGAAAGTAGTTTGGTGAAGGCATATGGCTTTATAGTATCCTACCAAGGTGGAAGCATGTGACTATTTCTTTACATTGTCCATCAGGACTTGGTGTATCAACTAACCTACCTGGGTGTATCAACTAACCTACCTGGGTGTATCAACTAACCTTACCAGGTGGGTTAGTTGATACGTTCGACATGACCTACTTTGACTCCATCTGGGGTAAAATCTATCCTACAGAAGAAGTCAAGTTTCTTCATATATTTGAACAATGTATTTCTCAATGCACATGGTTATTCATCACTCTAATATCATCCTCCGTTTAGCTTGGAGGCGAGCTTTTCTAAAAAAAATTCTCAACTAACCTGCCTCTCCCCTATATCATAAGCCACAAACACCCTATACTAGCCAAAACAATTAAACTCTAGAGTCTGTAAAGAACAATATTGATTTGTGTAAGTTGGAGTTCAGAAAATTAATGACATTTTCAAACTGTGAAATTTTGATGACACAGTTTTTTTAATGTGACATAACCCAAGCATCTGGAACATCACAAGGAATAGAGAAATTTCATTAGGTAAATTTTCCGTATTAAATCTGTTATGAAGAAAAATCTCAACTACAGAAATGGTGATCGAGACAAGTCTAATTGCGGCTATCATCAAACAATTCATCGGAGCAAATTTGATGATGTTTTCCATCAATATTTCATCTGTAGATTTTGTACATAAATGTGTTTTTAACAAATGTAACTTTGTCGACTGTAAACCTTACAGTGGTACTGTAGGTAATGTGGTTTTGTTTGCAAAACGCAATGCATTATCCATTCTTGCTTGGTAATGCACTTCCAAAGATGTCCATACTGTGAAAGCTATTAATGAATCAATGAGGCCTCTGCCTTTGAAAACATTTCAACTAATGTTACCTGCACAAAAACGGTTATATCGGTATTTGTCCACCAGTCTCCACGATCAAGTGACCAGTCATTATTGATTGTCCCTAAAGTTCACACAGCAACTTACGGTACCTGGTCTTTCAGGTATGCAACAGCTATTTTGTGGAATAGTTTTCCTGATTGAGCATTTGAAGAAAAATTGACAGTCTAGATCAATTTAAGAAACAACTTAAAGCTTACCTTTTTAAAGACTCTTTTTTGGACTATTTATAAGATGATTTTAATAGTTTTTCAATTGATCTTAATATGTTTACATTAATTTATATTTTTAATGATCAATTGTTAAGTGCCATAGAGAACTTTTTTAAAGCTATTACTGGCGCTATATAAATTTTGTATATAATAATAATAATTAATAATGATCACGTCACATTTTGCTGTCTGGCTGCAAAGGGTAGGTGCATTCTAATCTGTTTTGCCTTGTATTTAAGCTCAACAGCACTGGTGATATTCAATTTATTCATGCAAACTAATTCCTCTGGGATGCTTGAGTGTTGTCACAGGTGAGTAAAGGAAAAGTTCCATTATATGCGATTGAAAATGACATAAATCTCATCTCGTGGAGCTCTTGTTGCTGACAAACACTCCAAAAGCAAATTAGGTAGCAACATATATATTTCTTGTAGCAATCAAGCAGCAAATGTACATATATCACTTAAACTGAATGATGACGAAGAAATATGTAACCATCATGCCGATAATCTGCAAAGACAAAAAATATGTTTGTTATGCACAACTTGCAGCACAAGAAGTGACTTATTAAAAGTCAACATTTCAAAATACCTTGAAGCTTCTTCAATGGACAATTGAATATAGATCTACAAATATGAAAAGCTGCATCATACCCCAAGAAAGTTGCTCTTGTTTAGCTGAAATAATCCCAAAAAGCCAACTCCTTCAAAATGTTCTATGTCATCAATGAACCAGACAATCTGAAAGGCAAGCATTGATTTTAAAGAGCATTGCAATAGACATATACCAGTTGTATTGAGATTGTGGTATGCTTTTTTCAAGTTATACATACTGATCGATCAGTTTGTGCATCCATTATTTTCTCCCTCACTGATTCCCTTATGACCTGTGCCAGACCAAGAACCTGCAATGAAGAATAAATTGAAACGTTTCCAAATTGGCTTTGCCATAGCATTGACAGCTGCTACCTGTTATAGTCTTCTACAATTTGCACGCAATCCTCTTATAAGGTGCAATGTCCTGGTGCATACCTTACAAAAGTTTGTAATTTATTGATCAAAATATCTATTTGCAACACATTGACATAACTAATAAACAGTTAGTAATGCAAACAAATAATTTTGAGAAAATCATAAGTGAGTGACATGGTAAGCCAAGTTGAATATATATATTCATTGGAAACATGTTTTAGGCTGCTAATCTCAAATTAAAGAGCTATAAAGTCCTCTTTACATGCAAACTGTTATACATCTTCAAAGAAATGTGATCAAAGATGCCTCGATGACCTGCAACTTAATGGGGATCGGCTTTAAAACACAACTTCCGCATGAGGTTATTCAGAATGTCGTTCATTAAAAACCTTGCGTCAAATCTCTTGTCACAACAGAAAGATACGTACTGTGTCATGCAGCATCGCAGGTCCATACAGCAACAAACCGTAGTTGAAGGTCACAATGGGAAGAAAGATCAAAATCCAACTGTAATCATAATTGTTTATTTCTGCCTTGATCAGTATATATCCAAATGAGACTATGGTAGTAACTGCTACAATAACAGAACTTGCAATAATTAGTCCATGCCCTGGGGGTCATTTGTGTGACCGAGAGAGGGAGAGCGTTTGACTTCATATTCTGTTACTATATGGTCTGGCCTTTAAAAAAAATCAGGGTAGACATCTGATGGCATGGCAGGTTGGGAGAAATCCAAGATGACAGCTAACATGGCTGCTGTGACAAGAAAAATGAGTTAAATTGCTCACAGTAACACTACAGAGAGGTATAATACATCAAAATAGGGGTTTTCTGGGATGCTGAATCAAAATATGTACAAATAAAACCTCTTACTACTTTTTCTCTATAGATATTCAAGATGGCTGCCAAATCTAGCCAAAATGGCTGCCGTGAATGGAAAAACGCCTATTTTACAGAACAACAAACACCGCACAGGCATGTGTTACATCAAAATAGGGGTTTTCAAGGTTGCTGAGTTCAATGATGCACAAATAAAACCTCTAGCTCCCTTCTATTTTGAGAAAATCCTAGATGGCCACTGATATGGCTGCTACAAAGTCCTGCAAAAACATCTTTGTTGGCCCAATAAACACTAAACAGGTGTGTAATACATTAAAATAGGGGTTTTCAAGGTTGTTGAGTTTAATAATGCACAGATAAAACCTCTTGCCCCCTTCTATTTTCAGAAATCCAAGATGGCCACTGATATGGCGGCCTTAAAATCCTGGAAAAAACCTAATTTGCCCCAAACAACACCTAATAAGGGTTACAAGGATACCGCAAAATAAGGTTTTTCTACGTTCCAGAGTTCAAATAAGCATGAACGATAATTCTTGCATTTTTAATTTTAATTATTCAAGATGGCTAATGATATGACTGCTATAAAGGTCTGGAAAAATGTATAGGTTGCTCACATTACACACTGTTTGGGGTGCATCATTATGGCAGATTTTAGGGATGCTGTATCCATGAAAATTCTTCATATTTTCCATTGTTAGATTGCTGCAATTAAGAACCAGTGTAGACACCTGTTCCAAGTTGTTTCAATAAAGTTGTGATAAAAAAAACTCAAGACTCGCCATGGATAGGGCAACATCATTTCCAGTGACAGGCAAAGAAACACCTGCATCTTTTAGGCCTTACAGTTTATCTTTGTGGGGGAACTATAGCTAAGCACACACCCATTAAGAGAGAAAAGAAGAAGAGAAATCTTTTTTTTTTTGGTCACAGTTACACATTCTGAATTCATAGTACAAAAAAACTATGTGAATGACCAACATACCTCGATCATAACAATTCACATAGTTGACGTGAGGCACTATTCCAACTTCAAAATCACACAATGATACATAAAAGTCTCAGTGATGGACTCCATGGCATTTTTTCCTTTACCATTTATGGAACTATCTCAGACATACACAACCAATTGCATGGTTCCTATACTATTCTTCATCAGATCCTCACTGTGAGACCTATTCCAATAACAGAGTGTCCACGTCCGCAATTATTATTTCCCCTACAAAAACAATAATTTTGTATCAGATTGTCACTTACACAATGTGTTCCACCTTGTGATAATACTATGACTTCTCTGGTTAAATTGGGCCCATCCTATGACTTTATTTTCCCTGAAAGGAACATGTGCAAGATAACGTTGCTTTGGAGCAATCTCATTCATAATATTAATTATCATTGATTAACTTGGCTGTTAAATATGTAACAGGAAGCATTTATTTATTTGTGCAATTCAACTGAAATTGTGCTGCTGCAAAAGCATACGTTTAAACTGAGTATCTGTCAAGGCCTATTCAGCTGAATGACCTAAATAAAATTTGAGCATTCAACCCACTTTTCACAGTTTAATAAACTATGCAGGTTAATATATTGAAGATAATGCAACTGGATATTCTTTGGGAATTTAAAATAAAACTCCCCTAGTAATGATTACTCACAGTGAGGATCTAATGAAGAATAGTGCCACAGGAACCATGCAATTGGTTGTGTATGTCTGAGATAGTTCCATAAATGGTAAAGGAAAAAATGCCATGGAGTCCATCACTGAGACTTTTATGTATAATTGTGTGATTTTGAAGTTGGAATAGTGCCTCACGTCAACTATGTGAATTGTTACGATCGAGGTATGTTGGTCAATCAATTGTTTTTTTTGTACTATGAATACAGAATGTGAAACTGTGACAAAAGTAAAAAGGATTTCTCTCGTTCTTTCTCTCTTAATAGGTGTGTGCTTAGCTATAGTTCCCCGACAAAAATAAACTGTAAGGCCTAAAAGATGCAGGTGATACTTTGCCTGTCACTGGAAATGATGTTGCCCTATCCATGGCGAGTCTTGAGTTTTTTTTTCACAACTTCACTGAAACACCTTTTAACAGGTGTCTACACTGGTTCTATTTAAATGCAGCAATCTAACAATGGAAAATATGAAGAATTTTCATGGATACAGCATCCCTAAAATCGGCCATAATGATGCATTACACCCCAAACGGTGCGTATTGTGAGCAACCTATACATTTTTCCAGACCTCTGTAGCAGCGATACAATTAGCCATCTTGAATAATTAAAAATAAAAAATGCAAGAATTATCATTCATGCTTATTTGAACTCTGGAACGTAGAAAAACCTTATTTTGCGGTATCCTTGTAACCCTTATTAGGTGTTGTTTGGGGCAAATTAGGTTTTTTCCTGGACTTTGAGGCCGCCATATCAGTGGCCATCTTGGATTTCTTAAAATAGAAGGGGGCAAGAGGTTTTATCTGTGCATTATTAAACTCAACAACCTTGAAAACCCCTATTTTAATGTATTACACACCTGTTTAGTGTTTGTTGGGGCAACAAAGATGTTTTTGCAGGACTTTGTAGCAGCCATATCAGTGGCCATCTTGGATTTCTCAAAATAGAAGGGAGCTAGAGGTTTTATTTGTGCATTATTGAACTCAGCAACCTTGAAAACCCCTATTTTGATGTAACACATGCCTGTGCTGCGTTTGTTGTTCTGTAAAATAGGCGTTTTTCCATTCACGGCAGCCATTTTGGCTAGATTTGGCAGCCATCTTGAATATCTCTTCAGACAAAGTAGTAAGAGGTTTTATTTGTACATATTTGGATTCAGCATCCCAGAAAACCCCTATTTTGATGTATTACACATCTCTGTAGTGTTACTGTGAGTAATTTATCTCATTTTTCTTCTCACGGCGGCCATGTTGGCCGCCATCTTGGATTTCTCCTAACCTGCCATGCCGCCAGATGTCTACCCTGATTTTTTTTAAAGGCCAGACCGTACAGTAACAGAATATGAAGTCAAACGCTCTCCCTCTCTCGGTCACACAAATGACCCCCAGGGCAAGGACTAAATGTATTTATGTGTCTCATTAAAATATATGGTTTTGCCTGAAAGTTTCCAAAATTTCTTTCTCAGGGCAGCCAACTTTTCTACTTCAACCGACTCTTTTAGAGCATTTTTTAGCTCAACTTTAAAATTGGAAAATTCACAAGTGGTGATGTATGTTCTTAAAAATAAGTAGGCTGGAACTGTGAAGAATTCAAAATCACTTATGATTAAAACAAGAAGTCCAGACACTGTATGCAAACACATTAACATGTCATGGACAGGAGTTGCGGCAGTAGACATTTCTGACACAGTGAGATTTGCGGCTTTACTGTTATTAAATTTGACATCATCGTCTGAGACACTAGAACTTGAACAATAACTGGTGATGTTGGACAGTTTGCCCTTCAAGAAATAATTCATACTGATAACGAAATGTGCAAATTGAGGAACAAGAAAAAGAAAGTGTAAAAGTTTCATTTTCAGCGACATTTTCTTTAGAGACTGGAGTTTACCGCTGTCCTGCAACTGCAAGTGTCCTTTCCAAGATAGATAGTACAGTATGTATGATGTGAACAATATTTGCAAGTTGAATTGAACTATGAAAATGTTCTCTATAAAATTGAAGAGTTGAAGACGATCATGCAATAAACTCGTCAGCGTTACGTACAACATTGACGATGTCAATATTGTAGTTAGAATTAATACAATCGTATTCAGGATTTTATGAAACAAAAAAAATTTTGTTGAAACATTTAGAGTTTTTTTTATATGACATAATCCAAGAATCCTGAACATCCAGATGAATACAGATATTTCATTAGGTAAATTTTCCATGTTGAGTGACTCAGTGACAATGCGGCAGCGAAGAATATCTTAAACGAAATGATGCAACAAAGTAAAAATGTAAACAATAAAAAGGCGTTTAATTCATTGGAGCTAATGCACTGATGTTTGAAATCAACATTGACACAGGGGGCAAAGGTGGCAGCACTGTCCATGCAAAGTGTGGCTGTCTGCTTGTGTGAGGGTTCCACAAAAAAATCGCTTTTTGACATTTTAGCAAAGTGTCATCCACTGCTTGCATTGCAAATAAATATAATTAGATCAACTTGACTTGTCTAACACACTTTAAAGATTAAAATGCCATTAATAAGAGAGTAATAATCCTATTTAGCCTTCTGTTTACTGCAGCTGGCTGTTCCAATACATGATCTGCCTCCCCCTGGGCCAAATTTCAATGGGCTTCAAAGATGATTCAAACCTTCCAAATGCCACAATACAATTCACTATCAGTTCTCTAAACTTCTTCTGTTGACTTCTTTGCGGCTGAAATTTCGACACAAAGCATGAGGAATAATTCTATAAAATTATTGTGATCACTTCCTGTGATAGTATGTTTGCAAGATTAGCAGAACATTGGGGCCCAGTCTGCATGGGTTGCAAATGATTTTAGGTGTGATAACTATTCTATTCACTGATCCCCATGTGTATCCTAACATTGAGGAAAATAGCACAACAACTCCTTGAATACAACTTTAAGCCGAAATAAACATAACTTAATACACAAAGCATATGTTTTTAATGATGATTGGTCAATGCACTTATAATCCTAAATGTTTTACTGGTCAATGTAAACTTGGTTCAAAGTTGTTTTGCATTACATAATTGATTGTTTCAGTTTTCTTCACTGAACAAGTGAAGCACTTCAAGTGAACAATCCCTATAGAACCTCCCAGGAGTTCATGTCAAAGCTTATGAATATTTATATATTCCTAGCTTTGTAGGCATGATTGAGTCTGCTGGTTTTGTGGTAATGGAGTAAATTCATGTGGGACCTTAGGATAATGTACTGTTAAATATCCCACTATGAAAACTGCTTTTACAAAACAGATACGTAAATGTTTTCCTGTTCCAAGCATGCAGGCAAAATCTAAGATGTGTTGTTGGTAGTCCATCTTCTGGGGGGGGGGGGGACAGGCGTTTTGCATTGGGGGGGATGTCGCTAGTTTGCCTTGAAATTTTAACACAGCATGGATTGATCAGGACTTGCCCTGATATTAGCCATTTGCCCTGATGCCCCGACCCCCCACGAAATAAGCCTACCCGTCCACATTTATTTTGATGGTTAGACAGTAGACATGGTCTATCAAGAATAATCAAGTGATGAACACAGGTAGAATTGAAAAAAAATATAGTGAAGGTTTAATACTCAAGCAGCAATTCCCATCAAGGGGCAGTTTGGAAATGAGTGAAATGACTCAACAGATTATTCAGTTGGAGTGCATTTATAAGGGACATTTCAGAATTTATGATGGGGGCGTGGCAGTAGGGAGTTTTGTGGGAACTTTTCGTCAAAAATTAATACCCGCCTTGGGTTTCATGCAGATTGCGGAATTATAGTAGCACCCTTTAGGTTAGGTGCCATGTACATTTCAATTAGCCACATGCTCAACCTGAGTAGGATGTATCAACTAACAGCACTCTGAACCATACATATATGCAGGTAAAACTAGGTCGTCTTTGGTGGCTTATAAATAACCATTTTCATATAGGCCCTACCTATCCGTCTACTAAGTTACTCTGAAACATCCTTGACCCTTAGCAAAATAAAACAACATATAACTTCAGAGCACAAATTCACTTGGAACAGGGATTTTCCTGGTTTTTTTTTTTTACTTTCTCCTTGGAAATCTTGATTCGATGTGAAGAAATGTGTTTTTATTATGCTTATCAGAAATGAGAGATAACATGAATTCAACGAAAAAGAAAGAAAAGAAAGAAGAATTTCAAAAAGAAAGAAACAAGATACTGACAGGAATCCATAAGAAACTAGAAGAAGAGCAAAAGAAAATCCTCGAAATGGTAGCGGCTGTAGAAAACTCAAAAAATGACTCGCGAAAAATGTTTCAAGTTGTGAAAGACCTCCAAAGAATTAAAGAAAAGAGAAAAATTGTGGTTGATGGAGAAAATGGGAAAACAACAGATGAAAATGAGGAAGTAAAAATTGTTACAAAACTTTTCCAAGAGATGTTTAACAAAGAAATGGAAGAAGATAGAAAATATTGGTCCAAAAGAGATGATCGTAAAATTTAGTAGGGCCTAAAGATGAAATTAAAGAAGCTGTCAAAAAATTGAAAGATGGAAAAAGTGCAGGAATCAATGAAGTATATGGAGAATTGATAAAGAACAGTCCAGAAGATATATATGAAGAGATAGCTGAGATTTTTAATCATGCTGCGACTACTGGGGCGTATCCAAAGGAATTAAAAGAGGGTGTTCTAGTACCAGTACAAAAACCAGGAAGAAAGCAGGACCACCAGGAAATCTCAGCCCAATCATCCTATTGTCAATTTTGAGAAAGATTTTAGCAATATGTATGCTAAAGAGATGTTTGAGCAAGTTTCTGGAACAGATTCCGCCATCACAACCAGCATACCAGAGAGGCAGAAGTACTACTGAACTGGTATTTAGTTTCAAGATCCTTGCAGAAAAGGCCATCAGATCACAAGATTATTCGATTATGCTATTACTACTAGATATGTCAAAGGCATTTGATACAGTGAAGTGCGCTAGACTGATAGAAATTTTGAAGAAAACTTTTAATGAAGATGAGCTGCACACGGTCAAGATTTTAATAAAAGATGTCAAGTTGAAAGTGAGGATAGGAAATGAAATGGAATAAGAGATTAAAACAAATATCGGAGTACCACATGGAGACTGTTTAAGTCCAATTTTCTTCATCATTTTCTAAGCAGAAGCTCTCAAACCTACTCAAGGAATTATTATATGAGCACATATTGAAGATAACAGATACACGAAGTACAGCAGTAAATTATTGATGATAACCAGCAATATGCAGATGATGTTTCATGGATGATGCTTCATGGATTACAAATGATAAAGAAAGAGTTCAAGCGATAAGAAGTGCTGCCCCTGAAATTTTGAAGGAGAAAGTTTTGAAAGTGAATGAGGGAAAAACAGAAGAATATGAAATTAAAAGAGGAGAAGATGAAAGTTGGAAAACGTGTAAATATCTAGGAAGCCTCTCAGACACAAAGAAAGATTTTGACAGAAGGAAAATTTTAGCAATAGTGGCTTATATGATCAATTGAAGAAGATTCTCGAAAGTAAAAAAGTCTCGAAAGAAGTAAAACTTGGACTCTTCCGAAGTCACGTCAAAAGTATCTTTTTGTATAATTGCGAGCTGTGGACAACAAGGAAACAAGTAGAAAATGACATTGATGTTTTTCAAAGGAAGATGCTTAGGAAGATTATAGACATTACATGGCAGGATAGAATCTCAAATGAAGAACTTTATAACAGAACAAAACTAAATACATGGAGTAGAAATGTGAAAGAAAGAAGATTGTAGTGGTATGGACATTTTCTGAGACTACCGGAGGAAACGCCAGCAAAGGGAGCATCAGTGGCGTCCCTGTGGGGGGGGGGGGGCACGGGGGGGCACGTATTGGACCTGTGCCCCCCCAGGTGCCCCCCCCCATATGAACTTTCCAACTCTGGCTATAATATACAGTCAGTATATAGGGTGCCCCCCCAGAGAATCGCGTGCCCCCCCAGGTGCCCCCCCCTGCTCGAGACCGCCTAGTTACGCCACTGGGGAGCATTAAGGGAAGCGAGAAGATATGTACAAAAACCAAGGAGTGGACAGAAATTGACATGGCTAAAAGTAGTGGACAAAGATCTTGATAAGCTAAGTATAAATGCTACAGTTGTAAATGGTGATGGTTGGAATAATTATACATATGTCATGATCATGAATAGTTAGCTAAAAATAAACAGTTCAACAAAAATAAGTCCCCCTTTACGAAAACGTGAATATCTCAAAGACCTCTTCTCCAATTTTGGTGAAAGTTGGCCAGTTTGTAGGCCTGCATATTGACAGTCTGCGTGTGTATTTGTAGCTATATTGCTAAATTTTTGTCTGCGCCAGCAGACCCCGAGTGCACGTACCCCTCTTTTCAAAAATCCTAAGTTTTGGTTTTTCCAAAAAAAAATTTACCAAAAAGTGTTTAAACTCCACTCAAATTACTTGTTATTGCATCCAAGGAACCTAAACTGTAAAACTGTTACAAAAGAAGTCCTTAGTTATCTTCTAAACACAATTGAGAAACAAATTTTATCCAGAAACATGATGAGGTTTATCAAGCTGGTGGCTCCCTCGCATGGTGAAATTGTTCATATCCATTGGAAAAGCCATGGATTTTTTAAAACAGGGGTAGGCTCACTCAAAGGCTGCTGGCTCAGTGAGGAATAATTCCACTGAGCTATAAATACACACTTGTAAAGTCGATATATGGGACTATAATTTAGCCAACTGTCATAAATATCAGCGAAGGAATCTTTGTGATATTCAAGTTTATCCAAAGGGGGACTTATTTTTGTTGAGCTGTTTAGAAGTATTTGGCAGGTTGTGGTGTGCCGCACTACTGTATGTCCCTTGACAGTAGAGTATAACAGAAGAAGAAGTTATCACAAATAGCATCAATTTCTCATATACTATGGTAATTTCTGTTACCAAGAGGTGGGGCACATCAATTAACCTTGCATATCAACAATTTCTCTATAGCATTGTCATAAATTAAGGATATAAATTAATAAAAATTATGAATATCATACGTTCAGTGGAGGTTACTGACTGATATTATACATTTTACTGTGACTTTTCTGTGGGATATGGAATATATTCGACTGAGAGATATGGGAGTAAGATGTTATACTTGGTAGATTGAATATTATTCTTAAAGTCAAAGATTCACATAATGTAATGATGTACTGGATTCCCAAAGATTCACATGATGTAATAATTTTCTGTTACTATTCATAAATTTGTTCCCACCAGAGGGGGCTTGATTTGCTTTTAAGCATCATGCAGTGCCACCTGGTAAATACTCATTGCCTCATACAAGCTTACTTCCACAGAACTGGTTGTTTATAGTTCTATGCTTACTTTTGATTGACAACTAAAGGCCTCTCATGGGGTTGGAAGAAAAATTGATTAATGTATTATATAAACACCTACTCGCCTCAAATTGTTTTCAGGCATGTACTTACCTAGATGGAATCATTGTTCGCAAATTACAAAACTTCCAATAATTTCTAGCTGTTAGAACCAGGCAAAACTTAGCTACAGAAAGTGGCCGCACTACACAAATTATAGCCGTGCAATCAGATAATTTTGTAACCTCGAATATATAGAGTTTCACAAGAAAAATAACGAAGCTCCCCCAGACCAAAGAGAGGCACATTTGAGGCATAGAAATTTTTGAGGCACGTTTGAGGCATACTCGAGGCACACTCGAGGCACATTTGAGGCATAGTCTACCAAGTGCAGTGTGCCTCAAATGTGCCTCTAATGTTAATGATGTGCCTCATCTCTGCCTCCCTGCATAATGATATGCCTCAAACATGCCTCCCTGACTTACCAAGAAAAGCATTACCTGCATCTATGCCTCAAATGCGCCTCAAACTGGACTCTGTTTTTCTACCCTGTGCCTCAAATATGCCTCTCCAACATAGCCAAATTTTTGTGTGGCCTGAATTCCCCCTTATACGCCTCAAACATGCCTCTCCTGTAGATTATACTGGGGTGTCTCCTTGTGGTGACCTAAATTTGCATTGAAAAGGGAAACCCCAACTAGGGAGCATGGTGCCAATGTTGTAAGTCACATTTTTACTTATACTTCGCTGTATTTGTCATACTTATAAATATGCAAGTTTTAGTTTTTATTGTAAAGGTGTTCTGAATAGTTAGTTCAATTTATTTCCATGCGGAGGTACAGAAGAGGTACTATTAAAATATTTGGAACGCCTCAAATACGCCTCATTTATGCCTCAGTTGTACCTCCACTTACATGATGAGCCTACGCCTCAAATATGCCTCAGTTATGCCTCAAACGTACCTCTTATGTGACTCAAATATGCCTCTTCATTTGCATATGAGGCACATTTGAGGCATATCATTAACATATCTAGAGGTATATTTGAGGCATTATTAAAATTTTTGGAACGCCTCAAATACGCCTCCTATATGCCTCAAATGTACCTCGAAAATGCCTCATATATGCCTCTTGCATATTTAATGAGGAGTTTGATATGCCTCCTTTACGCCTCCTGTGATCTCAGCTTATGCCTCTACCTACTCCATGGTATGCCTCAAATATGCCTATTCAGTGCCTCAAATGTTCCTCTCTTTGGTCTGGGCCGGCCGTAAGGCAAAACACTTATTGGGACACAAACAAGGGTTTAGATTTTATACACTCATGAGCAAAGTTCATCAAATGACAATATTGGGACCATGTGAAGATTATGAGGCTTGCTATGCATTAAAATATTTTGCACAGAGAAGTCAGAACAATAACATATTTATTTTTCATAAAGTACGCAATGCTATGAAATGGGCTACTGCACCGCTCATAATTAGTGCCCCGTGCTTATATTATTATACTAGCTGTTCACCCGTTAGGGTTTCTTGCTTTTCAAAAATGCACTGAGACCCAGGTTCTTTCCAGGGTTCGAGTAATGTGAAGCCAGCTGTTATTTGCAGGTTCCAGTCAGCTTTCAATTAGATGAAGTAATGTGGATTGTTTGGAACTACTACAACAGGTTCTACAGCACTACAAACACTGAGAGAGTGGAGTTGTTGGAAAATAAGATGTTTTGGAAATGCATGACGCAACTTAATTTGTGGGAGCTGGGTAGTTATATTGGACATAGAAGTTGAATGAGTTTGGCAAAAGATGCGGAATTTAGTGCGCTGCAATATGATTTGAATTACTGGTCTTGATGTGGCAGAGAAATATATAGCTTCCAGATTTGTATGTGGAACAATAATGAATGTTGATAGGTAAAAGTTGCCCTATCGGGAACTTCAGATGAATTGACAGGCTTAGGAGTGTAATTGAAGGTGTTATGGGTTGAGAGAAAAAAGCCTTGAGTGAGATGAGATTCCTGCTATGAGTATTATTTTGATTAGATAACAACAATGAAACTGCAATATAAATGATTGTGACTAGCAGGAAAATTCAGAATTCGCTGGATAAATTGAAATTAGTGGTCCAGTGAGGAAGGTTATTGTTGAACCTGAGATATTTCATTGTGTGAAATTTTGGACATTCACACAGAAACATTCTGCATGTCACGTACTCTTGTTTCGATGCTTATGCTGTATATGTTCTGTCCTTGCAACTACAGTCTATCACTTTGATACGCAAACAAAACTGACTGTTGCACTATGAAAATGGCACTTTATGAGTCATCATGGTCATACTAATGATTTGTCATGATCATACCCAATACTTTCAATGTTAATTTGATTTAAGAAGAATAATTCCCTTGTTGGTGACAGGCAAACGAAAGGTTTATGCATCTGAATTTTACTCCAAAATCATTTTTTACAAATCAAATTGCCTTCTCTTTATCATAACTAGTCAAACAGCCTCTATGTTTCCCATGTTGAATGTAGAGAAGATGAGTTAGCCTAGATGACACTTCATCATGAGTCACAAAGTGCATTTTTCACAGTGAACTGTCCTCTCTTTTTGCATAAGTAATGGATAGGCTGTAATAACTTCTGAGCCTTATAAACGTTTAATCATGATATATTCATGTTTAATAGCAGACACCATGAGTCCTTGCTTTTGCCGATGACACGATTCTCCGAAAATGTTAACTGATTGGTTGCATAATGTTTTTCATAAATATTGGTCATTGCCAACTAATTCTAACTGATTGGTTAGGTAACTTTTCATAAACATTAATTTTTGTTTATATATATTTTGTGACTAATTATCAACACCATTAATGTCACATTGTTCTGTTCCTCCCATTGTTACTGTATAACTTGCGGAGGCACTGATAACTTAATATTCATTTAGTTATCCAATATTATTGTAACAATTGAAGATTCCCACAGTATGAAAGAAAACAATTAGTTAACAAGTTTACTCTGCAATATCTTGCTCATTGCATGCTGCTTTTGCTCATTTGCATGGCCAGTTCCAGTAGACTGGTTTAAAAGTATCAGCAAATTGGAACATCAACACCAATCCAATTCAGAGCTAATTAATTAATATTCGCGAAGCGAAATTTTGCACAAGAAAGGTTTCAAAAATCTGTGCAGTGATGGTCTCAACATCAATGGTCGACAGCAGGAAATAAGGTCAATTGGGACCTGCTTCTTATCAATGATTTAGTTTCGAATTTAACAAAACATGACATATTCATATTCAAAAGTGTTAAAAAAATTCAATTTTCTCCATTAATATTCCCTGTTACTATTATTGTTATGGAATAGTTCATTATAAGCCTGGACAAGCTAAATTAAAGTACTAACATGTGATTCATTTCATTTCAAAACAGACAACAAGAAAACATAACAAAATTAAGGTTACATAATCTTTGTCAACTGATGATTATGTAACAGTGAGCAAATAATCTACATGCAGATCATGTTATTGTTTTTGTTATCACTATTATGTAATATCAACAATCTAGCATAGACTTTAATTTGGCAGCTTTCAGTGTAGTCTTCCTTTTTACTATTTAGCTGATTATCTATCAATTCTATTCATTCTTAATCCTATTTATTATAATATCCTATCTATCTATCTATCTATATATATATTCTATTTTTGATCTATTTGATTTTTCTTATAGTTTCTAGTCTAAATTTCTCTCTATTTTTCTATATATCCGTCTTTCAATTTCTTTGAAACAGTAACATAACTGCCTTTCATACATTGAATATGAAATAAATTTAATGAAAATATGGTAAAACCTTAAGTCCTAAAAAAACTTTTTAAGAGCTGAGCGAATTTCATGGCTGTGCCATTTACATATTATGACAGATTGTGGTTTTTGACACAATGGGAAAGACTTCTTATATGAACCATAGAATAGAATTAGATTGAATTCAATGTGTTAAGTACACTACATGTAGTTCATAATCAGCTTCTATGGATTTTGTTAGCCAAATGTAATTATAAACTTTTTCAATCTTGTTTAAATAGCAGTTCTTTATGAGACAGCCTCGGAGCATCTGATAGTTATGAAAGATAACAGTATTTGATCAAGTGGGAAACTTTAGGAAGCCTTTTATTTTTAATACAAATCTGTTTTCCAAAATCACAAACTTAAGATTAAGTTATGATGTCCATATTGAATTGGTCAGATAAGTTGTTTGGCACTTTGGTAGAAAATGGGGTGACCCGAGATGTTGTGATACGATCAACACTCAACAGAGTACTCAAAGCTGGTTAACCAAGCATATGAATTATTTTGCCATTTGCTTCTTTTCTTCTTTCTTGTAGCCAATTCTTCTTCCAGCTTTCTTGAATTCTTCTGATCTTCTTCATTTCTCTTCTGATTAGACTTCTGCACTTCCCTTCTTCTTCGTGTTTCTTTCTTTGTTCTCTTTCCATTATTCTTTTTCTGTCATGTCCACAGTTACTTGCAGTCAGGAAATTTGATACGCAAAATGAGTGGACTGTTGCAGTGTGACAATATCACTTTGTGACTTATGATAGCCAATGAAGTGCCATCTTCTCGACATTCAACATGGGAAACATAGAGGCTGTTTGCTTAGTCATGATCAAGAGAGGGCATTTGATTTTTCATAACTGATTTCAGAGGATCAATCAGATAAGTAATTACTCTTTTTTACCTATCAACAACATGCGGGATTAGTTTCCTTTTAAAAAACATTGAAAGTATAGGGTATGATCGTGACAAATCATCAGCATGATGACACATGAAGTGCCATTTTCATACATGTAGCACAGCAGTCCACTCTTTTTGTACATCAAATTTCCAGACTGTAATGATCTGTTTATCCTCCACATTGTTCCCCCTACTCTTCTCTGTCTACCTCAATGACCCCATTCTCCCGGCTCCTTCCTTCCTTAAAGGGAGAAGAAGTTGGCTAGGATAAAGAAGAAGATAAGATGAAAGATGAAGTGTGCGTGTTTTGTTATACCCAAACACACACACTTTATCTTCTTCTTCATCCTAACAAACTTCTTCAGTTCTTCTATGCCTTTCCCATCTTCACCAAATGCTTTCTTCTTCCTAATTTTTGTCTCAATTTTACATTTCCATAATCTTCTTCTTTTCTATCATTTTTGTTCTGCCTCCAACTTAAGGCATCCATGTTTTCTTTTTTTATTCATCGTCTTTCTCTTCCTTCTTCATCGTGTTATAATTATTCTCCTTCCTCTTCTTCTTCTCTGTTCCTCTTTCTTCGTCTTCTTCTTTGCCGTTTCCTTCTTTGTTATAGTATAATCATCTTCTTCTGAGAAGTCTTTTTTTCTCTTTATCATCCTTTCAAATACTCCTTTATCTTACTCAGAACTTCTCTTTCTAAAGATCTCTTCACAAAGTTACAAAGTTAGTTGTGAAACTTGAATGTTTTCATTAGTCTGCCCACTTCATTTGAGCCGGGCAGATGTTCTTTACAACAAGAGTTGACAACTTGATTAGGGACATTAATCAGCCTTATCTTGCCACAAAACCAATCTTCCCAAACAATATATAATTGGAGATGCTTTGTCCGTTTATCAATTTGTATAGATAGATAGATAGATAGATAGATGGATAGATGGATAGACAGGCAGATAGATAATGATAACTGAAATCCTCTAAGCCTAGTTATTGGCTCTCATGAGGGTTGATTTGTTAGATGGGAGAGAAAGAGTGGGGGACTGGGGGTCCTCAACATGGTACACATCCATTGTCAGGGATCATTTACTTGCCAACAAAGACACTGATACAAGTCAAGAGGCCAATTTAACGCCTCGTCTGAATGACATCCAGCTGGGATTTTGCTCATGAGTGCATGTCGTACTGGCTAAAGCAGAATCTTTCTTCCCCATTTCTTTACAAGCATGATCGAACAAAGCAAGAAAAATTGAAAGGCAAGATGGAAGAGGAAGAAAGAAGATGTCGTGGTTACAACCAGCATTCACGGGTGAAAGCACAGTAAAGGCCTCAATTGCGTTTTGATCATATAAAAGTAAATTTAGGATCCTAGAAACCAATTTCTGACATAAAGAAGAAACAGTGCAGTATTTGAGCTTGATCAACAAGTAAATCTGAGAAATTTTGGCATTTTTCATGAGCATACAATTAAAACCATGCTCTGGGCAGACCTTTAAAGTGGGTATAATTTGTCAATTTTAGCATGTAACCGGTGGCCCTTTTTCTGAAGCACCGTCTGTTGCAGCAATGCTGTAGCCTAATATTTAGTTCACATTCTGCCCGTGACATTATCTGTTTACTGTACCTCCCTGGCCTTCTGTAGGGACCATTGGCTGACTTTTCAATATGATGAATATGGCAGCCATGGCGTCCAAAGAAAAGGTCTGCTTGTAACCATATTTTTGCAAATTTACAGTCAGGGGTTCAAAAGGCTGGCTGGAGTGTATTTTTATGTAATAATTAGCCGAATTTGGTGCTTTTGCCTAGATATGATATTGGTTTAATGAATTTAAGGCAACAAATTTCCAATGGCCTCTGATGATTGTAAGATACAAGAAGCTTTAACGGCTAAAATCGATGTCCGTCCATTACGTCCACAACTGATTTTTTGGTAATTTAAATGAATTAAGGACCAACTAACATGTCAACTGAGATGGAAATGCATGTCTATATCTCTCTACCTATGTATGCAACTGAAAAATTTAAAAACACAATCAATTTAACTCATACACTGGACACCAGGCTAAAAAGAGTAAATGTCCGTCCATTACGTCCACAAAAATGTTCAAATTAGCCTAGGGACTGATGTTTGTAGGTCTGGTATGTCACCAATAAAGCAGGGATACCATGTTTAGTGACAAATTTGGATTATTTTAGTGAATGATGAAAAGGCTCAAAAATTGAATTGGTCACAGTTCATTCAAACTGTCCATATCATATCTGCGAAAACTGTCCAAAAGCCAATGGTCAATTTCAGCAGAAAAACCTAGATTTTCATGGAACTTTCATAATGTAGTTCATAGCAGCCCAGCAAATACCTGTCTTGATTTATTAGACAAACATAATTTTGTATTCTACACATTATTAGGTTTAAATTGATGTACTACACTTGCACTTCTGATGAAAATAATTCTTAGGTCATAGGGGCCAAATATTGAGGCGCTTACTGTGCTTTCACCCTCACCTGTTTCAGCAAGTATAGCCCATAATGCTCACTGCAGCTGTTGGACTTTATTGTGTCGTTTCACATAAACCTGGCTGGTACCACCGGGCAGGAAAACTCTTGAGAGGATAAAATGGATATTTGTTGATGTGGAAGATTTTCACCAGCCACTACATAGGAGATTGCAGGATTTACATAATCCGAAACAGACTTATTCTTCAATCTACGTTCAAGTTGTTTACGATAGAATAGGTCAATATTGAAGAATTAAGTTATAGGTCAAACTTGAGGAAGTTAAGATGATTGGATAAAGGCTTATGTTATAATGGTAGATTCTTAACTGTAAAGTCCAATGGTACAGCTAGACATGGCATGGGTAGAAGCCGGAGCCGCAGTTTGTGGTTCCTGCTTTTTTTTTTAACATTGATTTGCAGAAAACACATGTCTCAAAAAAAAAAAAAGATTACTGATCATCTAGGCCTAATTGTTTTCAGCTGCAGGAAGCCTTACAGAATTTTGTGCTTTATCATCTTTCTTGTCCAATATTTAATTCAAATTTTACTATGGACAGAAGTTGACTGATACTTCTTTTGGGCCCCGTGTCCGGCCCGTGGCAAAATAAAGCGATGGGCCCCTTATTCCTATTGTTGCCATTGCCTAATTTAGATCAGTTTTGAGGGCCCTGTCCTATATGGGGGCCTGTCAAATTGGGACCCTAAACTAAGAGTTTGATGGAGCAATGTAAAATTTAACATTTTGAGTCAGCTGAAATGATTGAGTGAGATGGTTGCACAATTCCCTTGAGCTAACACAGCTTGTTGTTTTCAGCTAAGATAATCTGTCAGTTATCATAACTTCAAACAACAAGCTATGTTAGCTCAAAGGAATAGACCTATTTCACTGAATGGCCTGAACATGGACCCTAAATAACTTTTTTGCGAATCAACAATTCTTAATATGCTTTTCGGACACAGGAGATTTATACACTATTAATCCAAAAACACACTTTTCAAAATTTAAACTGAAATAATGACAAAGGTATAAAGCCTTGACGTTTCATTAAAATGCACTAAAAATACTCAAGCTTGGAGTCACCTTGGCTGGACCAATCAGAGGCAAGGGCGGGAAAGCTATTAGCCAATGGGATTGGAGTATTTACTACTTTTCCCCTAGTGTTAACTAGGAGAACCATCCGTGAAATTGGTCTATTGTGCAACCATCTCACTCAATCATTTCAGCTCACTCAAAATATCAAATTTTACAATGTATCACTCAAACATGGTCTCCTCGAATTAAAGGCATGGTCCTTTTCTTGATTTTATTTCAATTATTTGGCATCTTGCAGCCCCCCCCCCCCCCGAGTGACAGAACTTTAAAATCAAAACATAGGCTGCACAGCAGCAAACCTTCAGCGAAAGACATCTGTAAAGTCATAAAAGCGATGTTGACAAAATTGGTATAATGCAATCGTGGCCAAATCTTGGCCTGAAATTATCTATATACCCGCTGACCTACCATCTGGCCGCCTGCCTGCCAGGGTATGTAAAACCATGGAAAGGCTGAACTAGACAAATTTACACATATTATGTTGCAGTTTCATACATGTACAGGGAATAGGTTATGACCTGTGGGCCGAAAACCAAGAAGTATATTAATTTATATTTTTCAAATTTTTTCTAAATATTTAAAATGTGTTAAAACTACCTATCAATGAGACCAGTGAAAGATCTTTATAGGCAATATGTGGATGAATTTTTGTCAAGGTACATCCAAGAGAGGCTAAGTTTTGGACCAGAAATCAAAAATTATAATTTGCAATATATTTTGTCAATATTTCAAAAAGTATAGAATGACCATGAATCACACCATCAAAAGGCACAACAGCATCATATAGGTGATATGTGTATGAAATGCCATCCATGTACATGCAATACTGGGCAGGTTTTGGGCCAGAAATGAAAAAATATTGTTTTTATTATTTTTGCTCAATATTTCAAAAACTATAGAATACCCATCAATCAGACCATCAAAAGGCACAATTGGACCACATAGGCTGTATGTGTACCAAATTTCATCCATGTACATTCGATAGTGACCGAGTCTTGATCCGGAAACGAAAAAAATAATTTTTTATCTTTTTGTTTAATATTTAAAAAAGTATGGATTATCCATCAATCAGACCATCAAAAGGCACAACCAGACCATATGGGCTATATGTGTACCAAATTTCATCTATGTACATGCAATAGGGCCCGAGTTCTGGCCCGGAAACTATCTATCCGCCCGCCGCCCGGACGCCCGACCGCCCGGACGCCCGACCGCCCGGACGCCCGCCCGGCGGACGGACAACATTTTGCCAAAGTGATAACAATACCTTCTTCGAACTTCGTTCGCTGAAGGTAAAAAGATGAAAGGTGCATGGCAGGTGAAGAAAGGACAGACTGGGATGACATACATTGTGAGAAAAAAAATTAGCCAGGCGCTGATCTAATGTTCAGTAAGGGGGACTGAAACGGGCATTGTTTGAAAGGGGACATTTGAATGTTTTAGGGGGAATTAGTGAAATGCATATGGCGAGTAATAATGTTTCGACAGAAGTGAGGGTTTGTGAAATGGGAGGGGGTTGAAATGGGGTTATTTGTTGGGAAGGAGGTGTTTGTCCTTAATCTGCTACTTACCTTAAACTTTTACATAGATAGACGAAATGCCATGGCACATACAGGATCTGCATGCTAGCCAAACAAACTAAGTTATAAACAGTTTCAGGAAAGAGTCGGTGTCGTAATTCTGTCGGCTGAGTATTTTGCAAATGGGGGGAAAAAGATGAAATGTTGTATGACCGACAAAGAAGCTTTGCATACTGTTCATTCTGTTATGTGTTAGGTTGATTATTCTGTACATAACATTTTCTTTAGCTTCTGCTCTAATATCTGGTCAGACATATTTCATCCTCAGTTCTTTCTACTTACTAGCCCAGTGAGCACACATCGACAATTTTATTTAGCAAGTTGCCCTGTAGTAATAGCCTAGATTCACCTACTGAATACTTGTCAAAATATTATTTCTATGCGCACTTCATGATTATTTAGGTCTAATAAGTTAAGTGTAAGAATTAGATTTCAAATTAACTAGTTTCTCAGAATATAAGTCACCAAAATGTAACATGTTCATGTAGTCTCTTTAGACTAAATTGTAATTGAAACTAATTGTTTGACCATGTAACACATCATCAGCATCATGATTCGCAAAGTGCTGTTTTCAATGAAAAAGTCCTCATTTTTTCAATCTAGTGCAGTAAAACTATGAAGCCTTGATGGGGACAGGTTCTACCTCTACATAGCCTCAATCAAACAAGAGAATTAGTAAAGGTTATTCACCACGGGAGAGGGAATATGTGATTTATCACCCGAGGCCTTTAGGCCGAGGTGTGATAAACACATATTCCTGATCCCATGGTGAATAACCAGCTTACACCATGAGACAAACACTCAAACAGTCAAACATTCGAGGATAACTGGACAACAAAGTATATGGGAATTATTCCCCTGAAATACTGTAATGTGATTGGCTGACAGAGGTGTCGAATGGTATAATCTTTATAATTCACTCGGGTGTGATAGTAGGAGCCTATGGGTCATCAATACACTGGCATGCTCTTACTTGCAAAAAGAAAGTTTCTATTTCTGCATAACCTCAATCAAACAAATGCAATCAACTCACACAACAACATTATTTACTGGCAGGAGCGTATCTAGAAATGGCCGGGGGAGGGGGGCATTTCATGAAGTAAATACATTGGTTCTACAAAGAAGCTTCCATTTACCTAGATGAAGCCAGTTCAGGGTCGTACAGTCTCATCTATTCAATTTGTAGCCTTTTTGGAAGGTGAGAATCACCTTTAAAAGTGTAGGCTTTGATAAACGAGTGTGTACTCTAAAGCAGTGCATTGAAGTTCGATGATTGAACTAAGGGACCGTTCAGAAATTATGACTGGGGGAATGGGAGTTTTGGCCGAGGGGTTACTAACTTTTCACATGTATTTCAAAGGGGGTATTAATTTTTGACAACACTTCCAAGGGGAGGGATAAGAAATTTTAACAAAGAAGAACTGTTAAAAAACACACATAAACTCATTTTATTTGGACTCTTTTACCTGCAAAAGTCTGCGAAATGACGTGAATCTGTACGCATGGCCGTGTATAACAGTATATATGTGTGTATTGCTTTGTATGTTGGCAGGGGGGGGGTGTACTAAAAATACGCGTGAAACCTAAGGGTGGGGTACAAAAAATCCGCATGAAACTCAAGGGGGGTATCAATTTTTGACGGGAATTTCCAGCAAAACTCCCACCCCCCAGTCATAAATTCTGAACGGTCCCTAAGGTCACCCAGCGTATTGCCTTTCTGAACATAGATATTCTCTTCCAACAGAGCCTTACTTCCTCAAAAACCTCCCACCTGTTATGAATCACCATGAAACCAGGAATATCCCCCTGGAATCACCAATGGGGAGATGGAGGTGTTGGTGCATGTCCATTAGGACAAACAGATGGCATTCCTCCCAGGTCAATCACCCCTTGCTACTCCACTTCAAACAGCTGCTGGTGTAAGTGGGTGCAATAATAGGAGATAACAGGTCATCAAAGAGCTGAAATGCTCTTACTTGTACTCGTAAAAGATAATTCTTAGAGCTGTTTGCGGATTAGCGGTCCCAAACAGTTTCAAAATTTTACTTTCAACTTGGTCTTGTGATGTCACTGTCTTAAAAATGTTTGTGTTTGCGCCAGTTGTGGTTAATCTTCTTTTTTTTTTCGGTGCTAATCATATCTAGCATCATAGGTGACAATAAACAAACTCATTAAATGACTTAAGGTACTTCATCAAGTAAGAAGATTAGGAGACCAATAGAAAACTGTCGACTGAGACTGAGACTCTGATTTGCACACTGAAAATAAGAAAATTAATTTTTCCAGTGGAACACCGATCCGCAATGAGCTATAAGCATGACTCCGTATAAAACAGTATTAAATTTGCTTGTGGATTCTCGTGACAATTTGCTTCAAATATATGTTGTTGTAGGGGAGAGCGGGGCACCATGAGCCGCTTTTCCGAAATTAAGCTCCTGAGCCTAAAGTTTCAATGGTAATTGGCTGGTTGCTTTATATAATAACAAGACCTCTTTGCTACAATATCCAGTAGGGTGCATCAGTTGCCCCAACATTAACCGATCAAGCTGTACCTTGGTCCATAGTTGGGTTTTACCACCCAAAATAAGATACAAAAATTTCAGCTTGATCGATGGATATTTAGGGGTGCCTCCGAAGGCATATTTCTTGTGAATTTTTAAGGAAAAGTTACGTTTCCGTAGGATCGCGGTTAGCGTTAACTCGCGTAATATAAAAGATAGACACAAATAAAATCCATATTTGGATTCTACAGAAAATTTCCTTCAAAATGAATACTTGGAAGCTATGGTTCCATCAACATTATGGTGATCATGAACTGCAAGATATGCTTTTCCCTCAATTATTACGCACTACGTGACTGATATACACGAGTTTCTTTTTATTTGACTGCTTGGTACCTAGTCTTTGCTTTTATCTTCATATAAATTGTGTTTCATACATATCAGCATTGATTTACTCAGTGTTCCGTTTTATCTCTCGAAGTCATCTCAATTATTCATGATGATGTCAATAAACGTTTTATGACTATAAAGAGAAAAAAAAACAAGCTTGCGATGTGTTGATAAGTCCCAATTTATTTTAACCTTTTGAAAAACTAGCCCTAATATTTTTTGTGCATAAGGAGATGGGTCCATTTACCATGTACATTAAGTTGCATCAGCTGTCCTATGAATAACAAAAAATACAGCCAGGAAGCCGTACCATGGCTTGAGGTGGTGTTATGGTAGTTAGAGGAAAATTTATAAGTGCTACTTTTCTTTCTTTCTCCTTTTTGCATTTGAAATGATATTCTATTTCTTCATTATTAGTTCACTAAAATATCTTAAACTTAAAATGACCATTCTTAACACCTGCAGGATGATTGGTTTTAATCTGATTTCATTTATATATTCGGAAAATATCCTTTCGAAAGGCCTACCCACCTTTGCCTCTCAATTCTCAAAGACTTTTATTCAAGGTCACACAGTGTAGCATCTAAAACATTTATCGTTTATGCAGATATAACACATTCCTAATATATAATGGAATTTATAATAAGTAGACTAATGTGCAAGGTTTGTACCCTTCTGCGTGAGACTGCAAATAAACAATACCATTTTTAAAACGCTGTGTAAGTATGAGTGAAAATGTTCACTGAATATTACGTTTATTCAATTGCTTGTCATGGAATTGTGACTATAAATTAAATCTATGATATAAATCATCCTTAGATCTTGCCATCCATTTAGTGTAGGATACACAGATTATGTATATTGACAGTCTTGGTGAACATAGTCACTGATATAGGCCTATTCTAAAAATTTTGGTTTGAAGCTTAATGTGGCCTCAGAAAATTACTTCCAGAAAATATACAATGTGCAGACAATATTTGTATTTCATTAATTTGCAGAATATGAATGGTTGATTACAATATTATGTACAATTGTACATGGACCCATCTTCTTGTGCACTATAATATCAGGCAAGCTTTTCTTAGTGTTAAAACAGATAATGACTTATCAATGCATAGCACATCAGTAAGGTTGTTTTTTTATTGTCACACAGTCCTAAACATTAATCAAGATCATTGGATCCTTGAATAATAGTAATAGCTTTGAGAGCCAGAAAGAAATAGTAAATTATTACTCATATGTATCAATTATAATAAACATGAAAGGAACAATTAAAGACCAAGTGTCTTACAGTCATTTAATGACATTTTTTTGTATATCGGTGAATTCGTATAAAATATTCGAAGTAAAAACACATCCTGCAGTATGGCATCAACATTATTTCAACGTAAGTATAGGTTCCAGGTATTCATTTTGAAGGAAATTGTAGAATCCAAATATGTTATTATTTTTCTTCTATCTTTTATATTAGTCAAGATATCGCAAACCGCGATTCTACGGAAACATATTTTTTCCTGGAAATGTCTCAGGAAAATTGCCTCCGGAGGCACCCCTAAACATCATTGGATCAGGCTGATTTTTTAGTATGTTCATCTGGTCACCAAAACACAACTTCATGCCAAAGTACAGCTACCTACCTCTATTTCTTAATTTTCATGGGGCGGCTGATGCACCCTAATATCCAGTGTTGTTACATTATATTATTAATTCTTAAATAGTTAAAACATTGTCTTTAAAAAATGTAGTCTAGCGGCTCTAAAACATTGTCTTTAAAAGATGTAGTCTAGCGGCTCATTGTGCCCAGACCCTGGGGCACCATGAGCCAGGTCATGGGGGGCTGTTTACAAACATGTATTATCCTTCTCATTCAACTGTAAAGAACTGATACCTACCTCATAAACCAGATGTTTTACTTGAAATTTTCCCTTGGATTGTACATATTTGTCTCTGAAATAGCACAAATGTTTCCAAAACAGCTGCTGATGTCTTGCACTATAGTTCTGGACTTACAACAGTAGAGTTGTTGTTACAATTCAGCTTTAATTGTACATTAAAACTTTATAGAAAATTGCTCATGGTTCCCTATCTCCAAGTGGCTCATGGTGCCCCATTTGTAAATTTCATTTATTAGTGCATATCACCATTTTCCAGTTTATCATAGTATCAATGTTATGACATCATCCTAGCACATGCCTTACCTTCTCTACCTTTTATGAAGATGCCGGAAATAGTTAAAGTAACAGAAGTAAAAGTTCCACCGCCCACTATGTTTACTTTTCACTCAAATTCACTGGTCAAAAGTATTTTTTTTCAAATCTTGTTCCTACATTGAAAAGAAAGATTATGATTGCTACCCTATCCAGTTCTACACTATAATAAGCAATATATGCATGGTCTTCCTATCGAGCAGTTCTATCTCGCCGTTTTTTTTTGTAGGGGCCATGGTTCATGGTGCCCCGCTCTCCCCTACTGTCGGTTCAAATCTGACTCTAATGGTCTCTCTCACCCCACAACAAATCAGTTGTGGTTACAGCACGTTTTATCTAATTTCTGAGGATACTGTTCAAAAAACACTTTTTCCATGAATTTGAACAAAGGTTGTTTGTTCTGTGCTAACAAACTTTTGCAATGCACATTGAGCCACAGTCCATTCTCCATCTATCAATTAACTGGTCTGTGATCAATCATGTCTTTTGACATTCAATTAATAATGGTTTAAACAATGCTTTCCCACTTTGCTTTGTTGCTTCACACAAGTTGTGAATTACATCCAATAAGTTTTGATGCAATTTCATCATTTAAAATTAATGAGAAAGTTCTTAAAACTTCTCAAACCACAAATGCTGCACAGCAGGAAATTGCACATCTTCCATGTTCTGGTGTTTGCCCTGTTGGGGCTTAATCAAATTGAAGAGGCCCCAGAGTGAAATCAAGGCAATGCATGCATAAATTGATTTTCTCAATTCTAAATGCTTGCAGCTAGGATGCAGGCATGAGTTTTCCATGTTTTTCATACATGTACATGTATATTCCCCAATACACACTGGATTACACAACCAGTGCATTGGTCCCTCCCTAGCTGGTGTTCTTTCTCTGGCCCGTACTTCCTCAATATCATAATCATTTCTTCTTCCATCACATTGTTCATCCTCTTCTAGTCTCTTCTTCATTTATTCTCCATCTTTTTTACTTATCTTTTTTTTCATTTGCTTGACCTCATTTATTCAAAATTGAGGTTTTTTGTTTTTCTCCTGTTCTAACTTCGTCGATTTTTTTTTTTTGGTCTTTATCTTCTCGAATATTTTTGGTCTGTTTCTTTTTCTCCTTACCTTCATCCCTTTACGTCGTCCCTTTCCTCTCACACTTCTCTTTCTCGCCTTCTTCCTCCTCTCATTCTTACTCTTCTTCCTGCTCTCTTCTCCTTCTTTCTCCTCTTCCTCTATGCTTATTCTCCTCCTTCTTATTCTTCTCATTCTTCTTATTATTTTTCTTCTAATTCTTCTGAATTCTTTTTCCTCTTCTTCTTATCTTCTGTTACTCTCCTCATTTATTCTTATTTTTCCTCACTTATCTTTTCCCGTGCATTGTTTATAGCACAATGACCTGCAGCTGCCAAACTGACTGAGTGTAGGCCTGTATACAAGAATGCCTGCAGCACTGCACAAAATACTACAAAGCCTGCAGGTACAGGTTGGGCATTGCAAGTACAGTATGAAACACCAGACCTAAATGAACTTATAACCCCCTGAAGACTGGAAGATGCCCCAACGAACAGTGACCCTCTATGAAGCATGCAGGCCTCGTCCGGTAGTTCATCAATCACACATCATGTGGCCAAATAGTTCAAGAAGGATGTGAAAGATATTGATTCTGATGACACTGGAATTTCCATTCAATGAATTGTGATATAAGTCAACCATGATTATGCATATGGATGTCAAGCCTAAGATATTTCTGCAATTAAGATTCCAAGCTGCTCTAAACAACCTATAATTGCAACATTTCCAAGCAGTAGTGACTTACATTGTGGTTGAAAGATCATAAGTTGGGATGTGTTGTGAATGACATAATACGACGTCGACCAAGCAATCAAAATGTTTATGCGAATAATGACATTTTTGAATGCGACTGGAAATTGTCTACACCAACCCCATGTGCATTATTTATCTTTAAATCTCCATAATGATGGACAGCATTATCCTATCTGCTGCCAAATTGGCTCATTACTGGAATTTATTCCTTGCAACTGCGGAATATTGATTTCTTAATGATACTACCACACCTATTATTTGCCTGTTCAAAGTGTGCCACAAGGCATATTCTCTTCCATTTCTCTAAATGCCATTGCATCTGGTTTTGTCTTAATAACGGAACTTTTATCTTTTTCTTTCTTTCTCAAAAAAAGTTGCATTCACAATATACACTGCTGCACCAACTTATAAGTGCGAATGGTGGGGATGTATCGCAAGTGGTTTATCCCAGTTATAATCAGAAGTTGAGATTTCTTTTATTGCTTGCTTTCTTACATGTATGCAGTGTAGGCCCTGCAACCATAATTGTGTATCTTATGCCATGATTGCTTGTTTTTCTGTATTTATATTATATTCACTGCTTTTTCTTCCCATTTCTTCTTTCCTCTCCACCAATAGATGCTGCCCGGTTGCTCCTTGCCTGCTTGCTGCTGAGGCTGTAGCCAGGCCAGTGAGCTGAGAGGATGATGCGGCCAAGCATCTATATGCCTGCTGCAGCAGCAAACCATCTCAGTTCTCATTGGACTACAAATGAACACACTGGATGCTCTACTACCACATGGCTACAGCATTGGACTACTGACATGTGCTTACTGCATGTAGTGTTGTTACCAGGGAAACAAAGGGTGAGTGTATGTTGTTTATACCGTTGCCATGGCAATCACTATGCATGCACGTGCACTGAGTACTTCCTGTACATATATATAAATGAAGGATGAATTGTTGATAATATATTTGTTGTAAACAACAGTGCTAAACATATTGGTAGTATAATAACACATTTTTATTCATGCTACAGGTCTGCGTAGTGCGTACTTGAGCTAATCACAACCAGCTTATTGGTTAATTATCCTTCCGATACCATTACCACATGCTATAGATATAATGCTTACCAGTCTATGTTATGTGTACTGGTATGCAAGCTGTTATGTCCCCAAAGACTCCGCATACAGCTGAACAATGCTGTTTGAATTGCCTGCCATACCTCCATGGTGTGTGGCCAAAGGCTGGAGAAGAGTTTATCACATGTTTTATGCAGTGCAAATAGCTGGAGGTATGACATAGTGTGAAAGCTGATGATACCATTGATGCAATCCTACACAGTCAAGCAAAGCACAGTATATGCACCATACTAAGCTCTTTTAATTTAAAGCTCATTTGAATCTTTTGAAAATATGGTAAATGTTATGTAGTGCATATACTGTATGAAAGGATTACTTTGGCTTTAGGGGATTACATGTGATTTTATGATGTGACTATTAGTCCATAAATACATGTACATTGGTATTCAGTAAACATCATACATTTGGTTTAGCATGTGATTGAATAGGATTTTATTTCACCTGTTCAAGTTGTTCAAACTGGTGGATACAACTTCACTTTCATTATTTAGATTAGCAAAACTACATGTTTGTCATGTCTCAGCCAATGTTAGCACACGTGTTTTAGGTGTTGGCAGGATATTTAGCTTTAGAGAAAGGCTTTAATTGGTGAAGTGGAAAGCTTCCAATGAATGAGTTGTTTGGTCTGGAGGAAAGATACTCATGTTGATCTGTTGATGAGTCTTTTTCTTCTGATGCATAATTTTATATGACAGTGTGATAGACTGTAGCAGGTATTGTATAAGCAAGTACAGTCAGGCTAGGTTTTTACCATAAAACCAAGATACAGTATTTCTCACACAAGTTTAGATGTTACTGCAAGGCTGCATGTTACCTATTCCAACTCACAAAAAAGTTTTGAGTGAAGCTGACCATGATAATTTTTGTTGATTTCTATTTGTGTTCAGCAGCAAGGGAAATTGGCATTCCTGATCAATCCACTGTGTATTTTATTTATCAAATGTTGAAAATTACCACAGCTATTTTCTGGTTTTGCAGATATATGAACAGCAACAAGTATAGGCTTACTCTATTTTATGCAAACCTTTTTCACAGTGCATGAATGTATACACGCAATTACATGCAAAGGTAATCAGGTCTACACAACATGATCTACATATATACAGCCCTCCGCTTGATTTGTCTTTTTTTTACTTTTTTTTTTTAATGCATCAGCAGAGCTACACAACAGTGCTCATTCAGAGTTTGGCCATTAGTGTACCAATTATAAATGAAACTGAAAAGGATATAGACCTTTGATGTAGAATTGAAAGGGAGCTGCCCCAGCCATCTCAATTTTTGTTAGATTAGTATTGTCTATCTCAGCCTTCGATAAAATTTGCCTGCACAAGAATGGGCAGTTTATGGAAGCTGAGGTTATGGACTCATAATGGCTATAAAATGGGTTTGGCTTACTGTCCAAATCTTTGCATATTGTCCTGTTAACCAATAATTGACTGCATCAATATTGTTATAACAGATTGATGGTGACCTAATAAACCTTGCATTAAGTAAGGAGCAATCCTAATGGCTGGTTAATATTGACATAACACTTTTCATACGATCCAAATGTTTGTTGTAAGTGCTGCACTCTCCAATATAGGCAGATATGTTCTGGAGTAGGCCTGTTAGGAAATTTTGGGCCCAGGGACCACTTGACGAATTAGATGACTTCACATTTATTGCCATTTAACAATAGCTAAACTGGCAAGCATTCTGGTGTCTTTACAGTTCAGATGAAAACCAAGTCAGCCTGCCTGGTTTCCACTTAGTATAAGCTTCTCAGAGTGCATGCTAACAGATCTGTGAAAGAAAATAAACTTCTTGGCGAAGGTTATGGGAGGTTAATTTAAATTCTCTCAATTGGTGCAGCAATGGGGCCAATTTACTCGTTTTTTTTTAGCCAAGATAGCTTGTTGTTTGCAAGTTATAACAACATTGAGATTATCATAACTCAAAACGGCAAGCTGTCATGGCTCAAACAAATTGTGCAACCATCTCACTCAATCATTTGAGCTAACTCAAAATTTCAAATTTTACAGTGTTGTTTGAACAAAGACTGTGTTCAGCTTTCGAAAATGAATTATTATTGTCATAAAACTGACTTCATATTTCATTTCCTCTGATTTTATTAGTATTATATTTTATTTCATGTGCATCGTTTATGTACGATTTACACAATGGTGCACTATTCAGCTTTTCATTAATACGGACACTCAATTATTTATTAAATGCAGAGAAATGTGAGTTGTTGTTTTTTGCTATACACCTCATTATTAGCTGCAGCAGAAAATGTGCATGCCATATCTGATTCACTTTGATGTTGCATTGTGTATTGTTATGCAGCTCAGGTGCTTGGAGGTCATCTTATCATTCATAATGTCACAGGTCAGAAATTTGATTCATGTCATTGCCAAAAACAAAAATTGTTTATTGAGAGATTTGAGAACTTCTATATGGAAAACGGATATAGAGAAATCGATAGATACAAAATATACGTATTCTTGTATACACATAAGTGAGCGAGAGCAAAACCAGTAAATTATGTTTTCAACACCACTGTCGCATGCTGTATACTCGCCTGTGTTTCGACAGTTTCAAATGCCTCAAACTTTTAAAAGCCATACATCATCATCATGTGTATTGATTGAAACACACATGTATTTTTTCACAGAGAATAAAATGGATGAATGCCATTGAGTTCAGATGAAAACCAAGTCAGCCTGCCTGGTTTCCACTTAGTATAAGCTTCTCAGAGTGCATGTTGGCTCCAAATCTGTGAAGTAAAAACTTCATGCTGAAGGCCACAGGGAGACGTGACCTGGGGGGGCACTCAACAAATTCACGCAATTGGTGCCAATTTAAGCAAAATAATTTTAAAAGCAGTCTGAGTGGAAGAACCAAGTGGAGCCAAGCAACTTGACACTTTGTTTAAAGATCTTGGGGGCTTTTCAATAACATCTGCTGCCACGAACTGCAGTTTGGTTGCTTTGGTGTACTACTAATGCTGGTGCTACTGTCTGTTGTATTTCTACTTACATGCTACACACAGTTTAAATACTTCTACTACCACTACAACCAGGACATATATCAGACATGTTACAGACAAGGAAATGCAAATGATAACAAAAATTCTATACACTAAAAAATGCTACTTAGTCTAGTTCTGAGGAAATAGGTCACTCAAGACCAGTCAGTCTTACAACAAGTAGTCATATTGGCCCAACGCAGGGACCACTGCTCCCTCATTAATATTCTAAATGACTCATATTCCATTGGTTAATCAGATATAATTATATATATATATATATTTCTTTTACTCACCATATGTCTGTCAGTGAATGAATCATATCACTCACCAGTTGCTCAGTGATAAACAATTGAGACAAATTAACTGCTCTTTTCAATATAAAGAAATATACAAGACAGACCGACATCCTTATTGCGCTGCCCTGGGGTACCCCCCCCCTTGGGCAAGCCTTGGTTTCGTAAGCAAGCTTTTTTGCACACACTGAAATGTTAACATTCTTGCCCCAATTTTATGTAAAAGCTACTGGGCACCAGCCACTACTTTCAGAGCCCTTCTTCACTGTATGTTACGTTACTGTCATAAAGTTTGTCCCCGAATCTTTAAACTAACATTTAGTGCCTTTATTGTGACATTTTGAAAGTATTTCTTGCCCAGTTCTACACACACACTCCCCCAGTGTGGCTATAGCTGCATTAGCCTGGTCTCCTGGCCTGTATGCATTGACATAGCAGGGCACAGGACTATGGCTGCATCACAGTCATCATTGAGGGGGGGCACTCGCTTTCAATTCAGTGAGATTTGTTTTACAGCTTTTTGGGTTCCTATGACATAGTGGGGCTCTACTGGACTAATAAAATGAATTGAACTCACTTAATTCTGAAAAACATGCAATTGTGTTGATTGGTATTGTTTCATATCACCCCAATGTTGTGAATTTACCAGTTTGTGTTATTTTAATGCAAGTTGAATTCTATGTAGAATTGGCAGATCTAATCTTTAATTTCAAATATAAGTACAATGATTTTTTTTACTTGATTTGTGCAGTTGGTCTATGTCAGTGCTTGCTTGTACTCAATTAATCTCAACAGGAAGTTTATTGAAAATGGTGCAATCATATTAAAAATCGAATAGACAATATTTACTATTAGCTGACAATGATAAGAAAGCCTAAAGAAAAACATACCTTAATTCATGTTCACATATCAAGTATTCCCATAGAAGTGAAAAATACAGGTCAGCATATACTTTATACTTCAAGAATGTCTATTTATCACATGGAACTATGCGTGAGTAACATGACACACCTTGTAGCAGTCCTGTTTGATGTTAACTGTAAAAGTTAGCTGTTATCAACAACTTGTTTATACTAAATTTGTCCTAAAAGCATCCTAGTGCCAGCTAGATCCAGTGTTTACAAATTCAGTAGAAAGAATGCAGGAGGGAATGAAGAAAAGAAGGAATGAACAAAGGAATGAACAAAGGCATGAAGGGAGGAATGTAGGGCATAATCACGAAATAAGCCCCGCACCTCTGATGGAATGAGTGGCAGCCTATGCTTTTCAATGGTCTCGCTCATTCCGTTATCAGAGGGCGGGGGCTATTTTGTAATTATGCCGAATGTAGTGGGGGAAGGAAGGGAAGGCCTCGAGATAGATAGATAGATAGACAGATAGATACACAGCTAAACACATAGATAGATAGATAGATAGACAGATAGATAGATGCAAGCAACTCTTAAAAGTGCTTGCACTTTTTTTTTTAAGGAATAACAGTGGTGCCAATCGTAAATAAGAGAGCAATAACAAGCTGGTAAATTACTCCTGGCCAGAAAGACAGGAGAGTAAAATCAAAGACTGGTGGATAGTTTGGGTCAGTGGGATGGCCAGGAAATGTGTATTTAGACAAGACAGCAGTGATCCTGTGAGCGAAGATTTGACTGAAATATTACGCGGAGGGATATACACTAACTACAGATACATGTGTGATTCACCCTTAGGACTAAGTCCGGATAGCGCATCATTCACCGGTTTCCGGTTGCGACATTTCTAGTTATCCTTCCAAAAAGTATGTAGAAAGTGATTTTTTTCTTGTAGTGTTGAAGTGTGACATCATATGGCAGTTCCCATAGGTTAGCATTGAAAATCAGGTGTTCCATGTGAGGTCACAGGTTGTTCAGCCAATCATGGCTCACTCTGCATAGTATGTCATATCAAATCTGTGAGGTAGTATACAGGCATATGACTTCAAGCCATGTGTGTAGAAATGAAACACTGAAAGGTGTGGCCAGCAGGGGTGTATCTACAATGTAGAAACGGCCTGGTATGGGGGGAAATAACATTTGGTGAAAATGCAGTGCTCTGCATTTCCTGTCTCTTCCTTGATAATTTTGGGCATGAGGGGTAAGGGGCTTGCCCCTCGACCCTGAACCAAGGGCATACAAAAATAATGATCATAATTTCAAAAATATATAATACAAAAGGGTGAATCCATCCAACAAAAAATGTGCAACTGTGTATCCCCTTCTTGGGACACCCTAGCTGTGCCACTGGCAGCAAACTGTAAACAACATTCAGATTAGACAGTTTATGAGTATCATGAGTAACTGTTATTTATTGAATTTCACAGTTTGTAATCTTCTTCTTTTACTCAGTTATGCTTGATGAAACATTCACACTATGTCACATACCATATATGGCTATTCTCCACACTACATCATACGCCAACACTGCATCACACTCCCCACCACAGCCAATCACTATGTCCCAACAGTGTGAGGTCACATACCAACTTTGCAAGATTTTTCAAATTCTACATACTTTTTGGAAGGATAATAAACAGCTGAAATTAGGAAATATCAAACTCATACCTAGTTCCTCATCTGCAATATATCTTATCTGTTGCATTCTCATCAACTAAAATGAATATGTAAATCTACACCAGACATATAATATCAAGTTGAAGACTGGAAATTTACCAACAAGCGAACTTTTGATCCATGTATATGCTTGTTTGAGTAAATGCTGTAGTATAAAGCAGCTCTCAACAATAAATCATATCATAAAACTGAATTTTTCACGTCCTCATAGTTTATTAGTATTAAATTTTATGTGCATCGTTTATTCATAATTTACAAAACTGTAAACTTTTCAGATGCATAAAATCAGCATTGAATTATTTATCAAATGCAGAGAAATATGAGTTATTGTTGCCGGACCTCTAATATATAATTGTGAGCTGCAGTAGAAAATGTGCAATTGTACATGCAGTTCACTTTCATGTTGTGTTGTGTAATCTGTAGTCTTGGAGGTCATATCATTTTTCACTAGGTCAAGGTTCTTTAAAAGCTTAATTTATATCATAGCCAAAACCAGAAATTGCTTATCAAGAGACTTCTTCTATTAGGTAGATAAATAGAGATAGATAAATAGATTTAGATCATCATATAGAGTACATTTATAATTTATTCTTGTAATATATTGTACTCGTACAGGGTGGTCAAAAAAAAACTTTACAGTTGATATTTCATTTCCAGGCTGCCATGATTGAGTCAGTGCTTGAGCACTTATTATGTATACAAGCCAAGTATGTTAGATCTTTGGAAAATTGGTTAATAATCAAAACGGTTCATTACTTTTTTGATAGCAGACAAAATGGAAGCCGGGAGTGCTCCTGCGTTTTTACTACTCTGGGCTGTTCATGGCCCATCAGCAATTTTGAAGCTACTGAGCTTCACAGGACAAAATAAATACAACATAAAATGAAATTGAGAAGACAGAGGCACAATTCAGCTCAAAGCAGAAGGTGGTAGAGCAAGTTCAGACTTCACTATGGCCATTATAAGATTTTAAAACAAAGCCGTCTGAAGGTGAATGATCAGGGTGTTTAAATCACATGAAAAGTACATATTAACATCTTGAAAGAGCATCTAAAACCCTGGAGAGATAAGACATACAGTGCCACAGATTATTTGATTTTCAAACAAGACGGGCATCAGCCACACCCCCTTGGAAAGCCCAGAACTGGATCAAGGTTCCCTCTGTCAAGTTTCTCAGCCGGACAATATGGCCCCGGTTATCACAAGATCTCAATCAATGTGATTATTCTGGATGGGCAAACTTAGAGGCAGATCCCTGCAAGACACCACAGACCTTAGTTGCCCAATAAAGGCATCCATTACGTTTGTATGGGAAAAACGGACACAAAGTTACATTTTTGACACCTCTGCATCATTTAGGCCCACTACAGAAAAATCATCAGTCCAAAAGGACCTCTGAATGAATAAATTGTCTCTATAAGAGTTATTCTTTGCTATAAAAGTTGTTTTTGTATTGAAGAATAAGCATTTGTTACAATGAGCGTCATCCAAAAAATTATTCATAAGTGTAAAGTTTTTTTTTTACCACCCTGTACGTGTACAAGAGCAAGAACTGAACAGCAAGTAGGCTATAATTATCTTTCCAACACCATTATCACATGCTAAGTACCTGACTAATAGTGACTATAGCTATTTGTACTGGTAAACAAGCTGTTATAATCACATACAATGCATATTTGATTTGAATTACTTGATATGTTTCCATGTTGTGTGGCCACCCAGGCAAAAGAGAGTTTATTACATGTTTTAAGCAATGCATAATAGCTGGAGGTGTGACATAATGTAAAAGCTGATGAAGTTTTTCTTATGCAATCCTACCATTCTCATTTGGCCATCGAGTATCAAAGTGTGAAAATAAAATTCATTTAATCTCTGTAAAATATCATAAGAATATAATGCAATACATATTATTTATTTTTAAATCTGTAGCAAACATGAATGGATTATGGTGGCTTTAGAGGATTACATGTGATTTTATAGTGTCACAGTTGTAAATAAATACATTGATATTCAGTAATCACCACATATTTAGTTAAGTGGCGATAAAAAAGGACTTTATTGCACCTGTTCAAGTTGTTTAAAAAATTGGATTAACTTCACTTTTATTATTCAGATTGGCAAAAAAGTGTTTGCTGTCCTTCGGCAAATGTTAGTGTACATGTTTTTAGGTGTTGACATGAGAGTTGGCTCAAGAGAAAACTTTAACTCATTGGTGAGGTGGAATGGAAAGCTTCCAACAAAGTTTTTGGCTATGAGGAATGACACTCACTTTTTGAAAGTAGGTTGTATCTTCTTCTGATGTTATAAATTTGTTTGATATGTCTATACAGGACATTTTTGGGGTACATGCTGAAAAAGCATCCATTCTGGGTTGGGCTACTGTTGTGTAAATGAAACTGAAAAGGGTATGGACCTTTGCCGTAGAATTGAAAGGAAGCTGCCCCAGCCATCTCAATTTTATTAGATTAGTATCGCCTATCTCAACAATCGATAAAATGTGCCTGCTGAAGAATGGGCAGTTTATGGAAGCTAAGGTTATGGCTTCATAATGGCTATAAAGTGGGTTAGGCTTACTAACCAAATCTTTACATATTGTTCTGTGCAGCTATTACTTGCTGCAGCGATATTGTTATGACTGATTGATGGTAACCTGATATACTAATCCTAATGGTTTGTTAACATTGACATAACGCTTCAGATGATCCAAATGTTGTAAGTGCTGCACTCTCCATTACTAGCAGATTATTTCTGGAGATTGAAAAATTTTAGGCTCAGGAAATATCTTGTAAATTAACTTGCCTCATAAACTACTTTATTACTATCTAACAACTGTAAAGCCTAATAACTGGCAGACATTCTGGCGTCTTTCCATTTGGGGTTTCTTTTATAGGTTAATAAAATGACCAAACTGAGTTTATTAGCCCCAGTGACTTCTTTAGACTGTCACAGTTTCCATTGCATCAGATGCAGACCTGCAAGGCCGGGACACTTCTGATCATAAAGTAAAATTCTTGAAAACCTAATTTTTAAGTCAAACCTATATACCTATACACTCAATTTCCCTTTGTGGAGTGCTGCAATTATGTCACTGATTTGGGGCAGTGGTAAATTTGGAACTGGATTCAGAATAGGTTGAGATTAAAGTTTTTAAAGGTTCTGTTGTTGAAATAAAGCAGATTTAATCGGTTTGTGATACTGTAGACATTTTGCTTCAGAACAGTACTTACACTCTGCATGTATAACATAAGGCATGTAAAGTAAAGTTTCATTCGGATTTGAATTGTAGAAGCTTAAGCAGAACACTCACTGGCATGTGTTACATTACGATGCAATTAACTCATAGATCTGTGTCTGTTTAATTGTTACTTTATTAATCAGTAGGCCGAATTAACTATTGTGAGCTTCACCATACCTGCTTTATGCCTTTGTTATACCAACCAACCTCTCTTTAGACCCTTTCAAAGCAATTGAGTCTGACTTGTTGATATACAAGCCTTTAGATCAGACACTGACAGACGTCAAAAGTAGCATTCCATCTGGATGACAAATTCAGTTCCAGGTGATGTATTACCTGCACCGGGCATTGGCCTTCAGCGACAAAAGAATTTCAAACCAGCCTTTTTGTTATAAAGATATATAATGGGTGTGCTGCATTCCGCTGATCTTTGTAAAATGTTGGACAACCATTTACAAGCACTGGAGATAAGAACCCTCTAATAAGTAATAACCAATAATCATTCAACAGCTTTAAAGACCCTACAATGGCATACTTCATCATCAGGGATATTGATTCAAACTCATGCAAGCATTTTTTCATACACAATGGTATGGATTAATGCCAGCAGCTTTTGCTTAAAAAGTTAGTCAATGTAGTTGGCTTACATGGCTTCTACTCAGTGAAATATACTCTCGGAGTGATGGCTCCAGGTCTGTAAAGCAAAATATACCTCACGCTGAAGGCTCAATTAATTTCATTCATCATGTTCATTGGTGCCAATTTACTCATTTGTATTTAAGCAGTCTAAAAGTTAGATTAAAGTGTTTCCAAGCAACTCAATGCTTTCTTTAATTATTGTAAGAGTTTTTCTCATATTAAACAACTAATGGTTTCTTGCACTTTAGTCTTAGGGCTACTCTATTTGAATATTATCACTAGAAAATCTTTCTCGAATGATATATATTCAAAAGGTATGTTCATAAAATCTGCTCTCTACAATAAATGATTGTCATAAAACTTAATTATTTATGATTTCCTCCATGAAAGTTTGTTTCTAGATTTTATGCGCCATGTTTATTATGTATTATTAATGCAATGGCATAATTTTCATAAGTACATTAAAACACCTTCTGAATTATTTAATAATGTGAAGGAATACGCCATAAATATGATTGTAGACTTGCTGTTTTTTCTTGTTATGCTATATACAAAATTACAAGCACCAGAGTAAAATTTGCACCAAGTCCGTGCATGCCATATCTGATTCACTTTGATGTTGTGTAGCACAACCTTATGCAACTCAGGTGTCTTGGAGGTCATATTATTATTCACTAGGTCAGAGGTCAGGTCTGGGATTTATATTATTGCCAAAAACGCAAACAGTCTTTTTCACAATACATGTATTTCTTCTCTTGGATTGGCCTAAAAGACAAAAAGAAAGATAAATAGATAGATAAATTAATAAGTAGATGAAGTTAGCTAATTTTTGAGGCTTTGCATACTTATAAATGAAACTAAATAAATGTCCCACACTACTGATTGATTGCCAATTAAGAATAAAACCGAAAAATACCTCAATCACCATTTTGAGACTTCAGTGACAGTGGTATGACGAATTTTTGGAAGTTACCGGATGACACAAATTTAACAGCTAGCCTAGTTCAAGTCCTTCAACTTCAACGAACTGAGACTATGCATGTATTAGCTACTTGTGACTATAGAAATACAGATAATTGATTAGCTGGCTGTTCAATCAATAAAGCAAAAAATTGTACATTTGTTCTGTGGTCTCCAATGTTTACTTTGTACAGATGTTTGCATAAAAACTTAATAAATCAATTTTATGTGCAGTTATAGTGCACACTGAACTGGAGTTGTAAATTTTATTATTATCCAAAGATTTATGATGTAACCATTGTCCAGAAAAACAATAGTATTCAGTAATCATCATATAATTTGAGTTTTGTGTATGATAGAAAAGGATTTTATTGCACCTGCTCAAGTTTTCCAACCAGTGGATTAACTTCATTTTCGTTATTTAGATTGGCAAAAAACATGTTGCTGTGGTTCAGCCAATGTTGGCACAGTTTTTTTAGGTATTGACATGCTGGTAAGCTCTTGAAATACAAAGGTTTTACCACAGGCATCAACAATCTGTTTCATGTGTGATATGTTCCATTCCACTGCCACTTCTCTGATGCTTATTACTATTAGAAAAGGTATGACAGCTTGCTTGGCACTGCTCCAACTTTCCAGACCGAACTGGTACGTTGTCACTGCAGCAGACGACAGAGGTAACAGTAAAATCCAGTTTAAAGACAGTGGTAGCGGACCAAGTAGGTACCAAGTACGTTTTTGTTCAACCACCAACTGAGAAACAACACTCTTTTCATGTATAAATAACTGTGTTGACTGCAAAGGCTTAATTCATGTGGGCCAAGCTGTGAATTGACAACTAAAGGATAGCTCAGTTGTAAATGAAAATTAAACTGATCATAATCATATCCATTCAAACAATGGGCAGTGCTATCTAAAATTCATTCAACCATGCACTTGAGGTTTGATTGGTTTCCCTGTAGGTCATACATAAACATTGACTGGCTTTGTTCACAAGAGCAGACCGCAATATTTGTATAAATTTACGAGAAGCAATCGAGAGAAATGTTGATTCAGCACCACCGCCCTCCCCAACACTAAAGCAATCACCACAGAATAATACTTACTTATTTTCCTTTCTTTTTATCTTCATTTAATATCCATTTGAATTTATAAGATTTTCAATCACTATGTATCAATAATCATCCTCTAAAGCTGTCTCTTTATCGTTTATCTATCTATCTATCTATCTATCTATCTATCTATCTATCTATCTATCTATCTATCTATCTATCCAGCTATCTATCTATTATGTAGTATCTAATGATGGTTTAATTGCTATCAATCTCTCCAATAGATATGTGCCTATCTGGCTCAGTATAGTGTCAGTTGCCATCACTATGGCATTACAAAATGCGGTCTGGGCATGTTCAATGTGGACCAAAAACTAATTTCTGTCAAAGGGGCTGGCCTACTCATGTAAGAAGAGCCAATCAGCACATTTCAAATTGTTTGACAGTGGATCACTTGATTGAACAATGTTTGCCTTATAATTTCAGTTTTCACAGTTTGAGTTTTTTCATAATTTTGTTTTGTCAGCTTTACAACTACAAGCATAGGGGAGAGCGGGGCACAGTGAGACGGCGGGCACAGTGAGACAAAGCCCGTAGCATCTACCTGGTACTGTTTACAGATCAACCCTTTTTTGTATAGTACAAAAATTAAGTAAGTGAGAGACTGTCCTATATCTTGAATGCTTACGCAGCATATCGAAAGTTTTATAAACAGAGCTGCGAGGGGCACAGTGAGACAGTTTGAAGTGGGGCACAGTGAGACATCACAAAATACACTCGAAACGACATGAATGTAATGCATGGCTCACAATTCACTATTAAAAACTAAATACCTGCTATAAACTACTGATTTTAGTGAGTAATATCCACAGGGAAGCATCAAAGAAGGATTTTGATTAGGATGTAACAGGTGCGGCAGGTTAAATAAGTCGTGCATGTGTCCCATGCAATGAAGTTTCAATACATGCTAAAAAAAAGGACATAAAAAATCACCTAGCCAGCTGCTTTTATTAGAGTACAGTAGTTTCTGATGCAACAATTGATAGAACAATTCTGCAGGTCCTGATGATTGGCAGTTATGGCAGCAGATGCCCTGTCTCACTGTGCCCCGCCTGCTGTCTCACTGTGCCCCGCCGACGGGGCACAGTGAGACACTTAACGAGCACATACATAACTCAAAGTTTCTCCAAACCTGTAAAAGGTAGGAACCTGAAACTATGTGACAATATACCCAAGGTCATTATCTATAATGTGGACCTGATCTCATTTAACTCGTTCCTGCCAACATTTTGGAAGACTTGAAAATAAAAAAAGTGTCTCACTGTGCCCCGCTCTCCCCTACTCAATAGACTGACTTGTCAATCTGTTCTCTGGTCCGTCTGAACTGAAATTTACTAATATCTCACTTGTCTTGACATGCATGAATGCCCTCACTTCGATTTTTATTATTCTTCTATATACTTCTACATTCATTAATTCAAGGTGAAATTTGTACACCACAATAAACTTTTTGTTCTCCACATTTTGTGAGGAAATGAGTATTTAAGATGTAGTAATTAATTTGACATATTTTTGTTATTGTTGGTGTGGCTGTCACAACAATCAAACTTCCGTCCAGTTCAGTGTGGAAATGTGACTTTTGATTAATTTTTTGCTTAATTTTGATATTTAAAACAAATGTCAACACTTCCAGGTGTTGTTGGTATCTAGAAAATGCACCAAAGAAAGTTATCAAACCGACATCAGGGCTTCTGCTTTGTGAGAAGTATACATTTGAAGCCATTTTACTTCTGACTAAGTCCATGTCCGTCTGCTCATATGTTCGAGCTGTCATACCTTGTTATAGATAATAAGAGAGTTGACTGGAATGGATCAAAGCACACACGAACCATATTGTTTATGCCTGTGGTTTTACTCATTGATTGGGTGGCATTGAAAGCTGTCAATGAAGTTATTGGGTCATGAGGAATGATGCTCAATTTGATAGAAGGTTGTTTCTTTGTCTGGTGTATAAATGTGTATGATCTGTCCTGTCTATTGAGGAATTTTTTCGGGTACATACCAAAAAGGCATCCTTTCTGAGTTGCGCCACTGTTGTGCAGATGAAGCTGAAAAGGATATGGACCTTTGCCATAGAATTGAAAGGCAGCTGCCCCAGCCATCTCAATTCTTATTAGATTAGTATTGTCTATCTCAATAATCATTAAAATGCGCCTGCTGAATAATGGGCACTTTATGGAAGCTCAGGCTACGGCCTCATAAAGGCTATAAAATGGGTTTGGCTTACTAACCAAATCTTTGCATACTGTTTTATTCAGCTTTTACTTGCTGCAGTGATATTGTTATAACAGATTGATGGCAACCTAATATACCTTGCATGAAGTCAAGAACAATCCTTATGGCTGGTTGATATGGACATAACACTTCAAACTATCCAAATGTTGAAAGGGCTGCAGTGCTGCTGCACTCTCCAATTTAGACTGATTTGTATTTGGACTATTGGGAAATTTTGGGCTCTGGGAATACTTGGCAAATTAATTTACCTCATGCATAAACTGCTTTATTGCAATCTAACGCTAGTAAATCTTAACACATAGACATTCTGGCGTCTTTCCATTTTGGGTTACTTTTATAGGTTAATAAAATGACTAAACTAAGTTAATGAGCCCCAGTGACCACATCAGACTGTCAAATTTTCCATCAGGCAGGAACTCTTCTGAACATAAGGTAAAATTGTGCAGAACAATTAGACCTGATTTCACCATCAGAATTCGAACCTATGTTTTATGTTAAACCTAGCTTCAAACTTATTTCCTATTGTACAATGCTACCACTATGTCACTAATATTGAAAAGTGGAATATTTTAACTGTAGTTAGACAAGGTCTAAGTTTAAGTTTTATTGAAACTCTGTAGGTGAAATTGAATTACATGTATAGGGTTTAAAACTGTTTGTGATTATACAAAAAAACTGCTTCAGAACAGTAGGGGAGACCGGGGTAAGTTGTGCCACGGGGTAAGTTGTGCTGCCCACTGTTGGGGTTAAATGAAGAACTGGGCAAAGAAGGCAATGCCACCCATATATACCCACTTGGTCAACATCATCAGGCACCAATAAAAAGACTACCAAATATAATGGTATGAAAAGCTACACTAATAAATTCAATTTTGTTCGTGAAAACTTGAAGTGCCGAGGACTGACATTCTGGTTTCTCAGTCATTCGGTATTTGTAATAAGATGATGTCCCTCTGGTAGGCTGGAGTTAAGAGGTATATCTAGACATTTCTGTTGTTAGATTTCATTTTGCATTGTTTGTTTATTTTTTACAATCAGTTTCATCCAGAATATCAATTTGGGGTAAGTTGTGCCGTTTTGATTGGGGTGAGTTGTGCCAATGGTTTGACATAGGAATTAATATTTTATTCATATTTTTTTGTCGTAATTTTACGCAAGGCCTAAAAATGTTGTGAAATAACTTACACTGAAAGGAACACGTGTTAAAAGAGTTATAACACCCTCTAAACAATAAATAATTCAGTTTTTTTCCAGCATTTTTAATTTGTGTATAAAATGGCTCATAAATGTCTGAATAGTTTCATGTAACATGTCAGTCATACGTTAAAAACATGATAAAAATTATTTATCTGAAGAAACGGGTGAAATACAAGATTTTTTTGGAATAAATTAGGCGGTACAACTTACCCCGTCACGCGGCACAACTTACCCCAGCCCGGGGCAAGTTGTGCCAATTGACCTACTTTTTTCAAATTTATTCTGGCCAACGTATTATGTTTTGATGTCCGATTTTCAGATTGCATGATTAAGCTTTGGTTTTTCGGAAATTCAGCCTGACGAAAAAAAAAGGCCCAACTTACCCCGATCTCCCCTACTTAACATGTATTACATAATCTATGAAAAATATATTTCATTTGATCTTAATTATATTATCTAACTGGAACCAATGTTTGATGCCTCCATATTTTTGCTGAGAATAAAATGCACGAATGCAAGTGATTTTCACTGAAACAGTGAGTTGGCTTACTTGGCTTCCATCAGTGAAATATATCCTCTGACTGATGGATCAAGCTCTATGAAGTAAAATGAACTTCATGCCAAAGGCCAAAAGTACTCTCTCTTTGTCAGTCACTGGTACCAATTTACTCATTCTAAAAGCTGTCTAAGTTTTAAAATCAAGTGTTTCCAAGCAACTCAGCACCTTGTTTGATGATCTTAGATGTTTTTCATAACAACTAATGGTTTCTTGTACTTATGGCTACTGCATGTAGTAGTAGCAGTAGTGCAGTAAGATTGGTTGGTGCATCCCATTCACAGCTCTAACATCTTGCAAATAAAACACCATTCTGATCAGTCTTACCAAGCAGGAAAGAGAATACTATCAACTGAAATCTTTAATCAATAATATATGCAAAAATGTGCTTTTCATAAAATCAGCTCAATATAATAGATTATTGTTATAATACAACTCTTTATTCCCTCCAAGTTTATTACTATTTTATATGCAACTTGTATGTATTATTTATACAGTTGTGTCATTTTCCCATATATGCATTAAAACACCTTCTGAATTATTCAGCAAATGTGAAGGAATATGCCATAAATATGAGTTGCTTTTTTTTCTGTTGTGCCGTACTCTCTGCGTACAGCTAATTATTAGCTCCAGAGTAGAGTTTGCAAGAAATTCGTGCATAGCATATCTGATTCACTTTGATGTTGGGTTGCATAACCTTACACAACTCAAGTGTCTTGGAGGTCATATTGTTATTTACAAGGACAGAGGTGAGATATGGGATTTATTCTACTGCCGGAAATGCAAGCATCTTTATCACAAATATTTTGAACGGTTGGATTTGTCTAAAAGACAAATTGATAGATAGATAATTAGATAGATAAATGAATAGGTTGAGAGTTAACATCAGATAGATAGTAAGCATAGTTCTGAGTGAAACTTAATAAATGTCTCACACTACTTATCGATTGCCAATCAAGTAATTACAACAAAATAACGCCTCAATCACAGTACAATTTTTGCCAACTTCAGCGATATGATGAATTTTTACAAGTTACCTGAGAACATCAATTTAACTGTTAGCCCAGTTCAAATCCTTTGGATTTCAACATGAACTGAGACCATACATGCATTAGCTGCTCTTGACTATAGAGATACAAATAATTGACCAGCTGACTGTTTAATCAATATCGAAGCAAAAACAAGTACAATTGTTCTGTAGTCTCCATTATTTACTCCGCACAGATGTATGAGATTTTATCATTGAATAGGTCCACCAAAAATGTACGCACAAAACCACTATATAAGTTTGCATAAAAACTTAATAAATCAGTTTTATATGCAGTTTTTTTGCATAATGAAGGGAAATAAATAGGAATCGTACGGGTATTCTTATTTTATTCATGTTTGCATGTTTTCGAATTTAGATTTGTCTGTAACACGCCCGTCAAAATAACTTACTATAAATTTGTCATTGATGTGATTGGGTGCAGTTGTTTGATGCTTATGATCATGATACATCATGATCATGTATCGTTGGTTTCAATCACACTTTACAGCAGTTTCATTATTCATAGAAGAATGCTTCACTGTGAATATTAAACTTTGTGAGTCATGATTACTTTCAATGGTACTTAAATCTTAGGTGACTAATACTGTTTGTTTTTATACTAAAAAAATGAAAGGACTATGTTTATGATTGTACTTCTAAAACCAATTTTGAAACATTCAATTATATACTGAATGATAATGACACACAAAACAGCTTCTAGTGTTGTTCCCATGCTATGATCATGACACCTCATCAACTATCATGACCCACGGGTTTAGCTTCCAGTTTTAAATGGTTATCTCTTTCAACATTAAAGACAAATATATTTAAAAAAATAAGATTATTGATTTTCCCTGCAGTATGATTGGACATGAAACTGATCTTACCAGGGACGATTCAATAAACATCAGTATGAGATAGGCTTACCAGCAAATTAAATATTTGTTTCTCATTGGTATGGGAACCGAATGTTGGGTTCACTTTGCCCTCATTACCCTGATTGTTATCAATCAGCCCTGATGGCCTAAGTGCCTCTTAACTGGCCAGAGGTATTGTTGCCCATATAAAGTGATAGATGATAGCTAGATGTGCAGTAATTGGTCTTCCTTATCCTGTGGCTCCAAGATCTGTTTGATGCAGGCATCCATCGATATTCAACTGAATCATATTTTCTTTTTGCTTTCATTGAAACGTTGCCCTAAAATGTAGGATTTCACTTGTCACATGATGTTGTTCAGATAAGACATAAAATTCCTCACATAGTGTAGTGAGGACTCCCACAAGCTCTCCCATCTCAATCCTTGTGAGCACCCAGAACTGGGATTCGAGGGCTGAAAATTGTACTTACCATTATCTGTCTGTCTATATCTATGTTTATCTAATTATCTATCACTTGTATAACCACAAGATATAAATGATCATAACACAAAACAAATTTATGTCATGCGCAATTTATTTGTAGACCTTCATGACAACATCTGTGCTATAGATGGACAGGTAATCTCATTCGAGACATGATGTTGGCAGTCCCTTGTATCAGTGCCTTTGCTGTGCAATTATGAGTTCTCAGTTATGGTAAATGAAATACAAAATGTTGACTCTCCTATCTCTCTTGGAGGACTGTTCAGAACTACCTACCTGTCAAAAAATTTTAATTATGTGGTTTTCCCTACTTTTATGGTAAAAGTTAATTGAAAACAGCACATGTTTAGCAATTTGTCAAAGCAAAGCCTTGTGTAAACCTTAGAGAATATAATTAACTCAGGTAGTAAAAGTGACAGGCGGGATCAGTGGGAGTAACTCGAGTAAGGTTTATGAGACAGTTTGTCATGGTCTGAACTTGTAATAGAAAGGCAACAGTCTGTTCTAAACAATCGATAGGGCTCTAATGACACCACAATATATAAGCCTTCACGCTGTTTGCTTTTGAACGATGACAAGCATTGCTGGTGGCAAGCCTCTGAATGGTGCCACTCATTACTTTTTTAATGGATAATTACACCGCAACTTTGTATACAGGAAAATGCAAGCTCGTAAATACTGCTCTAAATATTTTATTCTTAGCTTGATGCTTCGCTGCGAGCTACATCTCAAAAAGCCCTTTGCATTACAGCATGGCATAGCGTTGTCTTCCTCCTGTTAGCAAGATTACTTTTGCATCTCGATGGACTGCCAGGAAAAAGGAAAGACGGCGATACAATTGCCTTAATACCCATTGCCATTGTAATAAATCAGATTTCCTCTGTGTTTGCTATTCTACAAATGAATTAATCTGCTTGTCAGCCCCATACCATTGTCTATCCCAGATGAAAACTCCATACGACAAACAATGAACCCTAGTAATCGCCATTCTGATTTATGTAGTTCTATTCTGACATGCTCGGAGAAGAAGAAGTGCAAAATATGAAAGTCTGACAGTTTGTTGATGAGATTCAATCATTTAATGAAAGGAAACAAATGTAACCATATTATATAATGCATAAAATATTATATTGGATCATGCAAAAGAAATTCCTTTTTATGAAATTCTTTTTTTTTCACATATGGGATAGTGTACGGCACAAATCTAGCTTTAGTATCCAAAGATCCAGGATATTTACTAATGCAAAAAGTATCTACTACTAAAAGTACCAATTTGGCAAAAATATATATCAAAAAGTTGATTTTAGGCTATGTTTCAAATAACCTCGCTCTTCAAATAGCCCCAGTCTCCCCTGTAGATACATCTCTATATGTAATCTGTCTGTTTGTCAGAGCTATTACGAGCTATTTCTCAACTTGACGACAATATCCCCACGGCCCTAAAGCTCCGGCTAAATCGTATATAACCGTAATGGTGACTTTAGATCTCATTTGTCCAATGGGAGACACGTTTCTCACCTAGTGATGTGTTGGCCCATGTAATCTTTCCAGGATTGTCACATTATGAGGTAATTTCGGAAATGGCCTTGTCGTTAAACGTCCCTGAGCCATGTTGACAGAAACTCATTCCTTTTTGCTCCAAAGAGCCTTTAGAAGCTACAATGTACAGAGAATGAAAATTAATTGTTTGCTATATCTTTGGTTAGTACTGCTAATAATTCAGATATGTTTTCAAAGTACATTTTAATTATTTTGTACCTGACCCTCTATTATGAACATAAGCTTTCAACCTGCTTCATGGAGATACATAGCATCATATTTACATTGATTGTAGATTTTATTCGACTGTAGGTCGAGGTGAATCATTAATCCTTACCATTGCATGTCATGTTGTAATTAAATATAATTTCCAGGGAAAGGCCTCTCTCAAGAATGAGTGATGAGATAAGCCAGGAGCTTATTTCCAAATTAGGAAAGAATTGGCTTCATCATATTCTTGCACTATATGCTGCTTATTCGGTATCTTCATGAATCCCTATAGTCACACACACACAGTCACACACTCACAAAGAATCATAACCCAGTATGACTTTTCAAACTCTGTTATTTGGAATTATTTAGAACTTCATTGAGTTACAGGTGATTTCATTAGTAGCCTACACGATTCTTAGGTTCTAGACCCACCAAATACATGCCATTTTCAGTTAATCTGATTGGTTTAGAAACAACAGAACGTCACACATTTTATTTATCAAACGTAGTATGTGCTGGTTTAGCATTGATTCCTCACAGCCAAGTGTGAATGACAAGAATCTCATGGTAATGAAATCGCCTGTAACACAATAGAAGCCAGAAGGTGGCCAAGGCATATCCAAGAACGCAGAGCATCTCTGTTTGGGAATCCGCCATTTTGATATTGACAGAAAACAGATGGAATTTTATAAATTGTCTTTGGAAGAACTCTCTTTCCCTTTGGAAACTGTTATAATCTATCTTCTTTTGTTATCTAACCAACTTCACACTAACAGAAAATAACAATCTCCTGGCACAATGAGAATAAGCCCATGCCAGACTGGTTGGGATGGCAGCCTTAATGACTATATATTCCTTCCAGACCAGAGACCACAGATAACACATTATACATTATATGCAAAGCCATACCACAGACTAAGACAATGAAGAATGCTGTGTATGAAAAAACAAGCCCAAAGAATTTGTTAACTGATATGATAGATTCTGCAATGAAAGTCTCTTGCATGTATTCTGGAATGTCCTTCCCAACCCATAATATAAGGCGTTTATTCAATATTCAGGGCACCAAGAGGAAAAAAGAACAAGGAAACTGCATTTGGCTTGCATTCAGCTAACTGTCTCGAAGAGAAAGAGGCACTCACAGTCTAACACTTCCTACTTTGCATTATAGATTGAATTACATACATGTAACTAGCAAACTTCCACAGCAAAAGAATAAGTAATTGAATCCGATATAATGGATCGTATGAGAAAGAAACTAACAGTGCATATCATGATATCGCAATAGATATGTGACGCATCATCTGAATCTTTCTATTCTATTCTTAAACTATTTATTGGCATTAAAGTTAATTAAAAATATGCAAATTTGATGCTTTTTGTCCATAACGCCAAGCCAAGTGAGACATAATGTGAAGAAATATTATTGGGAGGAATGTCAATGAGGTTTATGAGCCAGTTTGTCTACATGGAACTGTAATCGAAAGCAAACAACAGTTCTAAACAATCAATGGGGCTCTTATAACATCAAGCTTCACATGTTTTGCTTTTAAAGGATAGCAAACATTGCTGATGGCAAGCCTTTGAATGCAGCCACTCATCATTTTTTTAACAGATAATTACACGACATCTTTGTATAGGAAACTGCCAGCTCGTAAACACTGCTCTAAATATTTTATGCACGAGGCTCAATGCTTCTCTGCAAGCAAAAATCATATGCATTACAGCTTGGCTTACAGTTGAGTAGTCTCCCTGCAACAAGAATACTTGTGCATCTTGATGGACTGAAAGAAAACAGAATGCATGCACTACTCCATTCCAACTTACATTGATATAATCATGTCTACTGCTAGTGTTTCATTAACAACAAATAAAGCAACATTCAGATCAATACCTTTATCTAGCACTGATGACATTCCTATACATGAACATTCCAGACAGGAAACAACCAACCACATTATTTTTCCTCATTTGTTGAGTTTTTTTTCTTTCTCAATTTCTAAATCAGGCAAAGCCGAAGGAGTGAAATGATACCAATATCACATTCCATCATTCACAAAACTATTCTTTTTATGGTCATGCATTGGCACTGCCTTTATTTTATTTGTTATGCCTTCTACATCCAGAGATTCAGCCTCACGATATCAGGCTACCAAAAAAAGAAAAATTAACTAGGGAGAAAAAAAAAGTTTGGTCTGACTTTGTGAGATTCAGACAATATTGTCAGAGCAATAAAACTCCAGCAAAATCATTTATAACAGTATAATGGTGACTTTAGAGCACATACGCCCAAATGGGACCCGTGTTTCATCCCTGGTAATGTGTTGGCCCATGTAATCATTCCCGGGATTGTTATGTTACGAGGTAATCTCTTGAATGACCAGACCGTTAAACGCTTCCTAAGCCATGTCAACAGAAACTCATTCCCTCCTGCTCCAAAAAAAGACCTTTTTAGAACCTAATCTAGCAAAGGATGTGATATCAGAACAGCTTTTTATTAATAAAAAATGTTATGATACTGTATATGTTATAGCTTTATATAAATATTAAGATAAAGAGATATTACCATTACAAGATGGGATAATATATCCTTGGCTCATGTCTGTTCTGATGTTATAACATTGGGTTTGTATCTCATTTCATTTGTTAAAGTTTTAAAATATCTATATATGCATATATCCTATATTCTAGTTCTAAAATTGTGTGAAGCGAGAGATTACTTGCACTTTGAAAGATTCTGGCATTACAAGTTCACAGAACCAATATATCCAACAAGCACATTTTATTCCATGGTAATTCATTGAGGCTTTTCACTGCATGTCATGTTGTAATTAAATGCAAATTTAATGGGGAAGGCCTCTCTTAAGAATGCTACTTTCCATAAAATCTTGAGGTGAATCATGAGCTTACTTCGTAATGGTAGAAGGATTGGCTTCATCAAACCTTGGATTACATTCTTGCATTTCTGACTGCTTTTTGCTTTCTACTCCCAGCTCCTGAGCATTTCCCTCAATGTCAATCCTACTTTTAACGTTCATTCTTCCAATGTTGTTATTTTAGATACAGGTATGTATATTGTTGCAGGGAGTTGCGTGTGTGAAGTCCAATTTGTGCTTCACTCAACAGATGGTCATCCAAATAGCTTAGATTCCTTAAGGTAAATGTTTTTCGATGGTCTGTGCAGGACTAAACAAGTGTTTGGATCCAGTAAGTTTGGTTCACAAAGGTCAGAACATTTCAGACAGGTTAAGTTGGCCGGTATGTAGTTTCACTGACACATAATTATGAGCGTTGCAGAAATGGTCTTTAGAATTAGACAAGAGTTTTCTTTCCTTTTTCAAAACTACCCAGTCTCATCAGATCATGTTTTTTTTAATTATCATTGAAAAGATCTTGGTCGTACAATGGCAGGAAGACAGAATTCTTGTAAACGGTGGCCATAGGCACTGCGATGGCCATTATGACAATTCATTCCAGACCATACTCTACAGATAGCCTCAGTATACATATGCAAAGCCAGACTGCAGAAGGCTTCGAATCGAAGTAGCCAAGGATCATCTGTCTTGTTGGTTTTCTTCTTGGTCAAGGTCTCAAGGTCAGTAAAGTTTGACAAAATATGATGCAATAAAAAAATTGTGTACATTGTTATTCAATAGCTTTTACCCGGAAACAGCGTTGTATTTGGTTAAATCCATTTTGAATAGTATTTGGGCCTTAGGAATAATATGTATATTGATTAATCACCCTGAAGTTCAATTACTATTCTCGGTCGTGTTTGATGTTACATACCAGGCTGAAATAATAAATTATTTGTTTGCTTGACCTTACTCAGTGACGGTGGTTTGACCAGAAGCTGGTATACAAGAGAATATGTGGACATAACAATGTGTCAGTGTTTTATATCTTTGCTGTTATATTTTTCTTTGATATACACTGGGAATGGCCCGCCACTAATGGTTGGCTCATCTCCTGAGACAACCATACTATTGCAAAAATGCTGCGGTGAACTGTAGCAAGAAGGTGATGAACAACGCCCTAAAAGAGCAAAGCATGCAGCAGCAACAGCACTACAAGTATAGGAATACTTGTGTTGACGAAATAAATGAACGGAATTATGCATCGAAATTTGAAATGTGTTTAGAATAGCTTCTTTCCTTCTGATATTTCTAAAATTGATTTAGCGACAATAATACAATGGACATTAATAGCTCTTCCACCCTTGAAAGCAGAGCAACCTTCACAAGAGATACCACTCCGGTATTTAAAGCATAAAGGATAAAAGAAGAACATGAAATCTGCATTTGGCAGAATACACAGTGAGAAGCTAAATTTATAATTAACTGACTACAAGTCAGCCAATATATTGAGCCTATAATGTCAGAAGTAATCAGAACTATGCTGACGTGCTTATTGCTGAAGGAGTAACGCATTTATATGTTTTTATTGTATCGCAGCATACGTGAAGTTTTGCTTGACTGTTTGCTCTCTCCAGCCATGCAGGGATTTTTGCCTCTGTGATTCCCAGACATACCCACCCTATCAGACCATCTGGTGACCCAGAAACCAAGTGGTAGATATTGGTGAGTTATCTTGTGAATATGAGATCCAGTTAAGGGTATCTGTCCAGTTCGGCTGAATTAAGAACACATCTTTGTCTCAGAGGAATTTAGAAGAGAGCTACTGGATTAGGTTGTGTCTATGAAAAACCAGACAGTAGGCTCTTCCTGAATGCCACATGTCACAAACTATATTGATTCCGCTGCAGTTTTGGTTGCAAAGAGGCTAACCACATTTTAGTGATGGGTGAAAGCACAGTAAGCGCCTCAATATTTGGCCCCTATGACCTAATAATTATTTTCATCAGAAGTGCAAGTGTAGTACATCACTTTAAACCTAATAATGTGTAGAATACAGAATTATGCTTGTCTAATAAATCAAGACAGGTATTTGCTGGGCTGCTATGAACTGCATTATGAAAGTTCCATGAAAATCTAGTTTTTTCTGCTGAAATGGACCATTGGCTTTTCGGCAGTTTTCGCAGATGTGATATGGACAGTTTGCATGAGCTGTGACCAATTAAATTTTTGAGTGTTGTCAGCATTCACTAAAATAATCCAAATTTTTCACTAAACATGGTATCCCTGCTTTATTCGTGACATACCAGACCTCCAAATATCAGTCCCCAGACTAATTTGAACATTTTTGTGGACGTAATGGACGGACATTTAAACTTTTTAGCCTGGTGTCCAGTGTTTAAGTTAAATTCATTGTGTTTTTTAAATTTTCAGTTGCATACATAGTTAGAGAGAGATAGACATGCATTTCCATCTCAGTTGAAATGTTAGCTGGTCTTTAATTCATTTAAATTACCAAAAAATCAGTTGTGGACGTAATGGACGGACATCCATTTTAGCCATTAAAGCTTCTTGTATCTTACAATCATCAGTGGCCATTGGAAATTTTTTGCTTAAATTCATTAAACCAATATCATATCTAGGCAAAAGCACCAAATTCGGCTTATTATTACATAAAAATACCCTCCAGCCAGCCTTTTGAACCCCTGACTGTAAATTTGCAAAAATATGGTTACAAGCAGACCTTTTCTTTGGACGTCATGGCTGCCATAATCATCATATTGAAAAATCAGCCAATGGTCCCTACAGAAGGCCAGGGAGGTACAGCAAACAGATAATGTCATCGGCAGAATGTCAACTAGATATTAGGCTACAACATTGCTGCAATAGATGGTGCTTCGGAAAAAGGGCCACTGGTTACATGGTAAAATTAACAAATTACACCCAATTTAAAGGTCTGCCCAGAGCATGGTTTTAATTGTATACTCATGAAAAATGCCTAAATTTCTCAGATTTACTTATTGATCAAGCTTAAATACTGCACTGTTTCTTCTTTATGTCAGAAATTGGTTTATAGGACCCTAAATTTACTTTTATCTGATCAAAACGCAATTGAGGCTTTTACTGTGCTTTCACCCTGATGAATTTACCTTCAGGAGAATTGGTATAAATTGTCAGAAATTCTCTTGTGTTTTGTTGTGACAAACACAAAGAAACTCCAAAAACTGTGACTCCAAATGATCCACAGCGGCATGCCAGTCACATCTGTCGCACCACCCGTAATTGTGTCACTTCTGAGCAGTGACAAAACCAATAATGACCTTTTCTGCTCCACTTCGTCAGGATTTTGAGTGGTGAACTGCATGCCCTTGGTGCATGACCCACTTTGGTCCTGTCTTCTGCCATCTTACAGGGATAAACCGAATCCAAATGTACTGATGAAGCTTTTCTAACAAACGAGAACCTCTGTTGTGGTGGTAGTGAAATGAAGATGTCACAATGTTTTGCAATGAAAGAGAGGCTCTGATTGGTCATTCTGGTTGCTGGATCCATATATTCTTAATCCAAACAAACATACTTATACCGACATAGTAGATTAATTATTGTAGACTGGAGGCTTATTTTTATGGGATACAAATAAATTTGGTTCGCACCAAGGAAACTCCTGAAATCTTATACAGCATTTATAAAACTCTTATTGAGTTTGACCAATATTCCTTTTCTCATGAGTATGAAAAACATTCTTTGTTATCTGTGGTGCTTATACAAAATTTCTTCCTCTGGAAAATTATCAAAACAAGTTCTACAGTCTTGCAAAATCAATTATGGCGGCCATTGAAGAAGGCCGCTAAGTGTTTTTTACTGTTTATCGCCTCTTAGTATTCCTGGCTGAACTTGTCCAACAGTGAATAACTTCTTTCTTGCATGGCTAGTCAAACTCATCTGAAAACATCTTGCCTGCTCAGACACTGGAAACATAACTTATTTATCCATCATCTTTTCAAAGGCTTCAGGGTCGAGAAATCTAACATATCCTGAATGTCATTAAGATTAGTTTTGACCTTCCCATGGCTTTGTGATCTCAGGATAAGATCAAAGCTTCTCATGGCTTCAATTTTCTCAGACCTTTAACAGCAAGGGAGTGTCTATCACTAGGGAATGTTAATCTAACGAAGAAATCTTTTGAGCATGATGGTTGATTGAAGCAATGAGAGACATGCTCCTGTACAAACAAGCCCATGGGGCAAACTGATTGATTATTAATTCAGATTTGTTGATAACTGGCCGATCAGAGATTGCTGGATGTCTTCTGTCCATGGCAACAGAGTCATGTCTGAATCCAATACCCTGTTTGATTCTTTGGAGCATTATTTTAAATCTATGACTGGTTTTGTAAGGATAAAGCTTCATCCAATATTTTATCTAGCAATGCAGATAAGTTTTTTAAGTGCCACACTCAAAAGCATTGTAACCATGATTCTAGTTTGAAGGCAAGGATTGCTACATAATGATGATTCCACTAAAGTTTACTTAAAATTTTCTTAATTTTTACTATTTCTAGGTGATAAGAAATTTCAAAATATATGATATAGTATTGCACTCTAGGTATATTGCCAGTGTCAGATGGGTTAATATTCTTGGCCCATTCCCTTTCTCCTCTTATGCATTACAGCAGTTTTTTAAATATTTTGTATGGGATCATTGAAGGTCCTTATTCAGTGTTTGTGTTTGGTAAAACATGACTTGTTTCGATGAAATAATAAACAGCAGTTTGGCTGGAGTAAGGTGAGGGGTCCATAAATTAATAGTATCATTAGTTTGACAGATAATTTATTGGTATCCAGTGGGTTTGTCAGGCACATTTCATTGTAATTTATTCCATGGTAAGTCATTGAAGTCATCCACTGCATGTCATGATGTAATTAAATGCAATTTTAATGGGAAGGCCTTTCTTGAGAAAGCTACTTTTCATAAAATCATGAGGTGAATCATGAGCTTACTTCCTAATGGTAGAATAATTGGCTTCATCAAATCATGGATTACATTATCTCTTTTTTGTTTTTTACATCATGCTCCGGACTCCTGAATATTTTTGGCAATGCCAATCTAACTTCACATTCATCTTTAAATTTAGTAATCTTTGATTTGCCTATTGGCAAGGAGTTTTATGTATAAATATCCCATGACTTGTGATAACAGATATATTTTAGTAAAACTTCATGAAGTTATGCAGAATGATCCAGAACAAGAACATTTTTCGAAAAAAATTGAGGCGATTTCAAAATTAGCAAATTCCGGCTTGTTCTGCACCTGCCAGTCTGCATCTTATTACGCAATCTGAAAGCCCACTGTTCTGTACATTTACCGTGTCTGCATTTTACGAAGTGCGGCGCTAGTCCTTGTTCTGCTGACGTAGATCTACAGCCTGATTTCCAATTTTGGCCTCTTATGGGAGGCCTCTGTTCAGCTAGTAGAGGCGCTTTGTGCCAAATAGAATCACTAAGCCTATATCATCGAGGCGCTGAGGAAATGCCTCAAAAAGATAGACAAGCATTTCAACAATCATTTCTGTCTTAGCAGATTTATCCAAATTGTTTATATTATTCAAGGTAGGCCTAAATTTTTTTCACTGGTTGATGCCAGGCTAAACACATTTAGATACGATTGCCTGGTTGAATTGTGCAGCTTCTCAAGGTAAAAATAAACTTATAACTGTCGTGTCAATTGATGCGATGAGAGATGTGTCAACAAAACATCATCTGGATGTATTTTTTCTCTTTGTTACTTATGCACTCTCCTGCAACGTGGGCTTTTTGGCAAGGTGTGCCACCATGATTCCCAGACATACCCACCCTATCAGACCATCTGGTGACCCAGAAACCAAGCGGTAGGTTGGGAGAGTTATTTGCATGAAGGGTATTTTGGAATAGGAGATCCAGTTAAAGGTATCTGTCTGAATTAAGCAGACCTCTTAAGTTTGTCTCCAAGGAAATTTAGAAGAAAGCTTCTGGATAAGGTTGTGTCTATGTTAGTCTATACTGAACCAGACAGTATGCTTTTCCCTCATGCCATGTATTTGAAATTATTGATTCTACTGCAGTTTTGGTTACAAAGATGCCAAGACTGAGGGCTAACAAACATTTTGTGGTGAAAAATACAAAGACGCTGCAAAAACAATGACACCGAATGATGACATTGGCATTCTAGTCACATCTGTTGCACCACCCGTAACTGTCTCTCGGAGCTGTGACAAAACCAATAATGACCTTTTCTGCTCTACTTCCACAGGAGCATGTCTGTGGAATGAGAATAGGTCCGACTGCCTTTAGTGCATGGCCCACTTTGATTTCCACTCTGCCTTTTTCATAGGCTTAAGTCTGCTTCACCACACTTCAATGAAATTCATGGATTAAGACCTTCTCTAACAAGGCAAATGTAACTCATCAGAGAAAACTCACGAAAAAAGGCTGTCTGTGGTGCTCATATCATCCCTTTACATTTAAACATTTTCTGAACTTACTGTTGATAGATCATTTAAGGTGGGGGTTGAAAAAGGCCACCAATAGTTTGCTTACAGTTTATAGCCTCTTAGTATTCCTGACTGAGTTTCTCCAGTGGAGCCTAGCTTTCTTGCATGGCTAGTCAAACTCATCTGAAAACATCTTGCCTACTCAGACACTGGAAACATTGCTTTATTTATCCATCATCTTTTCAAAGGCTTCAGGGAAGAGAAATCCAACACATCCTGAATGGCATTAAGATTAGTTTTGACCTTCCTATGGCTCTATGAACTGCAGGATAAGATCAAAGCTTTACATGGCTTCCATTACTCAGACCTTTAACAGCAAGGGAGTGTCTATCACAAGGGAATGTTAAATCTAACGAAGAAATCTTTTGAGCAAGACAGTTGATGGAAGAAATGAGAGACAAGCTCCTGTATTATGGAGCCCATCTGGCAAATTACTTGATTTCTAATTCAGATGTTGATAACTGGCTGATCAGAGACTGCTGGTGGTCTTGTCACTTTGCAAGAGAATCATATCTAAATCCAGTACCTATGCCTGATTATTTGGCACAATATTTGAAATCTATGTCTCTGGTTTTGTAATTCACATCACTGGCAGGATATTACCTTCACCCCATATTGTAACTTGCACACAAATTGGTCTTTACACTGTTTTTTAGTTTCACTGGATTTGCTACAATAATTCCAATTTATTGTTTTCTTGATAAGTTGTCCTTATTTTTACTATTTCTTGGTTTGTGAAATTGCGAGTACAAAAGACAATATGCTCCATCAAGGGCTCCAAATAAAGAAAAAGGAGGGAGCCTTCGAATTCTTCAGCATTTTCCAGTATCGGAGCATATTAGCTCCTTGCTACAATGTATACACTCTATGTACATATTTATATATGCTCATTGTAATAATGTTAGCTTTATTACGTGTCAATTGAGCCATTGTGTAAATACAGAATACACACAAAACAATCATTTGCAGTGAGTTGGAATTTACATTTTCAGTATTGTTAGTAATGTAGGTCATTTTAGGTTAAATGCGTCAAAATTAAACAAGTAATCAATTCATATCATTAAACGTTGGAGAATTTGCCAACTTGCACAATATTAGTTACATTGAATATTACACATAAATTTACATTACACTAGTAACAACAATCTGTGTATCAATAATTCGTAATAATCAGATGTAACAAATGTGCAGATAGTCAGGAGATTCAAGTAAGATAAGTGTTTAACATATTTCTGGGGAAGATGAACTATTTGATTCTTGGGCAATGGTAGGTTTCCTAGCTTTGTTCACTCAGGTCAGCAATGAAGATTTGATGGGTGCCATGCAATGCAAGCACACACCAGGAAATAAGGTGACGTTCGACAAGGGCAACCCTTTCTATGTTTTCTATGCAGTTGCTGCATGAAATGCAGATTATGTTTGACTCTGCATCTAGGCTGTTGAACTGCAGTACACCAGCAAATCTGGTAGTTTTATGCGAACGCTCTTCCATGACTTCCAGTGTATTAAGATGTCATTTGAAAAGTGAACGATGATTTGATATACAGACACAAAATGAAATCTGGCCACCAGTTTCATTGCAAGAACATCTATTGAATAAATTGATCATTTCTGTGCATAACAGTATGGTAAATGTGAACATCTTTGTGCATTCATTTTCACAAGCATTCAGTGCTCCTTTGAAGGATCGACTTTATTTTGTCATTGTTGAAGTATGTGGCAAATGAATGTGTTATTGCATCATAATATCATATTCAATAAAAATTCAATCTAAAAATGTCTAATCATAGTGTTATAAGTGGTCACGGTAAGGTGCTCAAGTGAAGATCATCACAGCAGCTTTTAAATATTAAATTTCAATTATCAGTGTGTGCAATTGTAATACAAGCAAACAGTCCTTCGTGATGATTAAAAAAAAGAGGATCCCACTTGATGATGTTGCAAAGCATCACTTGGTAGCAATAGCATATAGAATAGATGAAGATCACCCTTTCAGTATCAATGACTATAAGAGGGGTCAGATATGGACCTTGTGTACTGATATGAGCCCTTTGTTCTGAAAACTCTGGTCCTATCAGACCATCTCATGAGTTCTGTAGGTAAATATGTGCCTTTATGAGGTCTCCCGGTTGCTTTTTTATGTCAGTAAAATAAATTAATTCCCAGAATAGGTCTGAGTCTGAGTCTGACATATTTTGGCACACACTTTGAACAGTGATCATGTCTATGAATGATTTTCAGCTCATCGGTAAACTACCAAACACATGCAAAATCACACTGCTTGTTGTTTTAATGTTTCATGAGAACGCAAGTGCATATGAACAATTTGCTTTGAAAAAGACTAAGAAGATCCACAATGGTTAATTCTGGTCACACCTACCCCACCCCCCAAACCTAATCTCTCAAAGCAGTGACCCAACCTCCTAATTCCTAAATGTCATTTCTCAAAGCAGTGACAAGACCATTTTCTGCCCTGCTTACCCCAGAGAATGTGAGGGGAGATTACCCTTGCAGGTTTCAGGCATGATATGCAGTTTGTTTTCTTCAGCTGTCTATTCAATCTTGACACTGGAGCTGGTTGTTTGAAAACAAATAATGATAGGTTTTCCAAAAAGCAAATCTTGTAAGGAGAACATGCACTGAAAATGCTGCTACTTGTCATGCTTAACCATGTTCATTGATGATTAATTATGTAGTAATTATTATTATTTAAACGTGCTAAGTGAACTTCTTGCTGCAAAATCTTTCATTCTGGAATATTTATTTGTTTCTGAAGAGCAATTTTGTCATCTGGCAGAATCAATATAGGGGCCCCTGAGACAGCTTTTTATTACAGATTTCATAAAAGTGTGCCATGTCCCATGTGAATATATGCAGAGATGATGTCAGTATCTCAATACTGACATCACTATCTGGGCACTCCCTGTGAGCATTTGAGACCACAGCTCAAGCATTGATTCCAACTGCTAATTAAGTGTGAAAAAACAACGGATTGATCTGTTTTGAATTCATATGTGTAATAATTATTGTGCATGATGGTTTATTCAGTTGGAGCATGTTAGCAGTGATTAGAAACTTTTGAGTGTTTTCAAAACATCAAATAGAATGGTCAGGGCTCACTGTGGCAGTTGAAAAGAACATGGCACACTTGATGATCTTGCTCTGCCAAAACACTAGAAAAGTTGCTTTTCTCATCCATATCATTTTAAAAGCTTTTTGGGGAGAGACAATTCCACACATCTTTAAAAAGGGCATTATATATATAAGAAATGTTTTGACCTTTCATTTATTGCGTCCCTTGCATGAGTCTGTGCTCTGAGGCTGAGATCAAAGTGTCTTGTGACTTTAGTGGATTGGGGCTTTCTTACAACAGGAAAAATCTATCACAAGGGAATGTTAATCTGATGAGGTAATCTTTTGAGAATAGTGGTTGATTAAAGCAATGGCAGACAAGCTCCTGTACAATAGAGCCCATAGGGCAAACAGACTGAGTATTAATTCAGATATGTTGTTAACTGGATGATCAAAGATTACTGGAGGTCTTGTTACCGAGGCGACAGATTTATATGTGCACACTGCACAGGTTGTCTTGTCTGAACATTGCGGCAACATGACGCGTAAAATCATCTCATTGTAATGCATTATATACTTAAACTGTATTTGTGATTTTCCAAAAAAAAACATTTTTCAGTGGATTGATTTAAGTGGGGATTGTATACACAGCAGCTGTGGCATAATTGCATTGTTAATTTAAACACTTCAATATTTCCTGAGCTAAAATAAAGATTTTAGAGAATAAACATACATACTTAGTGTCCCATGATCTGCAGCCTCTAAAATGCAGTATTTCTGGATTCACTGAAAACAGATGTCAGGCATTTGAAATAGGAAATAGTCAAAAGAGCTGGACAAGCTGCATTACATAATAAAGTCCATGAACCATTTTGCTTTTGCACTACAACCATGTTAACAATTTAATCATAATAATTAGTTTGGCCTTCAGAAATTCAGTTACATTTGCTCATTGTGTTGCTTGGTCAGACCAACAGGAAAGTTGCACACTGCACACTGGTCTGGGGCGGGGAAGCTCTCTTTGTTTACAAAGCATCCCACTGCCATGTACCCCAATATCCACTTTTCCAGTTAAGACTCCCAGACTGAGTGCACTCAGGTCAGCGATGAAGGTTTGATGGGTTCCACGCAATGCAAGCGCACACCAGGAAATAAGGCGATGTCTGACAATGCATACCCTCTTCAATCTGTCATACATCAGGCAAGCCAGACAGGCTGCATATGATAGTGACAATGGGGATGTTTGTTCCGTTTATTCTATACCAGCGATGAGCATGATCCTCCATAAAACATTCACTCAAAAGACAGTAATTAAGAGTGTCCTTAACATGATTTTAACAAACAAAATGAAGACGTAGGAATTTGGGGAGCAGGTAGGAGTGGCTTTGTTGCGTCCCACATTGTCTCTAGAATGTCTTAACTTTGATTGAGAAAAAAACACAAACTAATATCTCAATTGCGACTCCCAAACTGAGTGCACTCAGGTCAGCAATCAAGGTTTGATGGGTTCCATGCAACGCAAGTACACACCAGGAAATAGGGTGACGTCTGACATGGACAACCCTTTATACGTTTTTCTATGCATTTGCAGCATGAAATGCAGATCTGTTTAGCTATGCATATGTAGGCAGTTTGAACTGCAGTACAACTAGTAGGCAAATTTGGTAGTGCGTGCATGTATGCTCTTCCAATGGACATATTAAAATGTAATTTTAAAAAGGAGAGATATACAGATATAAAATGAAATCTGGGCAGTGATTTCATTGCAACAACATTTATTGAACAATTTGATCATTTGTTTGCATAGCAAAACGAACATTGTCATGCATTAATTTCCACAAGCATTCAGCGCTCATTTAGAGGATTGACCCTTTTTCATTGTTTTTTTTTCTTGAATGTGTCAAATAAATGTGATATTTCAACATAGTCCATAAGTTCAATCATAAAATTACATCTCATACTGTTTTAAGAGGTTACGGTAAGGTGCCCTAATGAAGATCATCACAGCTGCTGGATATTAAATTTCAATTATCAAGGTGTACAATTGTAATACCAACAAACAGTCCCTTGTGAAGTTGTGACCACGCAAAATTGACAATCCTACCCACATGATTATGTTGCAAAGCATCATTGAACAGCAATAGAAAATAGTTGATTACCCTTTCATTATGAATGACCAAGGAGAGTCATGCAATTGAAAGATCTTCAATTTCATATGGTCAATTCCACAGAAGTGTACCACTTTTAGTATTTTTTTAAATCTTAGTGATCGTCAAATCATTCACAGTAGCAAACCAGTATGGTCTCTACTGCCCAAAACAAGTTAAATTTTTCTCATATGGTGTTCCGTTTTGAAATAATCAATATTTTCCTCCAATCTGTTCAGAATTTTAGGCAAAAATCAAAATTGAAAGAAGCAGTTGCTTATTATCTTCATACTGATCACGCATACATCACAGAAAAGCAAAGTCATGTTTTTCATGCCTGCAAAGGTACTTTGAAGTTGTTTTGAAAACACGTTTACTAACACTAATGTTGAAGCGGATTCACACTTCGTCTAAGTAATGCCTGTGTCTCACGAGCGTGGTAAAGTGACGGCGAAGTTGTAGAGGTGCCAGGAACTTCATTTTCGCCAAATTTCGGCGTTTCAAGCCATTTTTGGACAATTATATAATCAATTAGAGGTTCTAAATCGTCGTTGATGGTTCCTATTACGACGAGGCTCTCGTTTTTTACGCCGAATCGCTCGTAATTACGGACGAGGCAAGAAGAGACTTGTGTCGGCGAGTTGTCAGGAGCCTCGACGCAGTTCCATTGCTTCAATGTTAAACTAGATTCGCCCAAGGAGTGTCTTTCTTCGCCCTAGCATGCTGTTGCTTCGCCCTAGCATCCTCTTACTTCATCCTAATCTTCAATTACGCCCAAGCAAATACATTTTACGGTGAAGCAAGTGCCTGTTTCGGCGTTTAAACAGCCTGTTTGCGTCGGCGAGTTGTTCTCTTTTTTCGCCGAATTTCCATTGACTCAATGATAAGTAGCCTCGCCCAACCTGCCTCTAACTTCGCCCAACCTGTCTCTAACTTCGCCCAAGCTGTCTCTAACTTCGCCCAATCATTTTGGGGGTCTTTCTGGTCTTTTGCATCGTGGCTTCTTCCTTCGCAAAGATTCAACCGGTTGAATCTTTGGTGAAGCAAGTTCTTGCTTCACCAAACGGTCACGTGATTTCTAGGAACTTTTGGCGAGGCAGTTTAAGAAGCGCCGTAGACGAAAATATCGTCGCCGAATTGTTGAATGTAGTTTAAAAACCTCCCTCTTTCCTGGAAAAGCAAGAAGCGACGCGACAAGAACGCCCTGTTACGTCTCCGTGAGAACTAGCCATTAGACATTGCTGGTACATTGTCCCATCTGTCACGCCAAAACACAATAAATTGACCTCACTCAGTGAATTATTTGTTTTTGGCAGACTTTTTTTCGTTGTTATCTAGTACATAGTGACAGATATCTGGGCATGAATTGTCTTGAAGATTATTCTCACTCATTTGTATGAAGAATGGTGTGTAAACATTGTCCCTTCAGTCACATTCGAACATGATAATTTGACCACATGCAGCGAATTACTTGTTTTTTGTTGATTTTAATCATTATTATTTTGCATAAAGTGACACATGGATTGTCCTTTCTAATTTCCAATAATTTTTATGGCGAAAAAGTATTGAAATCCTGACCCTGAGTCAAAAAATCTTACTTGGAGCATGGTGAAAAGTTTGGTGATGGATAACTTGTTGCTCAACTGCATGGCAGGGTCTATCAATGCTAATAGGAAATATAGCTGTTTGGTAAGTTCATGTGGAATACAAGTTAAATATTCAGCCAACCTGATCCAGAAACGTGACCCCTTATCAATATGATATCCATGAAATAATTCAAAAATAAGATGCATGGAGTGTCTATGCACCATACTGCATTCACAGGAACCAAAAATACTGGATTATTTTCAAGGATGGCTTGGATTAAAGAGGATTGCAATTACTAAGTAAATCTGGTGCCAGAAGCATGGAAGCTGTCTCCCCACAGACGTGACAAACAAATTGGTTTCCCATTTAGGGCCTTTAATAGATATGTTACTAAAAATGTTTCTGACAAGTTTTTCTAGCCTAGAAAATACACTCTAGATGATTTGAAGCCCATAGCATAGACCATAATATGCATATTGCACATGTTTAAACTGTGCCGAGCATAAAAAAACAACCATTTCAACAATTATTTGTTTTTTTTGTATGAAGGGATTGAGACACATCCACAAATTTTGGAACATAGTTAGATATTTACCATAACTAATCACCAAAAAAAACGTTATTGTGAACATTTGCCCTCTTGGTCATTTTGCCAATATAAAACTCCAATTTTCCGCTGTTTTTTTATTCTGGACTCACATTTGGACTACTGCTATACCTTGAACAATGGAGATATATCTGTGAATATTTTTTTGTACACTCTTGGCCTGCACTAAAATAATTTTTTGTTAAATGTATTAAATTGACAATGCATTCTTTTCTGATGGATCATTGCGGTACTTTAACCTTATATTTCGCCAATAATTTGAATCTAAAGACCTTTATTAAATACTTTTGAGATACTGTCCCATCAGTCACAAAGAGGTGTCCCATCAGTCACAGAATGAATGAGGCACTGCTGGAGAACCATTGATCCACCCGTCTAAATGTGGGCCTGATTTGAAAGCTTATCTCAATACAATTACAATGCACTATGACAATGAGTTGTGACATGAGAACTGAGATAGTAATTACATGTTCAGCAAACTCACAAAAAACGGTGGTCAAAAAAGTCCCTTCAGTCACAAGAGCATATTTGTCCTCATATCAAAACTAAAAATCAAATTCCGGGGATGTTTTTATAATATTTTGCAACTTCATGGGCATAACAACAAAATGTCATAACATCAAAATCTTCCTCTCATTCCTTCTATTACATTTTGACTCCTATTAAGGTGGAAAATACATTGATTGTCCCAAAGTCACGGTGGAATTGACCATATGACTGCTCAGAAAGTCAGATATAGGCCTTGCTTGCTGCTTTGCTCTGAAAACTCTAGTGCTAACAGACCATCTCATGAGTGTCTGTGGATAGAAGACGTGTGATTGGCATACCCCTCAGTGATCATGTCTATCAGTGAAAGGCACCTCAGCTCATCAGTAAACTACCAAACACTATATAGTATATACTCCCTTTCTGCACATAATATTATGTAAAATCACACTACTTGTAGTTTTAAGGTTTCATGAGAACCCGAGGGCTTCTGAACAATTTGCTGTGGAAAAGACAAAAAAGATCCACAATGGTTAATTCTTGTCACACCTACCCAACCTCCAAATTCCCAAATGTCATCTCTCAAAGCCGTGAAAAGATCATTCTCTGCTCTGCTTTCCCCAGAGAATGTGAGGGGAGATTACCCTTGCAGGCTTCAGGCAAGATACAAAGTTTGTTTTCTTCAGCTGTCAATTTAGTCTTGACACTGAAGGTGCTTGTTTGAAATATTTTGTCTGAAGAATAATGATAGGCTTCTCAAAATGCAAATCTGGTAAAGCGAACATGCACATTTAAAAAATGCTACTACTGGTAATGCTGAACCATGTTCATTGATGAATAATAATATGATAATTATTATCATTAAACACTCTCAGAATATTGTTTGCTGCAAATCGTCCCTGGTAGCACCAAACAAGGTCAGTGCATGCAGCAAATAAATTGAGCCAATTTTGGCCTTGGAATTATTGATTTTTTTAAAAACCTTGGCCTTCATGGTGTTTAGAATTCATAGTGAAAGTGTTTAGAATCATAATGTAAGTGGGACCTCTTTATTTGTTTCTAAAGACCAGTTTCAAAATGATCATCTGGCAAAATCAATATCTAGGGGCCCTGAGGAAGGTCATTGATGGCTTGCTCGCAACTTATTGCCTGTTATCTTCCTCGACTGAACTTGCCTCAAAGAGGCTTACTTGTACTTGCATGGCCAACCAATACAAAGTTCCTTTGAGAAAGGAACTTTCTCTTTCAAAATCTCTGAAATGTTGTTTTTTCATGTCCTTGTCCTTTTCAAAGCTTTTGGTGAGAGATTGAACACATGCCTTGAATGGCATTATACGATTGGTTTGACCTTCCATTCATTGTGTCCCTTGCATGACCTTATGCTTTGGAGGCTGGGATCAAAGCGTCTTGTGGCACCCATGGCTTAGGGCTTTCTGATAACAGGGGATATCTGTCACAAGGGAATGTTAATCTAATGAGGTAATCTTTTGAGAATAGTTGATTGAAGCAATGAGAGACAAGCTCCTGTGTAATGGAGCCCACTGGGCAAACAGACTGATTATTAATTCAGATATGCTGTTAACTGGATGATCCAAGATCACTGGAGGTCTTGTAACTAAGACGAGAGATTTATATATGCATAGGTTGCTTGTTTGAAAATTACAGCAACATTACGCATAAAATCATCCCATTATATACTTAAACTGTATTTGTAATTTGTGAAAATAAAACAAATTTTCAGTGGGTGTTTATATAGTTGCGATTGTATACACACCAGCTGAGGCAACATTGTATTGTTAATTTAAACGCTTCAATATTTCCTGAGCTAAAATGAAGATTTTGGAGAATAAAGATACATACTTGTTGTCCTAAGATCTGCAGCCTCTAAAATGTAGTATTTCTGGTTTCACTGAAAAAAGATGTCAGGCATGTGAAAAAGCAAACAAGCTGTATTACATAATAAAATCAACTAGCCATTTTGCTTTTGCACTACCTACAATATTAACAATTTAATTGTAATAATTAGTTTGGCCTTCAGAAATTCATGACATTTGCTAATTTTGGTAATTTGGTCAGACCAACATGAAGGTTGCACACTGGTCTGGGGAAGCTTTCTTTGTTTATACAAAGCATCCCACTGCCAACCAAATATCCACTTAGCCAGTTATGACTTCCAGACTGAGTGCTCTAAGGTCAGCAATGAAGGTTTGATGGATTCCATGCAATGCAAGCACACACCAGGAAATAAGGTGTGGTCTGACATAGACAACCCTTTTAAGTAATAGCCACATTCATAGCAGATCTACTCAGTAATGCATACCCCCTTTAAGCTACCATATATGTCAGGCAATTCAGATAGGCTGCATTATGATTGTGACAAAGGCGATGCTTTTATATGTACTCTATGCCAGCAATGAGCATGATCCTCCATGAACATCCCCTCAAACCTTCTCCCAAGATGACAAATTTTGGAAATCCTTTCCAAATATGCTGAATTTTATGTGAAAAATTCATAGTTCTAGATTGAAAATAAGTGTCCATAAAAAAAAGCATTGAACTTTCTGAACACCCCTCGTAGTGAATAAAAAAAACAAACATCATTTTCAAAGAGTGTCCTTAGCATCAGGTTAACAGATCAATTGAAGAATTTAGAATTTGAGGATCATGTAGGAGTGGCTTTGTTGCGTAATGCATTTTCTCTAGAATGCCTTTACTTTCAATTGAGGAAAATTACAAAGTAATAATTCAATTCATGTAGTATTTGTAATACCAATCTGCAGGCCTCGTGACAATTGCAAAGTTGAGCATTCCACAGCAGTCTCTAATACAACTGGTGCATACAACATAAAACTAGCAAGTGAGTGTCTCTTCTGTGATGTGGTGCTTAGTTTACTCATCAGCAATATGAAATGAAAGGCTAAATAGAACATTAAAACCTATCAAATAACTGACAAAAGTTTTGCTTTAGTGCACAAATGTACACTGAGCATCATTAAAAACGCAACATCATTAAACAACAAAATTTCCTAAGTTCTAATTGTTCAATAATTATCAAATCTGGCACATACCTCAAGTATTGTCTTAAAAGGCTTATTAATAAATTTCATATAACAGTATTCACTTCTGGCTACACAGCGCACATTTTAGTGAGTTCTGTTTGAAACTTCAGTTCACAGACTGCACTTCAATGGAAAACACACCAATGGAAATATTGGTTTTGTGGCATATTGGATGAGATAAATCTTATGAAATGTTCAAATAACAGGCACAGGACTTCCCAAAAAAATATAAAGGATAAAGAAGATTTTGAACGAAAAACTCAAATTTAGGAATTACCAACTGGAAATGAAGCATGTGAACCCCAAGTACTGAACAATGGTTTTTTTTATACATGCCTAGGATAGAAACATACACATAGACAATCATTCCATATCAATACTTTCAAAAATCTGAATAAAACACATTTTTTAAAGATTTTGACAAAAAGCTCCTGTAGGGGGCAGAGCGGCATTTACACTTAAATTTTATTAATTTGATAATCTTTAATTGCGGTTGAATCAAATATCCCTTTTTCTCATCCCATCAAGCAATTTAAATGATAATCTTTCCTGACCTATTAAAAAATTTCGTGGGAAGAACTGCAAAGTATATCGAAATCAATGTTCAAGGGATCTTGAAATTTTGTGACTTGCATTTTCGACAGTAGTCACGACGATTTAATTTGACATAAAAGTATTCCATCTAGAGATGTGAAAATTGTCATGAATATACCTGATGGCAAGTACTAGGTGTGTGCAAAATTTGATACTTTAAAAGGAAGTACAATTTTAAGCCATTTTGCAATGTTGCGTTTTTAATGATGCTCAGTGTATGTGTCCCAAGACACTTTGCTGAAACATGTCACATCTCTTATCATGATGCTGTTGGCCAGTGTTGGGCTATATTGGTTACCTATAACATGTAACAACATCTTAATTGATTCACTGGCACTGTCACCCTATCTAACCTCCATGCAACCCAGAGACCAATGAAAAATGACAGGTTCGGAAAGGGTATCTAGAGAATACGAAAAGACCATGCAGTAAAAGGGTATATCTGAATACGGACCTTAGTCTCAAGGGAAATTTGAAAGTAGATGTTATGCATATATTCCAACATAAGTGAACCACACATTCAGCCACATTGTATAAGCTGATTTGTGTTAAAAATAGTTCCTTACCATGTACACCATTGAGAAAAGGTACTTAATATTATTTTATGTCAGTTGTCTCTCGAGACCATAACTATAAGGCGTTGTGTTGGATTTTATGGCCTTGATTTTATTACAATGATTAAATTCAAAATTATAATGAAATTTAATTATAAATTTGAAATGTAAGAAGATAAATACAATGATGGAAATATAACATGTTAGTTTAACAAGAACATGATTATAGAAAATTATATGATTAATTATATATGAAACCATGAAAGTGCTGGGCCAACCTCAAGCACTGAGTGATATTGAATGACATAAAATGATAAATGGTACTTAATATTATTTTATTATTAAATCAAACAATTTTTGAACGAGAATATGACCTATCACTCAAATAACTCAGTCCTTCTGAGCTGTGATAAAACCAATGGTGATCCTATTTCCTTATGCTCTGGTTCATCCATACACTATGAGATGAAGGAGATTAGGTGTTTTGAGGTATAATCCACTTTGTTTACCCCTTTCCTTTTTCACCACATACAACTGGGTCTGAAACTCTTCTGAAGCTCAGATTATCCTAAGCTTGACAAAGGCTTAAATTTCATTGTTGTATCCTTCTCAACAAGACACATTTTTATTTTCCATGAAATCACAACAGAAAATGCAAGACAATATTAGATAAGTCTCTCAGCAACATGATTCAACTTGGTTAATCGTGCACTTTATGCTGAAACTAGATGCTCTATAGTTGCCGTCTTGCCAAGTCTGAGGTTTCATGACCGCCTCTGTTGGCCCCATCCAAGACATTCTATTGAGAAACAGACCCTGAAAATTGATGTGGCAACCAAGATGTCACGCTAACTCAATGTTTCTTCTGTTGTTCCCAAATCATCACCAATGAATGTGTTTTTATTTCAATTCAGTAATTTTTGGTGTTTGATGTATTAAGCTGAATTTCTCTGTGAAGCCAAATTCTCCATACTTCGAAATTGCACTTCAACTTCCACTCAGTAATATTAGATTAAAGAATGTTTTATTATTCCCTGCAGTTCCTTTTGACATTTTGTCCTGCCAAACTAAGCTTCTTTCTTGCATGACAGGCCAACACTGATATAATGAAGCATCTTGTCCTGCCCAGACATCTGGAAATGTTAGTTTTTATCTCTACACTTTTCAAAGGCTTTAGAGAAGACAAAACCCAACGCATCCTCAATGGCAGTGAGATTAACTTTGGCCTCCTGTTTGATACTACCCTTACATTGCTTTGTGCACGGTTACACAATGATTGAGTCTTTGTGGTTTAAGCCTCTCAAGGCTCTCTACAGCACCAAGGGAATATCTATCAGAAAGGGAATATTAATCAAATGAAGTTATTTGAGTATGTTGATTAATTCAGCTGGCAGGATGCAAACTCACCTCAAAGAATCATCAACATGCAAGGAAATGAATACATAATTATTCATAAATTTAGATGAAAAGACAGACTGGTCAGTACGTGTTGTATTGCGTGTAGCAACAAAGTATATTACAATTTTGTTTGTTCTGAAAGTGTTACAATCCTACGTAAATAAATCCTCGAAACATCTTAGGTACAAAACTTGTGCTGCTGTTTACTGTGTGCATAAGTCAGTAATTCACTACAGAGGTGACAATCTCTTCAGTATCAGGAAGCGTACAGCACATCTTATAGATTGTTTGTATTGTGGTGGAGAAATGTTTTCACACATCTGTGCCAGACTAAACAATTGTGTGCTTCTAATCCAATCAGTTGTAGAGTTCACAGAAGGTCATGCCAGTTCATGGAAAATATAGCATTGCAATAAATGTGCTGCTTTCTATAGTATTTGTCACAAATTAATTTTTTTTTGCAGATTCGCTTGATAATGCAATTCAGTTGAAATGTTTTCCCTAATCTAAAGATGCCTTTTTCCCATTTAAATTTAATGAATACTCTGTGAAAAATTGCACAGCTTTTGCGACAGCCACTGTCATAATAATGTATAAGTGATAATATGAATACTAGCCTACATTGAAGATTGGTAAAAATAGAAATTAATCCTTTCCTAAAAATGCTGACAGATTATTACAAAACCAGGAAATAAAACTTTGTTGTCTTCCTTGATTTGATTCTTGGTCGGCGTGGAAACACTCAAACTTGTAAATATAACAACAGCACAAGAAAGATAACAAGTCAGCTGAATGCCCTCCAACTGCTTCCATTTTTTTTTGGTCAGAAGATACATGGGAACAAATCCATTAACTGACATTACATAACACAAGTGTCTACAGTAAGATAAAGCAGGAAAAGCGTTTGTAAATTGCACTAACCCAGCTATTTTTGTGTCTGTGGTAACAAAAAAAAAGAAGCTCTTGGCACTCAGGAAGATTATGGCTTAACGCTATGCTAGGCCCACATAAATGACCAATGCCTCATCCACTTCATACTGGTATTACACATTTTTTTGCTGCCTGATATGGCATATATAACAATATAGGACAATTACTCATAAGCGAACATATACAGTTTGGAAATGCAATTAATTACTATAATTGACTGGTTAATACCACTTTCTGTGTTTTCTAAATGAAAAATGACAGTTTCAGAAAGGGTGTCCAGAGAATATGAATAGACCCTGCAGTACAAGGGTATATCTTCATACAGATCTTGGTCTCAAAGGAAATTTGAAAGTAGATGTTATGCATATTCCAAAGTAAGAGTCATTTTCATGAAAACGCGCAACAATGGTAAAGACATTGCCAATTTATAGGTGAGGAAGCTGACCCAATATTACTCAACCAGTATTAATTTTGGTGAATATGTGACACTTTCAATTATTTTGAAAAATTGTCTTTACTGTGCACCATTAAATCAAAGCAAATTTACTCAGATGTCTTTACCATGGCAAGCCTTGTCTTTACCGTATACGGTGCCACACATTCAGCCACATTGTATAAGCTGATTTGTGTTAAAAATAGTTCCTTACCATGTACACCATTGAGAAATCAAACAATTTTTTAAGGATATGACCTATCACTCAAATGACTCATTCTTGTCACATCTGTCTCATCTCTCATAACTCAGTCCTTCTGAGCTGTGATAAAACCAAAAATGATCCTATTTCCTCCTGTTCTCGTTCCTCCAGAGGGTTTGAGATGAAGCAGATTACCCTTGGTATCTTGAGGTATAATCCACTTTGTCTGCCCTTTTCTTTTTTCACTGCATCAGGCTTGGTGGTCTGAAAGTCTTCTGAAGTTCAGATTATCCTGAGATTGATAGAGGCTTGGATTTCCTTCTATCCATATCACAGGACCATTTTATGTATCAGACAAGGACAAGGGACAACGCAAGACAATAATATTATTAGATCAGTCGCTATGCAACTTGATGCAACTTGGTTAAGCTTTCCCTTTAAAGGCCGAAAGCTGAGCTGCTCTGTTTTGGTCTTGCCGTGTCTGATGTGCCATGGCCACCTCCACTGTTTCTGTTAACCTCATCTAAGACATTTTGGTTGAGAAACAAAGCATGCAAAATGAATATGGCATCCCAAATGTCAGACTAACTCAATGTTTCTTCTGTTTGTTTCCAAAGCACCACCAAGAAATGCTTTTTGTTTTCATTTCAGTCATTTTTGGTGTTTGATTGATTGAAAAAAGAGGAATTTCCACATGGAGCCCATTTCTCTATACTTCTGAAGTGCACTCTAACTTCTTTCTCGCATAATAAGCCACATGTAGTGGAGCATCTTGTCAGTCTTGTCCTGTCCAGACATCTGGAAATATCATTTTCATCTAGCATCTTCATAAAGGCTTCAGAAAAATTCAACACCCTCCTAAATAGCGTAAAGATTAGTTTTTGGCCTCCCTCAAGATGCTGGCCATGCATGGCTTTGAGTGATGCAAGAATAGGACTGTGCTGTTTCAATATATTTTGTCTAAAACATATATTTTTGCAAATTTAAATGCATAGTAATGTAAATCGGTCAAAGGCCTATGAGAGGGGGACCAGTTTCTCCCCCCCCCCTACCCAAACTTTAGGCAACAGTAAGATTCGGTCCCCCTAAATCATGCCCTACATACGCCTATGAAATCAGTAGAAATGTTTTCCTTGATTAAGATATTCTTTCCCTTCTTGTAAATATTCTGTTAAAAGTTGACATCTCTTGAGAAAGCCTCTTAGTACAGAATAAGTATAGGTTATTCACCATGGAGAGGGAATATGTGATTTATCAGCCGAGGCCTTTAGGCCGAGGTGTGATAAACAGATATTCCTGATCCCATGGTGAATAACCGGCTTATACCATGAGACAAACACTCAAACAGTCAAACATGAGAGGATAACTGGACAACAGAGAATATGGGAATTATTCCCCTGAAACACTGTAATGTGATTAGCTGACAGAAGTGTCGAATGGTATAATTAATTTAATGAGTGAGTGATGTTTTATTTAATGACCCTGCAACCCTTTTGGATTATGAAGGTCTATATTGAATGCAACACACTACCAAGATTTGGAACTACCGAAATTATCCTTTTCCTCACGACGTTTTTCCTCACACTGCTGACAGATGATATTCACAAAAAACCAGAAACAAAGGTTTTACATTTTATTGTCTACCTTGATTTGATTCGTTTCTGTTTTGTAATTCCAAACAACAGCACAAGATGAGAAAAAGTTTGATTAATGCCCGATAGATAACTATTTCCAATTATTATTTTTTTGATCAGAAGATGATATGAAGACAAATCTATTAACTGACATTACATAACACAAGTGTCTACTGTCAGATAAAGCAGGAAAAGCACTTGTAAATTGCACCAACCCAGCTATTTTTGTGCCTGTGGTAAAAAAAAGAGAGGTGGCACTCAGGAAGATTATGGCTTGACACCATCCTAGGTCCAAATAAATGACCAATGCCTCATCCACTTCAGACTGCCGTTATACTTTTTTTTGCTTCCTGATATGGCATATATATAACTCTTGTACTGCAAGAGTTTCCTATGGACTAAATAGTATATCGTTATGGTACATGCAAACATTTTCAGCCTGGCACGGCACCTAAATGCAATTGAACCAAAATTGTCTTGTTGATATCACTTTCTATTTTCCATGTTAAGCACACATCTGATAACTAATAAGTGAGCCATATCACATATTCAATATTGAACATGTCAGTGAATGAACCACGTCTCTTAGTGAAAAATCGACCGGGTAATTTTGATGTACATGTAAAACATAGTCCTGACCAGTATTAACGTGACATTTTCAAACAATTGAAAGCAGGTAATAACTTGTCCTTCCCCAGCTGAAAGCATAATGGCCTTGACTTTTGGACTTGTCCCTTGAGAAGTGGCTCATCAGCTGGTTTAAACTGTCCTTGACAGAAACCAAAGTGATGAGAAGGCCAGATCATATTCCTTCTTGCCTTTTTTTAAATATTTTCTTATCACTTCAAATAATCACATGCTGAGCTTGCTAAGACAGAAAATATTTTTACAGCTGTAGATTTAGTCGCAAGCATGGATTTAGAAGTGGTTGAGGATGTCATTATGTACAAGCACTTCGAAGTTCGAACAGTCTGAACAGCATGACATGGTCTGCCATTTCTTAGTCGACACTGATGACTTATTGTAAGCAGTCAGAAAGTATACTCGCCATCATGTTCCACCTTTTTTTACAAAGCATCCCCCTACATTCCAATATCCAATTACAGTTGCCAGTGCACTCAGGTCAGTGATGATGGTTTAATGGGTTGCAGATGTACAAGCACACACCAGGAAATAAGGTGATGTTTGGCATGTACAACCACTTATGACATTACCCTTATCCAACGGGGATGCACATTTCCCTGATCTGGCATTCCTGTGCTTTACATGTCCAGCAAGCAAACGCACTGAGCCACACCCTGCACACAATAAGCATAATGTACAGCCACCATGGCCTAATGGTTATAGCTTCCTCATTTGAAGCCATTATGGCTCTCAAGGAGCGGGTTTGATTCCCACTTCGGGAACAACACACAGGATGCTACATGTATATGCACCCATGAAGGCTGCAAATCCCCTGTATAACTTCTCATCTTAGCAGAGTATTCAAATTATACAAATTCAATAATCTCACTGCTCTGACGACAATTCATTTTTTATGTATGAAAGCATAGTTGGGATACCGACTAAGTGTGGTGAGGTGAAAGCCATTTGTAAGAGAACCATCCACATAACTATTTCTCATATATGTCAGCTTGGAGGCAGATATTGTAGTCCCTGCGGTCTATCTGTTCAGTAGAGCCTTTCTGGACAAGAGTACCAGAGCAGTGTAGAACAAGGGGAATGGCCCTTCATGATACATCTACTCATCTCATCTCCTGGTTGAGACAACACATGTCATTATGCATAGCCAAACGGAACAGAAAATAAAGTTTAAAAAAACCTGTCAGAGATGCTGAAAATAGCATAGCTTACAATATATATACTATGTACACATTTGGTATGACACAATAAAATTAATACTTTCCAGACAAAGGAGACTTCAGATGTCAATAATCAGCAAAACAATCATGATGACAATGTTTCTAGATATTGCATGACATCACAGCATGTCTACAGACTCAGCAATTAACATTGCTCCTTTCTGCAGAGACATTGTTCATGGCTCATTTATTAATTTCCCACATGTTACTGTTCCAAGTTACCATAATTTCAACTTCGACCACAACGCATGTGTGACAATAATCATAATAGTCATATCCTAAAATAAGACCTAACTATGACAAACTCGAGTAATGTAATATAAGCAATCCATACATTCAAAATAGTCTTAACTGCACTAAGAGCAGACATTTGTACTGTCTTTTTTGCATGACACTCAAAATTCTCATTCCATAGACTCACTTGGCAGCAATGCAAAATATATCATACCAAGGGAACCTCCCTTTATAGTAAATCACAGGCAGCTGCCATGGAGGTAATGAGCTAAGATCTAGTCTATAAACACATAGAAGGTGCCTCACTCCTGATATTGGTGATCCTATCAGAAGCCCTGGATGACCTCTGTGTCGCATCTCATTGGTTTATCTGATCTGGGCAAAGTAATCAGACCATCAAAGGTCATGAAAGAATTTAGCCAATGGTGGAGTGTCTTACATATTGATCAACCTTGACATAATCCCCAAATTGACAGTTATTGTTTTGGTGTTGTAAGTTTCTGTTATTGTCAAAATAATTAAGCAACAGAGAAAACACAACTGTGACATACTGAAACATAGGAAGGCCTTCCAAATTGTTCAGTACATTACCGTCATTAGTCAATCAATTGATCCAATGTCAATCAAAGCTTGGTCTCTCAACCATGCCCACAGCTCTTCACACTTGCTTAAACTGCCAAATCACAAATGCTGTTATCATGGGTACAGCCATGTCTGATTAATAGACAATGAAATCCTCTCAGGGCCCCCAGGTCAACTGACTTAACTGGAGCATGCAGATGTCACTGAGGGCTTCTGAATTTCTCATGAGCTACTAAGCCTTGCCCAGCACTTTAAACAGGAATTCTAAGATGTTGAAGATGTAATATATGCAGGTAACACTTCAAAACATTGTCAAATATTGTGATGAACTCATGTCAGGCAGGTTAAATGTTTTCTCTAAATAATAGTGCTGTGAGAAGCCTTACAAGCTGGCCCTGTTGATTTGACCAATTCTCATGTGAGGCACCTTCTATGTGTATATAGACTAGATCTTAGCTCATTACCTCAATGGCTGCGGCCTGTGAGTAAATTATTAAACTCATGCAAGCGAGACATTCCTTGCAGATAAATTTGTTGTCAGAAAGTCTCCAAGCCACAACATTTTGTTAGTGTATACACAACTGACCTGCAGGTCTGCCTGTTTGCACAATTGGAATATCTGTTCCGACACAAGGTAAGATGAATGACAATAATTGTATGGAGCAGTACTAGTTTGTGTATGAAAAATTTTGACTTTTCTTTTTAAAAAAAGTAAGATGTATTGAATATGATTTTGACGAGCCAGTTGGCAGAGTTGGTAGCATCTTTGCCTGCTCTGTTGAGGATCCATTATTTTGATTCGCAGTCATGAAACAATTGATTTCTTAAAGAATATTGCAGTGACATTAAATGGAGTTAATAAATGTGATTTGTACATATATATTTCCTTGTTCAACAAGATAAAATTGAGAAATAAAAGAACTCTGACTCTGACTAGACCAAATGAATAATTATCATTCTAGCCTATTGTGTTTTGGTTGATCAGATAGGCAACCATAACAAAGAACGTTTTTAGAACAACAACACTTGATAATGATATAAGCAATAATTTACTCTGCAATTAAGCGATATGACTATGCTGTGACCAATGCAAAATAATCATGAAAGATGTTCTGGCTTAGATACATGATTTACATTGTACTTCGACTGAATCAGACATTTGGCATTCCCAGAACACAAGCTTAACTTGAGATATGGCCAGTCTGCCAAAATGCTTGACCAAGGCATGCATTTATATGACTATGATTGCCCTAACTTCTCGTCTGGTGCCCTATGCTTATGGCTATGCCCTTCAGAGGTCTATTGCATGGCCAGGGTTAATGTGAGGAAATAAAACAAGGGCAGATTCCCTGCTGGTATGGCTCCTTTGCATGCTAATAGTAGCAGCAGGAGATAAACTCTGAGCAAATCACAATACTTAAATGGCCATCTGCCCCTCAACTGCAGTTTATCACACTGATGAGACCAGTTGATAGGCAGCATTGGCTGTGCCATCAGTGTATGTCATTATACATAATTATTTTTCAGGCCGATATACATTGTATAGAGTAGATGAGTGACTGAGTTGGTAGAAACACTGGTGAAAGATGTTAAGGCCTGCTCCTCAAAAGGTCTCGTGTTCAATTCAAGGTCAAGGAACCATCATTGGTAGATCTTCACGCATGTCCATTGCACAACGTCCCGGCTCGATGTCATTTTGGATGCAACACTATATTGACAGTTCCTGTGTCAGTGTTTAAGTTGATATATCTCCACATGCAGGGGTTGAATGTGTGACCAGCAGCTTGGTTAAACCGGTCTTTTTGGATTATTTGGTTTGCTTTTTCTTCTCACATTAGTTACCTTTGAAATCAATTCTTATCTTTGTCAGAGCAGAATATTGTTGTTGTATGACAAATTAGTATCAGCCAGAGATGCACAGAATTCACTTGCTGACATCAAAGGCCTTACTAGTGAAAGCTTTAAAATGTAATGGTAGTTAGATAGACACAGGAACCTAAAAAGTGATCTGAATTTGCCAGACAGAGCCACACAGGCTCCAGAGAAAAGGAGACCCAGCTGTTTTCAACTAACCTTTCTACTGCAGCAATTGCAGTTTGGTATAATTATGGTGTGCACCCAGCAACCAAGGACCATGGACGTCAACAAGCTGACAAGTCAACTTTTGTCCGGCATGCAATACGACAGTCTACAAAGGTTCTTCTCAGTTTTCTGGCAAAACCTATTTGGGTCATTTGTAAAAGATGCCTTCATTATGAACTTTGTTTGAAGTGGTTTAGCCATATGATGCCTTCTTTAACAAAGCTTATCAAGGTTGCAATGAATGGGGCCATGTTTGAAGGAAGTGTTATTTAGATTCTTTAGAAGATGAAGTAAGTTCAGTTCTACAACCTACATACTACCAAATACATGATTAATTCCTCAACATAAGGTAACTGACTGGTGGCCAAATAAAGGCACAAAGGTCTCACTGAAATTATATTGAATAATGTTCTATGGAACCTACACGCAGCTGGTATGGTACTTTCCTAATGTGGTGGAATTTTTAAAAATTGCTTCACGGTACTATGGAAAAAATGTCTTGTTGCATTAATCCAGTGGAAAACCATTAAAGAGGTTTGTCACTGGCAATTGCAGATCAGTCGATATCCTTTCTGCTCATCACAAAAAGGTTGCCTTTAGATCAGGTGATCCAAACAGTATCACAGTGACCAAACTATACTATCTGACCACAAAGGTCAAAGGAGTAAAATTACCATAGATACTTTCTTCTGAGATTCCTACACCAGGAAACATGCAGAGAAATACTGAGGAGGAATACTCGATAAGCTGCTAGATTTTTGGGATGCGGTGCAATGAAAGTTTCGTTATTGATTGATTGATTTATTTAGAAATTCAAACAGAGTTACAATATTAAATCGATGAAATGAAAATGTAACAATGGGTGAACTTCAAGGATGACACACAAAATTCCGAAGACTTGTTTCCAGTGCGGTCCTGGAGTGAGGTGAAAAAAACGCAGGATGGAGTCGATGAACAAATGGGATGTATGACTAGAATGAAGAATAAATATTGATTAGATTGACATAAATATAAATAAATTAATTAAATTAACAAAATAAATAACATGTAAAATTTATATAATAATGAATGGATTGTTCTCACTTGTTTCAGATCTTCTTTTTAACCATTTTTTGATTTGGAGCTTGAAAGCATCCTTACTGTTACACAGTTTGATTTGATTGGGGAGCTCGTTCCACAACTTAGCCCCCTGATATGTAAAATTAGATTGGTCAATGCTGAGTGGTCTTGGCAGGAAAAAACTCAAGGCAGCTCTTCTGTACGGTGATGGTGTTCAATTCTACCAAATTTGTCACATAAGTTTTCAGGGGCCCTTTTCTGATAGATGTTGAACATATGGCCCAACATTAATTGACATGCTCGGTCTCTGGTGTTAAGCATGTGAATTTGGTTAAGTTCATTTTGGCCACTGTGGCTTCTCGGGCCTAAGTTAAGAATGAACCTTACTAGTTTGTTTTGAGCAACCTGGAGTTTTTTCTGTCTGCCTTTTGTTATTTAAATTACAGCCTTGGAATGAAATTAACCTGACTAGCTTTCTGAGATATAACTAACTCAGCTTTCTACGATGTAAATCAGCTTGCTTTCTTGGTTTTAACTTAGCTATCTTGTTATCCTCAGCCAGAGGGTCAAAATTTCACAACCCTGGCTGTCAAACTGTATTGTCTCTGTATTATCTGGGTGTACTAGTTACCCCTCTGTTGCATTGATTCTGGCTCGATTTAAGTCTCTTAGTCCAGAGGGCTTCCCTTTTGTTTATGCAGATATGCATTTTATATATCATTGATTTTCTCCTTGCTATTATACATCACATTATACCAGACATGTCTAATCCCACACATATTATCAAGTGATTGAGGTTTTTTTGGGCTACTCTAAACTAATGAGCAATTAAAGTGCTAGTGGTTCAAAGCATACAGAAATTAGACTTGGGTGTTCTTGCGAAATAATGCAATCTACTCTCATGTTGATTCAGGAGCCTTTTAAAGGTTCGTCATGGCTTTTCTAGCTTTTCTCAAATCTCTTCCTCTTGAAAAGTAAGATAGGAATCCTCGGGGTTTACTTTCAGTGACGAGTATATCTATCATTGATCTTGTATTAATCCCATTTGACGTTTGCTTGGTCGTATCTCTTACCAGTTCTTCATTTTGTTTTTATTTCCTCAAATGCTTGTAAAGTGACTAAAAGGCCAATTGCATTACAGCCAAGGCCACACTCTGAAGTAACATGTTCAAATTAGTGTTAATCAGAGTTATAAATATTTATGTGAAGGTTTGTTGAGTAATTTTTAACCTAAAAATTACATTGATGCACTATTAATTTCATGTTATTTGTCTGCATGTTGAATATGTTGATCAACTAAAATAGATTCTAAGGACAAAAGATCATTCTTACACCCACTATATTATTATGCGCAAAAAATTCTATCCGATCTGTCAAATTTCAATCAAGCAAGATGTGTTTACCGCAATAAGGAGGCCCGAAGGGAATCAATTGTGTTACGTTTCCAAAATGTAGCTGTCTATTACAGAAGGTAGGGATAAATTATAATGTTGTGTCCTGATGTTTATCATAATATTGTTTCCAATAGGACTCTCATCATATTTCACAGTATGAATCAATCACAAATGTTTTTTCTTCTGATGTTGGTTTGAGCGAAGCAATATTTATAACTGTGGTGTTTTCTCTCTCTGACACTGGATATAAGCAAACTGTATCTTGTACAGCTCACTTGCTAGGATAGTGAAGTGATGAGAGCCAATGCAAATATCTTTTGGTTTAAAAATGTCAAAAAACCAATTTGGGTGTCCTTTTTTGGAGATTCAAGACACCTAAATGTGAGCTGTGCAATGTTTGGTGTCAGGAGCATTCCAGATAACTTTACAGTTCCATTAAAAGAACTTAGCCACTGAGCCATCTAAGTGATACGGAAAGTCTAGCACTCCCTGAAGCACCCTTAGTGACTTGTACTCATGATAAAAAGAGTGCTCCTGTTGGTCTATGGCAGTTTGATGGATCTCTACAAAAAGTCTTCCCATCCCATGACTACAGCCAAATTGAGCCCTTCGGAGCCAGGCAATTGCTCTTAACATAGCCAGTGTTCGCACCAATGTTTTCTTGTGGGCTCCTATGCTCACCCCAGAGACTTAATCATGATTTATGGCCTGACTGCTTTGGTAAGCAAAAGGTCTCAGGGTGGTTCATGACAGGCCAGTGTTGCTACTTCTTTATATTCAGAGTGCAGTGAATTAGGTGATGCTGCTTATCAAACTCTGCCATCTAACATCTAAGCCAAATGTCTTATGCATCTCAAGAGAACCAACCGTTTTTTTCATTTCAGACTTTACCTGTCCAGAAGCAAGGAATCTAGGATGTCATACAAGGTTACATCATTTTATGATATCTCATGATAGCTAATTTCTGTGCTGGAAAGTGTTCTGTGATTTACTTTATTTTGTGTAGTATGCATAAGCCACTAGAAAGTTACCAATCTCTGCCCTATACTGAGCCAATGAATGCTTCTGGCAAAGCATGACTTAAATAGTGAAAGCCAATTAGTGTAGCAAGTTCATCAATTATGTATGCCTTCACTATCAGTTTTTAAGTGGCCTACCCCAATATTGGCCTGACAGTACAGTTTATCATTGTTGCAATAATTGAGGTTATTTAAAAGATAATTATTGATTAACATTTGAGAGTCTTCCATACACAATTCCATAACACTAATATAAATAGCAATATATTGTAGCACTGATTGTAGCACACAATCAAATATCTGGATGAGTATTTCCTGAGCAATCATGCAATATGCGCATTGAAGAAAGGATACCCATGACAACCCCTGTTTGCAAAGGTTCACCATTACATTCTTGTCGCATCTATCTGGTCCCCTATAACTAAGTCTCCGAGTTATGACAATTCTGATAATGGCCAACTTCTCCCCTACTTCCCAGAGAGAATGTGAGGTGATTGAGAAGAAAGTGATTGCCTTTTAGCTTTCCTTTGCCCAGAGATATGACTGATTCAGTTTACTGAATACTGTCAAGGGCAGTTTATGTTGGTTACCTAATAAATTTCTTTGCCAATGAACAAGGGTGTCAATGCAAAAATGTATTCATGAGGTAATCTTTGCCGAATCGATCAGGGGTTTCTAAAGGAGGATGAATCATGGCCTGAAGTGGTGCTCTTCCTTTTTGCCAATTAATCGGCTTTCAAAAGGAGAAAATCATTTCCGCGTGTGACAAATGCTGGGGGATGCAGAATTATCCTGTTCACCAAGCTGGTGTCAACTACTCAGGTTTCTTATTGCAAGAGCATAAATCAATTCAAGATGGTGTGTTGTCGAAGAATCATTGAAAAGCCAGCACAAAGTTTACTCCTTTTGGAAACTTGAGTTCCGTGATTCTCACATCTCAATGTCAGAGGAGATTGAAAACTTGACAGACAGCATCACACGACAGCTTTCTTTTTTCTGTATAGTCGCCATTGAGAAACTCCTGCAATCAACAGTCCATAACTTTGTGTATACTGCTGCAGGGTTATGTCTCTGAAAAATTATGCAATTTGCAAGGGAAGCTAAAACAAAGTTGCTGCCAAGGTCCAACTACAATGGCTTATTCTTGTCACATATGGTGGGCGTCCCATAACTCAGACTCTCAGAGCCATGACAAAAACTGATCATATCCGTTGCTCTGCTGTGTTCCCATTAATTAGAATGTGAGTTAGATGGGAAGAATGTGATTGACCCTATAATATATCCTTGCAGTTCTTATTCATAATTACCCTTGGCCTGGGGCGTTGAGGTATGATCGCTATGTTTGACCCTCTCCTTGATCCAGAGCTTCAAACTTTGACTTAAACCAGAGCATCCAAAATTCAGATTGTCCTGAGGTTGTAGTCTTGGACTGTATTATCTTTCTCATCAGGACCCTTTTTCATGCTTTAGCAATCACATGAAACAATGGAAGCAAACAGCAGATTGTCAGCTTTGCAACAACACACCAGGTTGTCAATCTGAACGATGTCCATTTGAAAGAAAAGGCTCAGAGCTGAGATTATCCATCTTGCCAAGTCTGATATTTCATAACCACCTCTATCTCTATCATCTCTATTCACCTCATCCTAGGAAATTATACTGAGAAATAGAATCTAAAAAAATGGATTTGGCAACCCAGATGACGGTCAAATTCAATATTCTCCTATAAGCCTAAACAGAAGCAATGGCACTATCATCCACTCAGCATTGGATTAAAGAATGTTTTATTATTCCCTGCAGTTCCTTTTGACATTTTGTCCTGCCAAACTAAGCTTCTTTCTTGCATGACAGGCCAACACTGATATAATGAAGCATCTTGTCCTGCCCAGACATCTGGAAATGTTACTTTATATTTATTATCTTTTCACCTATCTTCTTTTCAAAGGTTTTAAAGAAGAGAAAATTTGATGCTGGCCTTGCATGGCTTTTTGCGCTGCATGGCATGAATGAAGTCTGTGTGGTATCACCCTATATAATTTGGCATGAAAGAGTTTCTCAGGACAATAGGAATATCTACCACAAGCAATCATTGAATATTCATGGTGACTGACAAGAGGCAATTTGTTCTCTTTTGAAGACCAATTGTGAAAATAAAATGAATCTAGAAATTATATTTGTTTGTTTCGACAACCCATAGCTATGATTTGGGCCTGTTTGCCCCTCTAGACCCTTGGAATTAGCTTTTTCCTACACCTATATAAAAAGCCATCGAAAGCTATGAAATTGATTCATTCTTGAACAAAATTTAAAAAGTTCAATTTCACATATATAGAGAAAGTGGAGCTGTCACACATTTTTGATTTTAAAAATCTATCAGTTATCTTTGCAATAACGTTCAGCAGCCTAGCTTTGTGCGGCTACCACTTCATGACCAGCCAGAGCTCTGTTGAGAAAACATCTTGTTCTGTCCAAACTTATCTATCATCTTTAAGAAGGCTTCTGAGAAGAGAAATTCAACACATCTAGTTTTTGGTCCTCCTTCTGATGCTGGCCTTGCTTTGACTTTGTGCACTTCCAGAAGAGGATTGAGTCTGTGAGGCTTCAATATCCATCACAAGGGAATAATAATCTAATGAAATGATTTGAGCTTGTTGATTAATTCAGCTGACTGGGTGCAAGCTCACCTCCAAACGATTTTCAGCATGCAGGGAAATGATAAGTAATTATTAATTTTTATTCAGATGTATTCATAATAGTGAACAGACAGACTGACATTTTGTGTGTGGGATTGAGTCTGGCAACAAAGACTGTCAAAATTTGTTCTGAAAGTTTTGTTAATAAAAACGGTTTCCTATTTTAAAAATCGTCAAACAACCTATAGGCAAAAAAGTTGTGCTGCTGTATACCGTTTGCAGTAGTCAGTAGTTTACTACTGAGGTGAGGATCTCTTCAGTATCAAGAAGAGTAGAGCACATCTTATAGATTGTTTGTATGGTGGCGAGTAAATGTTTTCAGACATCTGTGCCAGACTAAACAATTTAGTGCTTCACCGAAGTCGTCAGAAGGTCATGCAGCTTCATGAAAAGCAATGCATTGCAATAAAAGTTCTTCTATCCATAGATTTTGTCACAATTTTTTCTTGCAAATTTTTACATGGTAACGCAAAGTAATTAAAACATGACTTTTTCCCATTTATTGAATACTATGTGAAAAGTTGGCCAGCTTTTGAAAAAGCTCTCTCATAATAATGTCAGCTAAATGTCCTCCAACTGCTTCCATTTTTTTTTATAGTCAGAGTATATATGGGAATCAAATCAAATTATTTTATGTCGGTGAGAAATATTACAACGAGAAAACATTAGCCACAGGCTAATCATCTGACAATGAACAAATCCATTAACTGACATTACATAACACAAGTGTCTACAGTAAGATAAAGCAGGAAAAGCGTTTGTAAATTGCACCAACCCTGCTATTTTTGTGCCTGTGGTAAAAAAAGAAGCTCTAGACACTCAGAAAGATTATGGCTTTACGCCATACTTGGTCCAAAATTTAATAAATGACCAATGCCTCATCCACTTCATACTGGTATTACACATTTTTTTGCTGCCTGATATGGCATATATAACAATATAGGACAATTACTCATAAGCGAACATATACAGTTTACAGTCAGGAAATGAAATTGTTAAAAAAATTGTCTGCTTAATATCACTTTCTGTGTATTCGATTTTCCATGTTAAGCACTCATACATCTGATGACTCAAAAATTAGTCATATCCCACGTTCACCATGTTATTGGGAGATGTCAGTGAATCATGTACAAATTGATTAAGTCATTTCGTTGTAAAACATAGCCCTGATCTGTAGAGGCGTCGCTGACAAACAACTGAATGTAATAACTTGTCCTTCCCTGACTGAAAGCATAATGGCCTTGACTTTTGGACTTGTCCCTTGAGAAGTGGCTCATCAGCTGGTGTTTAAAACTGTCCTTGGAACCCAATGGAGAATTGAGAATTTACCTTTAAATTGTGTGTGGTTTAATGCGGTTAAAAGGCTTCACACCAGGTTCTGCTCTTTGTTTACAAGATATCCCACTGCATTCCAATATCCATCTGTTGCTGCCAGTGCACCTGGGTCAGTGATGAAGGTTTGATGGGTTGCAGGTTATGCAGGCACACACCAGGAAATAAAGTGATGTTTGGCATGTACAACCACTTATGACATAACCCTTATCAGGCGTAGCTATTCATTACTCTGAATCTGTCATCCCTGTGCATAACATGTGGTCAAGTCTGGTGGGTAACCATACACAGCCTTAACCTGCACACAATAAAGCATGATAATAAAAATCATTACAATCTATTTATAATCAATTCATTGTTGATGTCCACAGAGCTACTCCTGTATTTATATCATATAAAATATATAATAAATGGTGTTTGTGCATTTTGATGGAAACTTCTTCTTAGACCATGGTGTTTCAACATATATAAGACAGTACAAGTTTTATAAAAACATATTTAAAGCTGCCAGAATATATATCTCATCCTAAATTGTTAGGTTGTGTAAATAATAATTAGGGAAATAATTGAATTGATGTTGACAATAACCAAATTTACATTGAATTTTTAAGACTATAGAGTATTCAAATTATTGCAAATTTGTTAAATGCATTCCTCTTATGAGAGTTCGGTTATGATAATGAATCAATGATAAAATATTAGTTCCTGTAGCCTTATATCAAATTGTTTTATTTTTAACCACAACTTTACAGTTGTAGTTGGAATATCTACTGAGTGTGGCAAGATGAAGCCATACGACAAGCATCAATATGTTAATTATTATGTATATATCAGTCTACAGCCAAATATGGCAGTCACAGTTTATTACCCAATGTTGTCTTGCTGTACAAGTGTACCAGAGCAATATAGAGCCTTGGGAATGGCCCTTCACAAAACATCCACTCATCTCATCTCCTGGCTGAGACAACAAATGTCATTATGCAAAGCCAAAAAGAACAAAAATAAAGGAAAAAGGTAAAAGTTATAGTGTCAGAGATGCTGAAAATGTCAGAGCACACAAATATGGCCAGACACAATAGAATAAAACTTTGCTTTCCAGGCAAAGACGACTTCAGAAGTTTACAATCAGCGAAACAATTATGATGAGAATGTTTCTTAATATTGCATGACATCACAAAGACACTGTTCATGGCTCATTTCTTTCATATAGGTTACTATTCCAAGTTACTATAATTTCAACTTGGACCACAGTGGATGTGTGGCAATAATCAATTAATCATATTACCTTTTATTAGTCATACCATAAAATAAGACCTAACTACGACACACTCGAATAATGTAATAAGCAATCCATGCATTCAAAATAGTTGTAACTGCACTGAGAGCAGACATTTGAACTTTGCTGTCTTTTAGCATGACACTCAAAATTCTCATTCCATGGACACACTTAGCAGTGCAAAATATATACCAAGGGAACCTCCCGTTATAGTAAATTATTGAAGCCATGCAACCGAGACATTCCCTAAAGATAATTTTTTTGTCAGAAAGTCTCCAAACCACAACATTTTATTATTGTATAAATAACTGACCTGCAGGTCTGCCCAAAGATTATATACATATGTGGGTTTGTCTGTTTGCGCACAATTAGAATATCTGCTTGAGTTTCTGACACAAGGTGAGATGAATGACAATAATTATATGGAGGAAGTACTAGTTTGTGTATGAACAATTTTGATTTTATATTTTCTTGTTCAACAAGTTAAAATTGACAAATAAAAGAACTCTGACTATGATTAGACCAATGAATGATTATCATTCTCGCCTGTGGTTGTTTTGGTGATGTTTAGATAGGCAGCCCTCCACAAAAATGCTTTTAAAACAACAGTACTTGATCCATTGTGACTCTGATTTTTGATTTACTCGCCGTTAAATAATATGACTATAGTGTGACCAATGCAAAGTAATCATAAAAGATGTTCTGGTTTAGATACATGATTTACTTCGACTGAATCAGCTATTTGGCATTCCAGAACACAAGCTTGATTTGAGATATGGCTAGGTTGCCAAAATTCTTGACCGAGGCATGCATTTATACGACTATGATTGCCCTGACTTCTCGTCTGGTGCCCTATGCTTATGGCTTTGCTCTTCAGAGGTCTATTGCATGGCCAGGGTTAATGTGGGGAAATAAAACAAGGGCAGATTCCCCGCTGGTATGGCTCCTTTGCATGCCGATAATAGCAGCAGCAGATAAACTCTGAGCAAATCACAATACTTAAATGGCCATCTGCCCCTCAACTGCAGTTAATCACACTGATGAGACCAGTTGATACAACTTGATAGGCAGCATAGGCTGCACTATTTTATATGTCATTATAGTTTACGCAATACGTATATAGAAAATGAGTGACTGAGTTTGTGAAAACACTAACGAAAAACCACTTTAGGTCTGCTCCCCTGAAAGTTGAAGGTTAATTTCCTGGCTAAGGAACCATTCAACAGTGGATCTTCGATGTGCATTGTACAACTTCACAGCTAGATGCTGTTTTGAATGCAACATGCAGTATATTGACAGTCCTTGTGGCAGTGAATAAGCATCCACTTGCAGGCGGTGGATGTGTTACCAGCAGCTTAACTGGACACTCTGAATGACTTGGAATCTTGGATGGTATTGCTTTTTCTACCTCTGTATGATTTTCAATGCACCATCAAGGGCCTCTTGGCAATAGCAGAACCTTTTTGTTGTATGACCAAATTAGCATCACTGTATCAGCCAGAGATGCATAGAACGCACTTGCTAAAATCAAAGGCCTCACTGCTAAAAGCTTTGAAATATGCTTACACGTAAAGGGTGTTGGATAGGCACACAAACCTAAAAAGTGATCTGACTTTCCTAGACACCAAGGCTCCAAAGAAAATGAGACCAAGCTGTTTTCAACTAACGTTTCTTCTGCAGCAATTGCCAGCAATCATAGCAATTGATAGTGAAGGTGTGCATATCTAGCTGGTCAATTCCACCGTGACTTTGGGACAATCAATGTATTTTCCACCTTAATAGGAGTCAAAATGTAATAGAAGGAATGAGAGGAAGATTTTGATGTTATGACATTTTGTTGTTATGCCCATGAAGTTGCAAAATATTATAAAAACATCCCCGGAATTTGATTTTTAGTTTTGATATGAGGACAAATATGCTCTTGTGACTGAAGGGACTTTTTTGACCACCGTTTTTTGTGAGTTTGCTGAACATGTAATTACTATCTCAGTTCTCATGTCACAACTCATTGTCATAGTGCATTGTAATTGTATTGAGATAAGCTTTCAAATCAGGCCCACATTTAGACGGGTGGATCAATGGTTCTCCAGCAGTGCCTCATTCATTCTGTGACTGATGGGACACCTCTTTGTGACTGATGGGACAGTATCTCAAAAGTATTTAATAAAGGTCTTTAGATTCAAATTATTGGCGAAATATAAGGTTAAAGTACCGCAATGATCCATCAGAAAAGAATGCATTGTCAATTTAATACATTTAACAAAAAATTATTTTAGTGCAGGCCAAGAGTGTACAAAAAAATATTCACAGATATATCTCCATTGTTCAAGGTATAGCAGTAGTCCAAATGTGAGTCCAGAATAAAAAAACAGGAAAATTGGAGTTTTCTATTGGCAAAATGACCAAGCGGGCAAATGTTCGCAATAACGTTTTTTTATTGGTGATTAGTTATGGTAAATATCTAACTATGTTCCAAAATTTGTGGATGTGTCTCAATCCCTTCATACGAAAAAAACAAATAATTGTTGAAATGGTTGTTTTTTTATGCTCGGCACAGTTTAAACATGTGCAATATGCATATTATGGTCTATGCTATGGGCTTCAAATCATCTAGAGTGTATTTTCTAGGCTAGAAAAACTTGTCAGAAACATTTTTAGTAACATATCTATTAAAGGCCCTAAATGGGAAACCAATTTGTTTGTCACGTCTGTGTGGAGACAGCTTCCATGCTTCTGGCACCAGATTTACTTAGTAATTGCAATCCTCTTTAATCCAAGCCATCCTTGAAAATAATCCTGTATTTTTGGTTCCTGTGAATGCAGTATGGTGCATAGACACTCCATGCATCTTATTTTTGAATTATTTCATGGATATCATATTGATAAGGGGTCACGTTTCTGGATCAGGTTGGCTGAATATTTAACTTGTATTCCACATGAACTTACCAAACAGCTATATTTCCTATTAGCATTGATAGACCCTGCCATGCAGTTGAGCAACAAGTTATCCATCACCAAACTTTTCACCATGCTCCAAGTAAGATTTTTTGACTCAGGGTCAGGATTTCAATACTTTTTCGCCATAAAAATTATTGGAAATTAGAAAGGACAATCCATGTGTCACTTTATACAAAATAATAATGATTAAAATCAACAAAAAAAAAGTAATTCGCTGCATGTGGTCAATTTATCATGGTCGAATGTGACTGAAGGGACAATGTTTACACACCATTCATTATACAAATGAGTGAGAATAATCTTCAAGACAATTCATGCCCAGATATCTGTCACTATGTACTAGATAACAACGAAATAAAGTCTGCCAAAAACAAATAATTCACTGAGTGAGGTCAATTTATTGTGTTTTGGCGTGACAGATGGGACAATGTACCAGCAATGTCTAACTTAGACGAAGTGTGAATCCGCTTCAACATTAGTGTTAGTAAACGTGTTTTCAAAACAACTTCCAAGTACCTTTGCAGGCATGAAAAACATGACTTTGCTTTTCTGTGATGTATGTGTGATCAGTATGAAGATAATAAGCAACTGCTTCTTTCAATTTTGATTTTTGCCTAAAATTCTGAACAGATTGGAGGAAAAGGTTGATTATTTCAAAACGGAACACCATATGAGAAAAATTTAACTTGTTTTGGGCAGTAGAGACCATACTGGTTTGCTACTGTGAATGATTTGACGATCACTAAGATTTTAAAAAATACTAAAAGTGGTACACTTCTGTGGAATTGACCAGCTGACATGTCAACATTTTTCCGGCTGCCGCTCTTCCGACAAAACAGACTTGGCAAAACTGATTTGGATCATTAATTAAAGATGTCTTTGTTATGAGTTAATTTAAGTTGTCAATCCATATATTGCCTGATTTCACACAGCTTATCAAGGTTGCAATGAATGGGGCCATGTTGAAAGACCATGAGATAATTGAGATAATATTGAATTCTGTGAAACCCGTCAAGCAAATACGGTACATTTCTAATTTTGTAGAATGAAAAAAACCAGCTTCAAGGGTAGGCCTAATATGGAAAAATGTCTTGTTTCGTTTATCCCGTGGAAAACTATTTTAGAGTTTTTACACTGCAATTGCCAAAGAAAAACTATCTTGCCAAAGAGCAGATCAGTCCTTTCTGCCCATCGCAAAAAGGTTACCTAGGATCAGGTGATCATATCAATATCACAAAGGAATAAAATTACCATAGATAGTTTCTGCTAAGATGCAATGAAATACTGGGGATGAATACTTAATGAGCTGTTAGATTTTTGGGATGCAGTGCAACAAATCCAACTTCTAACACTCAGGTTCCCTTGTCTTCATTACATGTATACATACAGTCATACAGCATTGGACTGACCATACATTCAACTGTCTATATGTTGGCATTGCTTTCTTGGATGTAACCTGACTGGCTTTCTAAGATATAACTTGCCTAACTTTCTAGGATGATGTAACTTACTTTGCTTTCTAGGATGTACATGTAGCATTGCTCTCTTTTTATCCTCAGCCAGAGCATAAAAATTTCACCACTCTTGTTGTCAAGCTCTATTCTCTGCATGTTTTGGTTACCCCTCTGTTGCATTGATTCCGGCTTGATTTAAGAGCCTTAGTCCAGAGGGTTTTCCTTGTGTTTATGCAGATATGCATTTTATATGATATTTAGGGTTATCCCAACTATCCACATATAATGTCGTATATTATCGTTTTTGGTCATGCAGCCATTATGGCTTTGCAAATCTCGATTTTTTCCTTGCTATTGTACATCACATTATACCAGACATGTCTAATCCCACATATATTATCAAACGATTGGTGTGTTTCTGGATTACTCTAAGCTAATGGGCAATTAAAGTGCCAGTGGTAGAACATATGCAGAAATTGAAACTTGGTGTGTTCTTGTCAAGTGAAGCAATCTACTATCATGTTGGTTCAGGAGCCTTTTAAATGTTTGTCATAGCTTTTCTATCAAATCCTTCCTCTGGAAAAGTAAGATAGGAATCCTTGGGGTTTACTCTTTGTGATAAGTATATCTATCATTGATCTTGTTGAAATCCCATTTGAGGCTTGCTTGGGTCATATTTCTTGCGAGTTCTTCATTTTGTTTTTATTTCTACTGATGCTTATAAAAGACTAAAAGACTACTTGCATTTCAGCCAAGGCCATACATTGTGGTAACGTGTTGTAAATCTGTTACCACAATGTACAACCCTTGTCGCAAGGTATGGTAGAATATCCACGAGTTGTCTTACATAATTATTAGGATGTTGCGCACTGTCCTTCCAGGAGGTGTTGGCATGCACATTTCCTCTGGTGACATTTGAAAAACCTGTATCTGTCTTAATGCATTGGCTATTATTGCATCAATGTACATTTCCAACATTATCGGCTGACTGACCTTTGACTGTCTCAGCCTGACTTTGGAATGTTGCCCATTGTTCATAACAATTGTTGTTCTCTCGGTTGCCTAATTTTATCACGAAGGGCCAGTAACCGGCATAAACTCTGATCTCGGAATTGAAAGAATGACCACCAGGAATATGCCATAAATGATGTTGCCTTGCTGCCATCTGCACATGAAAGGTTTAACTATTGTTAAGCTGAGCAAATATTTATTTTTTGTGACAGTTTGTTGAGTACTTTTTAACCAAAAAATCACAATATGCATTTCATATTATTTGGAAATATTGAGCTGTTGAAGATACTGATCAAGAAAAAGGGATTTCTGGGGTTTATAGATAATTTTTATGCCAAGTGTATCATCACGGTATTTGTGCAAAATTCACTGCGATCTGTCAAATTCAATCAAGCAAGAGGTATTCAACTCAATAGTGACACCCAAAGCAAATCAATTGTATTATGCTTTTAGTGAATGAGAGCCAACGCAAATATATTTTGCTTACAAATATCAAATACAAAAATTACTGTCACTTTGTTGGAGATTCAAGAAGACAAAATGTAAATAGTGCAATGTTTGATGTCAGTAAAAATTCAGCTTTACAGCTCTATCGAGAGAACTTATTAGGTCACAAAGCCAAAGTGGTACGGAAGCTCAAGCACTTCCTGAAGTACCCTTAGTGACATGTAGTCGTAATAAAAAGAACCCTCCTGTGGCAGTTTGATGGATCTCTACAAAAAGTCTTCCCATCCCATGACTACAGCCAAATTGAGCCCTTCGGAGCCAGGCAATTGCTCTTAACATAGCCGCTGTTGGCACCAATGTTTTCTTGCGAGCTCCTATGCTCACCCCAGAGACTTAAACATGATTTATGGCCTGACTGCTTTGGTATACCAAAGGTCCTTGGGTGGTTCATGACAGGCCAGTGTTGCTACTTCTTATATTCAGAGTGCAGTACATGAGATGAGGCTGCTTATCAAACTCTGCCATCTAACATCTAAGTAAAATGACTTATGCATCTCACGAGAACCTTTTTTTTTTTGTTTTCATTTCAGGCTTTACCTGTCCAGAAGCAAGGAGTCTAGGATGCAACACAAGGTAACATTTTATCATATCTCATGATACTTAATTTCTGTGCTGGAAAGTGTTCTGTGATTTACTTCATAATGTGTAGTATGCATAAGCCACTGGCATAGTTACCCGTTGCTGCCCTGCTGAGCCAATTAACTGCTTCTGGCAAACTGCAATTAGTGTAGCAAGTTCATCAATTATGTATGCCTTCACTAACAGTTTTTGAGTGGCCTACTCCAATATTGGCCTGACAGTACAGTTTATCATTGTTGTAATAATTGAGGTCATTAAAAAGAGAGATATTGATTAACATTTGAGAGTCTTCCATACACAATTCCATAACACTAATATAAATAGCAATATATTGTAGCACCGAGTAAAGCCCAAATGTTGCAATGCAGATCATCAAAACTACTTAAGGCCGAAAGCATCTGAACAACATCTTTGTAAAACTAATTTACTTTATTTGTTTGAGGTGTTAGGGTTGTTTAAGGCTATTGTTGTTTCTAAAGCAGAGATCAGAAAAGTTGTTTCTCTTAAGGTGGCTCGATACTCGTGAACTTTCTAAGATAGGATTTCTTTAAAATAGTTTAAAATGATCCAAAATATAGTTTATAGCAAGGATATGTAAACAAAAGTGGTCGCTACCAGCTTTCTTTCAAAATATTTGAGGTTATGTAAAAGAAAGTCAGTCTACGCAAACCTGAAAAACTCAATTTTTTTCTTAATTTTTTTACTGTGAAATTTGTTCTACCATTCAGTGGCCATTCATCCTATGTGATTAAATGAAGCATGGAATTAAAGAGGAAAGGTTGATGGAAAAGCTGACCCAAATTCCATAGATATATATTTAGTTTAAAGAACTTTTCTAGGGGTTCGGAACGAAAGTTTCCATTTTGAAAATTAAATATTTTTTACGAACCATAGAGCAAAAAAAAAATGATGTGATGGAATTCTTTATTTCTTTGTCATTTGCTTCCAAATAAAGTGAGGAACAATATAATGATACAGACATATGGCCCAACGGGCCTGGATATTGATACAAAAATTTATTTATGTCACAGAGTCTTTTTTGAGATGTTAGACATGCTTGCCGAAAATCGCCTGCAGAACTTTTCTGCTGAGAGTAGAGAACTGAAAGTCTGTCAGATTATAGTATTCGATATAGCGCATCTAATGCTCCAAACCAGAAGTCTTTAGCCCCAAGAGAAGGGGCACAAATGGCAAACGAAGCGGCCGCCGCATGAGATTATCAGACTTTAAAATGATGCCGAAAAAGTGTCAGCAGAGCTTTGCTGCTGTTGTGACGTTACGATAGATAGGGCCTGCCTGGCTGCGCGTGAATGTGCGCTCACTACCACTTTGCACGAGTAGCGAGCCACCTTAAGCTAATTAATTAAGAGTTTCAAATGCAATTAAAGTTTATCACGATAACCTAAAGTGGGTATCAGGTTGTTTTATCCCTGAGATCTACAAACAGTATGCAAGACTATCTACAATTTTTATGGGAAGTCTTGCAAGCAGGGCGCATTTCTTAATCTGCATTCTAGCCATGGAGAAACCACACAATCAAATATCTGGATGAGTATTTCCTGAGCAATCATGCAATATGCGAGGATACCCATGACAACCCCTGTTTGCAAAGGATCACCATTGTATTCTTGTCGCATCTATCTGGTGTCCTATAACTCAGTCTATGAGATATGACAATACTGATAATGGCTGATTTCTCCCCTACTTCCCAGAGAGAATGTGAGGTGATTGAGAAGAAAGAGATACCTTTTAGCTTTACTTTGCCCAGAGATATGATCGATTCAGTTTGTCAAGGGCAGTTAATGTTGGTTTACAGAATTTTGTTGGTGATATTGCCACCGTGATAAACAAGGGTTTCCACGGGAAAGAAAACCGTCCAATGCTTCTCAAGTGGAGTTCTTAAGGTGCCAATGCAAAAATGTATTCATGAGGTAATCTTTGCCAAATCAATCAGGGGTTTCTAAAGGAGGACGAATCATGGCCTGAAGTGGTGCTCTTCCTTTTTGCCAATTAATCCTCTCTCGAAAGGAGAAAATCATTTCCCAGCGTGACAAATGCTGGGGGATGCAGAATTACCCTGTACTCAGGTTTCTTAACGCAAGATCATAAATCAATTCAAGATGGTGCTTTGTCAAAGTATCATTGAAAAGCCTGCTAACAGTTTACTCCTTGGAAACCGAAATCCATGATTCTCAACTCCCAATGTCAAAGGAGATTGAAAACTTGACAGACAGCATCACAGGACAGCTTTCTTTTTCTGTATGGTCGCCATTCAGAAACCCCGCAATCAACAGTCCATAACTTTGTGCACACTGCTGCAGGGTTATGTCTCTGAACAATTGTGCAATTTGCAAGGGAAGCTGAAAAAAAGTTGCTGACAATGGTCCAGCTACAATGGCTTATTCTTGTCACATCTGGTGGGCCTCCCATGACTCAGACTCTCAGAGCCATGACAAAAACTGATCATGGCCTGTTTCTGTGCCATTTCCTGTAAGAATGTGAGGCAGATTGGAAGAACGGAATTGACCCTATTTCCTTGCAGTTCTTAATTCAGAAGATGTGAGATGAGAGGGATTACCCAACCTGGGTGTCTTTGAGATATGGCCCTCTTAATTCTGATCATCAAACTTTGGCTGAAGCCAGAGCATAAAAAATTCAGATTGTCTGGAGATTAATAATTATTTAATGAAGTTTTGGACCCTTTCATCCTTCTCATCAGGACCTTTTTTCATGCTTCAGCAATCACATGGAATAATGGAAGCATCATAGCAGATTATCAGCTTTGCAACAACAAGTCTTAAAGTGTCTTTTGGTAAGTAAGCCCCTCGGAAAAAATGGGCCATAGCCAAGACGGTGTTGTTTTCATATTTCCAAAATCTGATGTTTCATAACCTCGTCTATCACCTCTCTTGGCCTTATTTAAGGAAATTATGTCGAGAAACAGAATCAGAAAAATGGATTTGGCAACCCAGATGTCCGTCAAATTCAATATTCTCCGATAAGCCTAAACAGAAGCAATGCCACTATTGGATTAAAGAATGTTTTATTATTCCCTGCAGTTCCTTTTGACATTTTGTCCTGCCAAACTAAACTTCTTTCTTGCATGACAGGCCAACACTGATATAATGAAGCATCTTGTCCTGCCCAGACATCTGGAAATGTTAGTTTTTATCTATCCTCTTTTCAAAGGCTTCAAAGAAGAGAAAATCCAACACTTCCTGAATGACATTAAGATTAGTTTTTGGCCTTCTGTTTGATGCTGGCCTTGCATGGCTTTGTGCTCCGCAAGGCGTGATTGAAGCCCATGTGGTTTGAGCCACTCAAAGCTTCTGCTTTCCACTAGGGGCTATTTATTTGATGAATATTCTTTTGCACATTTTTACAGACAAGGCAATCTCCTACATTCAGAATTTCATTAACAAAAAGAATGCTTTTCTATTTAAATAACTTGACAGCGGGTTTTTTTCTCATGGTCTTATTTTCTATCCCAAAAAACATAGATTATTTCTCATGTTTTTAAAAAGTAAAAACATCATTTTCTATCATAAAATAGATAAGAACCCAGTTTTCCATACTTGTCTCATGGATCTGGTTATGAGCCTTGGTCATTTTAGTTTCCCTGTACTTACATCTGACAGTTATTATCGTTTTCATAGATATGTGTTTTTCAAGTTTGTACTTTGCTTTATCTCAAAACTGTGATGTCATAGATTAGTTGCATAACTGTGTATATTAAAAGCACATATTTCAAGAAAGTGACTAAATGCATTCACACAGGGATTATGTATGTTTAGCTTGGTTAGCTTCAATAACTACTCTGGTTGATAGATGATTCAATGAAATTTATCTGAACCAAACAGACTTATCTTCAAAGGAGAGCTACACTGCTGGGAAAAAGTTTGGAAACTAAGCAGCCTAAGCGTTGCACAAAATGGTATCTAGTTGATCAGATTCTTACTAGATCAAATCAAAATAGACCAAAATAATTTCTTAGTTGATTATTAAAGATAAATTTCTGAAATAGCATTACATTTCAAAGGTTGCTTGAAAAAATGGGATGTGTCAAAGTTCGTAAGCATTGGTCATTGCCATTTCATTTATATGCCTGACCCCTTATTTAGGGCCATCAGTATTTTTGAAAGCAACAAAGGAAGCTGAATGCCATTCATACACACTGTGGAGTGGAAACTACCCGTACAATCCCTCTTCAAATTATGAAATTTTTTCAGATCAGATAAGAATCCATGCACCAACAAACAAATTTCTGTAACACTGATACGATGACAAGCAACATTGCGTTTCCCAACTTTTGGCCTATGGTGTACAAGAACTAACAGCAAAATGCAACAAAGTGATTTGAAATTGTTAAATTTCATCAGTCTAAATGCAAGACACACAAATTGCTGCTACTGTTTGTTTGATTAAAGAAGTTATTGATTCGTTCTTGCCATTCCTTTAGCACCTCTTTCTTGCACGACCAGCCAAGGCCCTGATGAAGCAGCTTGTTCTTTCCAGATATCTGGGAGTTTTACTTTTATCATCTATTTTTCAAAGGCTTTTAATAAGAGAAAATTCAACACATCCTGAATGGCATTAAGATTGGCTTTGGTATCCCATTTGATGCTGGCCTTGCATGGCTTTGTGCGTTGCAAGAAGAGAATGGGAGTTGGTGTGGTTCCAACTGCTCAAGGCTATTCTCGGTGTGATACCTATCACAAGGGAATATTAATGTAATTCATGAAGAATGGTAAATGTTTTCGATCATTTGTGCCAGACTAAACAACTGTGCTTTTTAATCGAACCATTCAGTGATTTCACAGAGGGTCGTGCATCCTCATCGAAGATATTACATTGAGAAAATGTGATGCTGTCTTCATTTTGTGCACGTTTGATTTTCCTTCCAGATGCAGATGGTAACTTAATTCAAAAGAAATGTTTGTAACCTTCAAACATGTTTTTCTTTCTCATTTAATGAATGTTTGGTATCAAAGTTGCAACTGGATTTAGAGTGATACTAAAAAGCAAAACAGCTGTCAGAATATACTGTCCAACAGTTTAGAAAGACAGAAATGAGATATTTTTATGCCAATGTTGAAAAACCAACAAATAAAACAAACCAAGGCTTTTCTTGATTTCATTTTTGGCTGATGTCTGCATAGTGCATATACCAGCAGAGAGAAAAACATGCATGGTCCAAACAAATTGCCAATGCCTCTCCTACCTCTGAATGGCATTAGACATTTTGTTTTTGTTTTCTGACTGCATATAAAGTATATGTAACTGTTGTGTGAATTTACATATTATATGCAACTAAGGAAATACTACTAGTGATAATCAAAATTGTCTGACAGAGTGGCATCAAAATGTCGTGCCATACATTCTATTCAATGCAATTAAGTTAGATAAATGACTCATAGCCCAGTAAGTGGAGTCAAATAGTCAGGTCCTAATCTCACTATCAATTGTATCAGAGCATGTCAATGAATGAGTCACATGTCTCTCAATTGCATTGTTAAGATAGTACCTGCACTGACATCACTAATTATTTTCAAACAAATTAATGCAAGTAATTGTCCTTCTCTGATGTTACTACATACAATGCCAGTGACTTGCTGACTGGTCTCTGCAAATTGCAGAAGGTTAAATAAAAGGTCTTCAAAAGTTTCTGCAGCACAAATTCTCTTTACGAATATTTCAACAATTCTTTAATTATTATTCAAAGAATTGTGTAAATAGCAAGTGGAGATATGTGATACACAATGCAAAGCCTAATGCCAAACAAAAACAATTTAGCTGTCAGAAAGTATGTTATGCCACTTGTCAGGGGTATGACACTTTGTTTACAAGGCCTCCCACAACATTCCGAAATCCAATTATGGCTGCCAGTGCTCTCAGGTCAGAAGGGTCAGTGATGGTGGTTTGATGGGTTGCAGGCTATGCAAGCACACACCAGGAAATAAGGTGATGTTTGGCATGTACAACCACTTACGACATAACCCTTATCTGCTATGGCTGTGCATTACATACGATCAAGTCAAGCTGGCCACCACACACAACCATACCCTGTATAGTGTGCACCATTATGGCTGTTTGCAGATTGGTGGTCCAATCAGTTTCAAAATTGACTTTCAACTTGGTGGGGTGATGTCACTGGCTTGAAAATGTTTTTGTCAGTTATGGTTTATCAGCTGATTCAGTGGTTACCATATCTAGCAACACAGAAGACAATAAACAAAGGAATTAAATTACTAAGGCACTACATCAAATGAGATGTAGACCAACAGAAACTGTCAATGACGTGCCAAAGCTGGTTTGCAAATTGAAAATAAGAAAATTATTTTTTCCAGTGGACCGCCAATCTGCAAAGAGCTCTAAGTTCATGATCCTTACAATTTACTATTGATATGTTTTTTCTTACATTTAAGTATTATGAGTCATAGATAATATCATTATTAATAGGGATATGACCTCACAAGAAACATTTCAGTCCAATTCTGTAGGCACTTCGCATTCGTCAACTGTAAGTCAAGTCATTTTAAACTTGAAGCATTGCAATAATTGACCACAGAGAAGCAAGACAAATGGGACCCTGAATTTATTGTGTTTTTTTTTTATGGCTGTAACATTTCGCCAAATGTAATTGTAGCCAAAGTACTAGCTCAGTCTGGTTAAGTGAAGGCCATGAGAGTAGCATCCACATACTATCACGTACTATTTAAGGTTTCAGTCTGGAACAGAATATTATTGTAGTCACTGGGTATTATCATGTCATAGTCATAGAACTTTGTGTTTCTGTACATTTATACAAGAGCAATCTAGAGCAATGGAAATGGCCCTTCATTAAACATCCACTCATCTCATCTCCTGACTGAGACAACAGCTATGCCTTTGGAGATGCATGCAAGACATGTTGCAGAATTTAATTTGTATAAAGATGTCTGATGTTATTCAACTTAACCAGGCATTATATCTCTTTGTGAATTGGTGGTCCCCTGAAAAAATGTATTTCCGTGGTCCCCTGAAAAAATGTATTTCCTTATTTCCAATTTGTAAACTGGCTTTGCCACATCATCGACAGTTTTCTGTTTGTCTGCTAATCTTCTTATTTGATGAAAAGCTTTAAGTCATTTAATTAGTTTGTTTATTGTCACCTATGCTGCAAGATATGATTGGCACTGAAGCAACCGATTAACCATAACTGACAAAAACAAACAGTTTTAAGCAAGCGACATCACACAACCAAGTTGAAAGTTAATTTTGAAACTGTTTGGACCAAAGCGGCAAACAGCTCTAAGCATTCCAAGAACACCATGCAGTTTTACGTGAGATATGGTCCGCCTGGGCAAACTGTTTGACCTAGGCATGCATTTATATGACTATGATTGCCCCTAACATCTCGTCTGGTGCCCTATGCATATGACTGTGCCCTTTAGAGGTCTATTGCATTGCCCAGGTTAATGCAAGGCTATAAAACAAGGGCAGATTCCTTGCCTGTATTGCTCCTTTGCATGCTAGTGGTGGCACAGAGGATAGAGTCAGTGCAAATCACGATACTTCAATGTCCACCTCAACCTTAATTGAAGTTTATCACTCTGATGAGACCAGACACTATTTGTGTGTGTTGTTATAGTTTACATATGCAAAGAAGCTGATGATAAACTCTGCTTTCCTGATGTGTGGGTTAACTTAGTTTGTAAAAGAGTTGTGAAAAGGTAATTAAAAGGACTGCTCCAATGCAGATCCCGAGTTCAATCCCTGGTCTGTGAGCAATTCAGATCTTTCTGCACAACAAAATCCCTGCTCTTGGTGTTGTTTGGATGAAATGATAGGTTGGCAGCCGCCTGTAATGTGAACGTAGTAAAGCAACAAGAGTTACATGCATGGAGAAAGATAAATCTAAAAGTAAAGTTACTTATCTCTGACATGACAAGAATAATGAAATGCCAGGTATACCGATAAGCATTTAATGTCATTAGGATGAAATTCATCAGTTAACTGAAAATCGACTGTCTTTCAACATTAATTAGTGGTACAGTGTCGTGGGCAACATATTTAGTTTCTTTAGGACCTTTTTAACTTTGTTCAATTAAATTTGCTTACAGGTACTTTTAATTATTAAAATGAATGGGACATTTATCTCAGGCCAGTGTAACCTTATGCACATAATTTACTTTGCAAAAAATAACAGAGATAAGATAAAAGCCTTGGTTATCACAGTGCTGGCAGCATTCCTTTCGAAATGCCAATTAGAAGAAAGATATCTGTTATGTAACATTTCACCTAAGCCACAGGATCAAAGTTGAACAACCCTGGCTGTCAAATTAGTATTTCTCGGATGTGTTTTGATTGATCTTTTGTTGCATTGAGCCTGACTCAGTTTAAGAGCCTTGGTCCATGCAGACGGCTGCCTTTGTGTTTATGCTGATATGCACTCTGGAATCACAGAACTATCCATATAATATAGTACATGATCACTTCTGGACATGCAGTCATTACATCAACCTTATGGCTATGCCCTTCTGAGGTCTATTGCATGGCCAGGGTTAATGTGAGGCAATAAAACAAGGGCAGATTCCCTGCAGGTATGGCTCCTTTGCATGCTAATAGTAGCAGCAGGAGATAAACTCTGAGCAAATCACAATACTTAAATGACCATCTCTCCCCTCGATTGTAGTTTATCACATTGATGAGACCAGTTGATAGGCAGCATTGGCTGTGCCATCAGTGTATGTCATTATACATAATTATTTTTCAGGCCGATATACATTGTATAGAGTAGATGAGTGACTGAGTTGGTAGAAACACTGGTGAAAGATGTTATGGCCTGCTCTACAAAAGGTCTCATGTTCAATTCAGGGTCAAGGAACCATCATTGGTATATCTTCATGCATGCCCATTGCACATCATCCTGGCTCGATGTCATTTTGGATGCAACAATTTATTGACCGTTCCTGTGTCAGTGTCCAAGCTAAAATATCTCATGTATGGGGTTAATGTGTGACCAGCAGCTTGGCTAAACTGGACTTTCTGGATTACTTGGTTTGCTTTTTATTCTCAAATTAGTAACCTTTTTAAATCAATTCTTATAGTCATGTTTGCATGATTCTCAATACACCATCAAGGGCTTCTTTGTCAGAGCAGAAGCTTGTTGTATGACAAATTAGTATCAGCCAGAGATGCACAGAATTCACTTGCTGACATCAAAGGCCTTACCAGTGAAAGCTTTAAAATGACATCAAAGGCCTTACCAGTGAAAGCTTTAAAATGTAATGGAAGTTGGATAGATACAAGAACCTAAAAAGTGATCTGATTTTGCCAGACACAGCCACACAGGCTCCAGATAAAAGGAGACCCATCTGTATTCAACTAACCTTTCTACTGCAGCAATTGCAGTTTGGTATAATTATTGTGTTCACCCAGCAACCAAGGACCATGGAGGTTGACAAGCTGACATGTCAACTTTTGTCCAGCTGGCAATACGACAGTCTACCATGGTTCTTCTCAGTCTTCTGGCAAAACCTATTTGGGTCATTTGTAAAAGATGACTTCATTATGAGCGTTGTTTTGAGTGGTTTAGCCAAATGATGCCTACTTTAACACAGCTTGTCAAGTTGCAATGAATGGGACCATGTTGAAAGGAAATGTTATTGAGATTATTTAGAAGATAAAGTAAGTTTAGTTCTGCAACTTACAACCAAAGACATGACTAATTTCTCAATGTAAGGTAACTGACTGGTGGCCAAATAAAGGCACAAAGGACTCACTGAAATTCCATTGAATTATGGTCTCTGAAACCTCGCTGGTATGGTGCATTTCTGTGGCAGAATGAAAAAAAACTGCTTCAATGCACTACGGAAAAATGTCCTGTTGCATTTATACAGTGGATAACGATTACAGAGTTTTGTCACCAGCAATTACCAGCGAACAGATAAGTCAATATCCTTTCTGCTCATCAGGGGAGGATCCAGAAAATTCTGGTGGGGGTCTATTGGTCTATCGCATCACGGAACGCATAATTCGCAACATAACACAATTGCGAGCAGATAAAATAAACAAAACAAAAATCCCCCCCCCCTCCGTTCGTCCCTTGTTCATCACAAAAAGTGCCTTCAGATCAGGTAATCCAAACAATGTCATATTGCCCAAGACTAGGCTATCTGACCACAACAGTCAAAGGAATAAAATGACCAAAGATGGATTCTTCTGATGATCTTACCCCAAGTTGCATGCAAAGAAATGATGGGGAGGAATACTCGATAAGCTGCTAGATTTTTGGGATGCGGTGCAATGAAAGTTTCGTTATCTAAATTACAGCCTTGGACTGGATGTAACTAGCTTTCTGAGATATAACTAACTCAGCTTTCTACGATGTAAATCAGCTTGCTTTCTTGGTTTTAACTTAGCTATCTTGTTATCCTCAGCCAGAGGGTCAAAATTTCACAACCCTGGCTGTCAAACTGTTTTGTCTCTGTATTATCTGGGTGTACTAGTTACCCCTCTGTTGCATTGATTCCGGCTCGATTTAAGACCCTTAGTCCAGAGGGCTTCCCTTTTGTTTATGCAGATATGCATTTTATATATCGCTTTTGGTCATACAACCATTTAATATGGAATAGGGAATCATTGATTTTCTCCTTGGTATTTTACATCACATTTACCAGACATATCCAATCCCATACATATTATCAAGTGATTGACATTTTTTGGGCAACTCTAAACTAATGGGCAATTAGTCGGTAGTTGTTGAAAACATACAGAAATTAGACTTGGGTGTTCTTGCGAAATAATGCAATCTACTCTCATGTTGATTCAGGAGCCTTTTAAAGGTTCGTCATGGCTTTTCTAGATTTTCTCAAATCTCTTCCTCTTGAAAAGTAAGATAGGAATCCTTGGGGTTTACTTTCAGTGACAAGTATGGCTATTATTTATCTTGTAGAAGTCCCATTTGAGATTTGCTTGGTCATATCTCTTACCAGTTCGTCATTTTGTTTTTATTTCCACAGATGCTTGTAAAAAGACTAGAAGGCCACTTGCATTACAGCCAAGGATCTCACACTGAAGCAACATGTCTAAATTAGTGTAGTCAGAGTTATAATTATTTATGTGACGGTTTGTTGAGTAATTTTTAACCCAAAAATCACATTGATGAACTGTTCATTTCATGTTATTTGTCTGCATGTTGAATATGTTGATCAACTAAAATAGATTCTAAGGACAAAAGATCATTCTTACACCCACTATATTATTATGCGCAAAAAATTCTATCCGATCTGTCAAATTTCAATCAAGCAAGATGTGTTTACCGCAATAAGGAGGCCCGAAGGGAATCAATTGTGTTATGTTTCCAAAGGGTGTCTATTTTAGAAGGTAGGGATAAATTATAATGGCGTGTCCTGATGTTTATCATATTGTTTCCAATAGAACTGTCATCATATTTCACTGTATAAATCAATCACAAAATGTCTTTCTTCTGATGTTGGTTTGAGCGAAGCAATATTTATAACTGTGGTGTTTTCTCTCTCTGACACTGGATATAAGCAAACTGTATCTTGTACAGCTCACTTGCTAGGATAGTGAAGTGATGAGAGCCAATGCAAATATCTTTTGGTTTAAAAATGTCAAAAAACCAATTTGGGTGTCCTTTTTTGGAGATTCAAGACACCTAAATGTGAGCTGTGCAATGCTTGGTGTCAGGAAAATTCCAGATAACCTTACAGTTTCGTTAAAAGAAGTTCGTCACTGAGCCATTTAAGTGGTACGGAAGCTCTAGCACTCCCTGAAGGACCTTTAGTGGCATGTTGTCATGATAAAAAGAGCCCTGTTGGTCTATGGCAGTTTGATGGATCTCCACAAAAAAAGTCTTCCCATCCCATGACTACATCCAAATTGAACTCTTCAGAGCCAGGCAATTGCTCTTAACAAGGCCAGTGTTCGCACCACTGTTTTCTTGTGGGCTCTTATGCTCACCCCAGAGACTTAATCATGATTTATGGCCGACTGTGGGTGGTTCATGACAGGCCAGTGTTGCTACTTTTCATATTCAGAGTGCAGTGCATGATGCTGCTTATCAAACTCTACCATCTAACAAAATGTCTCAAGCATCTCAAGAGAACATACTTTTTTTTCTTCATTTCAGGCTTTACCTGTCCAGAAGCAAGGAGTCTAGGATGCAACACAAGGTAACATTTTATCATATCTCATGATACTTAATTTCTGTGCTGGAAAGTGTTCTGTGATTTACTTCATAATGTGTAGTATGCATAAGCCACTGGCATAGTTACCAATCTCTGCCCTATACTGAGCCAATGAATGCTTCCAGCAAAGTATGACTTGAATAGTGAAAGCCAATTAGTGTAGCAAGTTCATCAATTATTTATACCTTCACTATCAGTTTTTAAGTGGCCTACCCTAATATTGACCTGAAAGCACAGTTTATCGTTGTTGCAATAATTGAGGTTATTTAAAAGATAATTATTGATTAACATTTGAGAGTCTTCCATACACAATTCCATAACACTAATATAAATAGCAATATATTGTAGCACCGAGTAAAGCCCAAATGTTGCAATGCAGATCATCAAAACATCTTTGTAAAACTAGTTGACTTTCTTTGTTTGAGGTGTTAGGGTTGTTTAAGGCTTTTGTACAGATATTAGAAAAGTTCTTTCTCTTTTGCTAATTAATTAAGAGTTTCAAATGCAATTAAAGTTTATCACGATAACCTAAAGTGGGTATCAGGTTGTTTTATCCCTGAGATCTACAAACAGTATGCAAGACTATCTACAATTTTTATAGGGAAGTCTTGCTGGCAGGGAAAGTTTCTTTATCTGCATACTGGCCATGGAGAAATCACACAATCAAATGTCTGGATGAGTATTTCTTGAACAATCGTGAAAGTATACCCAGACAACCTGTTTGCAAAGGTTCACCATTGCTCATTCTTGTCGCATCTGTATGGTCCCCTATAACTCAGTCTGTGAGTTATGACAATACTGATAATGGCCGATTTCTCCCCTACTTTCCAGAGAGAATGTAAGGAGGGCAAGATAGAAATAGGTCACCTTTTAGCTTTACTTTGCCCAGAGATATGATCGATTCAGTTTGTCAAGGGCAGTTAATGTTGGTTAACTAACAAATTTCTTTGTTTATAAATGCGGTGTTCAGTGAGCAAGAAACCTTCCACCCAATGCTTTTCACATTGAGTTCTTTGGGTGTCAATGCAAAAATGTATTCATGAGGTAATCTTTGCCAAATCAATCAGGGGTTTCTAAAGGAGGATGAATCATGGCCTGAAGTGGTGCTCTTCCTTTTTGCCAATTAATCCTCTCTCGAAAGGAGAAAATCATTTCCCAGCGTGACAAATGCTGGGGGATACAGAATTATAATAAAGTTGGTGTCAAGTACTCAGGTTTCTTACTGCAAGATCATAAATCAATTCTAGATGGTGCTTTGTCAAAGGATCATTGAAAAGCCTGCCAACAGTTTACTCCTTGGAAACCAGGTACCATGATTCTCAACTCCCAATGTCAAAGGTGATTGAAAGAGACAGACTGCATCACAGGACAGCTTTCTTTTTCTATATGGTCGTCATTCAGAAACCCCGCAATAAACAGTCCATAACTTTGTGCACACTGCAGCAGGGCTATGCCTCTGAACAATAACATGCGATTTGCAAGGGAAGCTAAAACAAAGTTGCTGCCAAGGTCCAACTACAATGGCTTATTCTTGTCACATATGGTGGGCCTCCCATAACTCAGACTCTCAGAGCCATGACAAAAACTGATCATATCCTGTTTCTGTGCCATTTCCTATAAGAATGTGAGGCCGATGGGAAGAACCGAATTGACCCTATTTCCTTGCAGTTCTTAATTCAGAAGATGTGAGATGAGAGGGATTACCAATACACCGCATCTGACGAAATTATGCAAGTAGGTTGTTTTGCAGTAGTTCAAAAACTTTAGGGCCAAACTGTGTATCCTTTTCATGTAATCATTGGATAGGGCTGAGAAATATTCCATGTGAGTTTCGTCAAGTTTCGTTCAGGCAGAGCTGACTTATGCCATATATTCAAATATTTTGGTGTCTGACGAAATTATGCAAAAGCAACATGGTAAGTGGAAAGACAGTACGAAAGTTAAATTTTCAAATAATTGCACTCAAAACATTAGGGTTACATCATTTGGCTAATATTCACCTCAAAAAATTTTGCTTACTTGCTGTCATTGCTACGTAATAAGCACATATTGTCTCTATTAGAATAACATTGATTTAGCATATTTTGTTCAAATTTATGCTCCCCAAAATGTCAAAATTGCTCTAATCATTTGAAAAATGCTTCTAGCAGTCACCTAACTATGTCTATTTAGCTGCGTGAAAAGGACACTGAAATAACATATCTTAATTTGAAATGGCTAGCAATCAAAAATTATTTCCGTGACCTGCCATTGGAATTGCATTGTGTTTACAATGTGCAGTTTCTTATTCAACAGTTTGTCAACTTCCAATGCACAACTTATCTCTCAGTTTGACTGAAGTTAATTGATATCAGATGGTAACTTTTGACGGCATTTTTGAAAGGATCAGAACTTTTTTGAGATTTTGAAGAGCATAAATTTGAAAAAAATATGCAAAATCAATGTAATTCCAATAGAGGCAATTTATGCAGATTGCTTGGCAGTGACAGCAAGTAAGCAACCTTTTTTTATATGAATAGTTTCCAAATGATGTAACCCTAATGTTTTGAGTGCAATTATTTGAAAATTGAACTTTTGTACTGTCTTTCCATTTACCATGTTGCTTTTGCATAATTTCGTCAGACACCAAAATATTTGAATATATGGCATAAGTCAGCTCTAACTGAACGAAACTTGATGAAAATCACATGGATTATTTCTCAGCCCTATCCAATCATTACATGAAAAGGATACACAGTTGGGCCCTGAAGTTTTTGTACTACTGCGAAATAACCTACTTGCGTAATTTCATCAGATGCGGTGTAATTATAATGAAGTTTAGAATGCTTTCATCCTTCTCATCAGGACCTTTCTTCATGCTCCAAGCAATCACACGGAATAATGGAAGCATCATAGGAGATGATCAGCTTTGCAACAACATACCATATAGTGTCTTTTGGTAAGTAAGCCCCTAAAACAGGGGGAACATAGCCAAGATGGTGTTGTTTTCATATTTCCAAATCTGATGTTTCATAACCACCTCTATCACCTCTCTTGGCCTTATCTAAGGAAATTATGTTGAGAAATAGAATCTGAAAAATGGATTTGGCAACCCAGATGTCCGTCAAATTCAATATTCTCCTATAAGCCTAAACAGAAGCAATGGCACTATTGGATTAAAGAATGTTTTATTATTCCTTGCAGTTCCTTTCAACATTTGTCGAGCCAAACTAAACTTCTTTCTTGCATGACGGACCAACACTGATATAATGAAGCATCTTGTCCTGCCCAGACATCTGGAAATGTTAGTTTTTATCTATCCTCATTTCAAAGGCTTCAAAGAACAGAAAATTCAACACATCCTGAATTTCATTAAGATTACTTTTGGCCTTCTGTTTGATGCTGGCCTTGCATGGCTTTGTGCTCCGCAAGGCGTGATTGAAGCCCATGTGGTTTGAGCCACTCAAAGCTTCTGCTTTCCACTAGGGGCTATTTATTTGATGAATATTCTTTTGCACATTTTTACAGACAAGGCAATCTCCTACATTCAGAATTTCATTAACAAAAAGAATGCTTTTCTATTTAAATACTTTGACAGCGGGTTTTTTCTCATGGTGTTATTTTCTATCCCAATTTAAAACATAAACTGTTCAACAAAAACAATTCCCCCCTTTAAATAACCTGGAATATCTCAAAAATCCCTTCTCTGATTTTTATGAAAGTTAGATTGAATTATAGGCCTGTATATCGACCCTAAATGGGTGTATTTGTAGATTAGTTGCATTTTTCCTGGCTTAGCCAGCACCCTTCGAGTGAGCTTACCCCTGTTTTCAAAAACCTGTGGCTTTTCCAATGGATATGAACAATTTGACCAAGTGGGAGAGCCACCAGCTAGGGCATACTTCATCATGATACTGGAGAAAATTTGTTTCTCAATCATATTAAGTGGACAATTGAAGACTTCTTTTTCATCTTTTCACAGTTTTGGTGCCTTGGGTGACATTAGAAATAATTTGAGTGGAGTTTGAACACTTTTGGAATTTTTTTTTTGGAGAAGTCAAAACTTCAAATTTTTTAAAAGAGGGGTAGGTGCACTCAAGGTTGGCTGGCTCAGAGAAAAATGAAGCAATCATGCTACAATTACACAGGCATAATGTCAATATGCAGGCCTACAAATACGATAACTTTAAAAGAAATCGGAAAAGGTCTTTTTGAGATATTCAAGTTTTCATAAAGGGGGACTTACTTTTGTTGAACCGTTTATATTGTTTCTTGAAGTTTAAGTAAAAACATCATTTTCTATCATAAAATAGATAAGAACCCAGTTTTCCATACTTGTCTCATGGATCTGGTTATGAGCCTTGGTCATTTTAGTTTCCCTGTACTTACATCTGGCAGTTAAATTTCACACGAGTCTAAATGCAAGACACAAACATTTTTTGTTTGATTAAAGAAGTTATTGATTCGTTCTTGCCATTCCTTTAGCACCTCTTTCTTGCACGACCAGCCAAGGCTCGTCTGATGAAGCAGCTTGTTCTTTCCAGACATCTGGGTGTGTTACTTTTATCCATCACCTTTTCAAAGGCTTTTAATAAGAGAAAATTCAACACATCCTGAATGGCATTAAGATTGGCTTTGGTATCCCATTTGATGCTGGCCTTGCATGGCTTTGTGCGTTGCAAGAAGAGAATGGGAGTTGTTGTGTTTCCAACTGCTCAAGGCTATTCTCGGTGTGATACAAGGGAATATTAATGTAATGAAATAATCTTTGGATTATTAATATTATTCATTAACTCAGCTGACAAAGGCAATCTAATCTATTTGGGAGCATCTCAATGAAAATTAATGTTCAATTTTGCATTGATTTAGCTTTGTTGATAACAGTTAAAGAGACTGCATCACGCCTTGTGTCTTTGAGGTATCGAAGGAAAAAGTTGTTTTATTCTGAAAAGAGCTGCAAAGAAATGATACATCAACATGTATAACAAAAAAAAAGAACTATATCACTCATAATTTAAACTTGTGCAACAGTTGTCAGCTCTTTCAGTACCAAAACACATGACTGCCCTAGTATATATCAAGGAGAGCTGAGCACATCTTCTAGATTATTTTCATGGAGGATGGTAAAAGTTTTCGCTGATTTGTGCCAGACTAAATAAATGGTGCTTTTAATCCAACCATTCAGTGAATTCGCAGAGGGTAGTGCATCCCCATCGAAGATATTACATTGAGAAAATATGATAATGTCATCATTTTGTCAAACACTTGATTTTCCTTCCAGATGCAGATGGTAACTTAATTCAAAAGAAATGTTTGTAACCTTCAAACATGTTTTTCTTTCTCATTTAATGAATGTTTGGTGGAGTGATACTTAAAAATATGTCTCTCAGTTGCATTGTAAAGATAGTGCCTGAACTGGTATCACTCATTATTTTCAAACAAATGAATGCAAGTAATAGTCCTTTTCTGATGTTATTACATACAATGCCAGTGACTTTCTGACTGGTCTCTGCAAAAGGTTTAACAATTCTTTAATGATTATTCAAAGAATCATGTAAATATCCACTAGAGACATGAGATATGCAATGCAAAGTCTAATTGGATGCCAAGAAAATCAATTTAGCTGTCAGAAAGCATGCTATACCGCTTGTCATGAGGTCTGACACTTTGTTTACAAACGTCCCACAACATTCTGATATCCCATTATGGCTGCCAGTGCACTCAGGTCAGAAGGGTCAGTGATGATGGTTTGATGGGTTGTAGGCTATGCAAGCACACACCAGGAAATAAGGTGATGTTTGGCATGTACAACCACTTACGACATAAACCCTTATTCTGGCATGGCTGTATATTACATACGATCAAGACAATCAAGTTAAGCTGGCCGCCACACGCAGCCATACCCTGCACACCATTAAGCTCATAATCCTTACAGTTTGCTATTGATGTTCTTTTTTACATTTTAGTTGATGAGTCACATGGCATTTTTAAACTGGATAAAATTTGATAATGGGACCCAGTAGTCATTGGGTGATTTATTTTTCTGCTTAAATTCAGCCTCACATTGAATCTAATAAGACATCATACATAATTTATCAGATGTCAGTCTGGAGCAGAACAAGGCAGTCATTATGTTTTATCATGTCATAGTCATAGTTGTGGTTCTGTACATTTGCACAAGAGCAATGTAGAGCACTGGAAATGGCCCTTCACAAAACATCAACCGGTTCCATTTCCTGACTGAGACAACAGCTGCTATTGTATAAAAGTCACCAAAATATAATAATAAAGTAACACGCAAGCTATGCTTTCAGAGACATACAATAAATGCTGCAGAATTTAATTTGTATAGAGATGTGTGATGTAATTCAACTTAACCAGACATTTGGCATTCCAAGAACACCATGCAGTTTTACGTGAGATATGGTCCGCCTGGGCAAACTGTTTGACCTAGGCATGCATTTATATGACTATGATTGCCCCTAACATCTCGTCTGGTGCCCTATGCATATGACTGTGCCCTTTAGAGGTCTATTGCATTGCCCAGGTTAACGCAAGGCTATAAAACAAGAGCAGATTCCTTGCCTGTATTGCTCTTTTGCATGCAAGTGGTGGCACAGGGGATAAAGTCTGTGCAAATCACGATACTTGAATGTCCACCTCAACCTCAATTGAAGTTTATCACTCTGATGAGACCAGTTTTGGGGCACCACTATTTGTGTGTGTTGTTATAGTTTACATATGCAAAGAAGCTGATGATAAACTCTGCTTTCCTGATGTGTGGGTTAACTTAGTTTGTAAAAGGGCAGTTTTACGGTATTTGCACTCGGCCGATTTTTCGTCTTTAAGCAATTACTCTGAGTGAGTGAGTGAGTGAGTGAGTTGGTTGGTTTTTTACGTCTCATCAGCACCTGAGTGGGCTATTTAGAGACATACTTGGTTTGTGTCAAGGTTCTTGATACGTTAAGTCTGTGAGATGTGATGGGTACTTTTTTGTTGCTTGTCATTTTTCTCTTGTCTGTGCAAGGAAATCGTTGGTCTGTTGAGCTGTCTTGATTTGTTGTTTTGGATGGTTTCTTGGACTCAGAAGCCAAAGTTTCTTTCTTCTTCGGTTGTTGGAGCGACATTTTTCTCTGTAGAGCACAGGATGGTTGACTCTGTTGAATCTTTTTACTGGGCATATTTCACAGTTTCTGCCGTCTTTGGTCGATCTGGTGAAGGCGTTTTCCGAAGGACGTCCTTGAAATGGTTCTCCAAAAGTTGAATCCTTCTCCGTGGTGATGAATGTAAAACTGGTCTTGGGTAATCTGCGTCTTGGTAAATTTTGTTCATGTCCTGTTCAACTATGCGCTTGGCTTCAGGAAACGAACATCCTGTGTCAATCACATATTGTACAATTTCTTTTTCTCTCTTGAAGACTTCACAGTTGTGGCTAAACGCAGGATGGTCCCCTCTGCAATTGACACAATGCGAGGGCCTGGAACATGGTTTGTCTCTCGAGTGAGTGTGATCTCGATCACCACAATTGGAACAAATTGTGAGCCGTCTGCATGTTGTGCTGATTTGAAACAGCGTTTTGGTCGAGGAAAGAGTGGGCAAACTCTGCACTTTTCAAAAGCCACAGGTACTTTCTCGGGTACATTGTTGTTTTTGAATGTCAGTTTTATGGATTCATAACCATTTCGTTGGGACAAACGTTTGAATTGGGTAATACCATGTTTTTGGAACCACTTTGTGAGTTGTGAGTCCGAGCATGTCTTGCTCTCTTTCGAGAAGATAATGCCTTTGCCTGGTTTTTGGAAAGGTTCAATGGAGACTTATGTATTCGCTATTTCTTTGACAAATGTCAATTTCTCTTTTTGTGTGTCATTCTTTGGTTGAATGAGAAACGTTCCATTGACCTGACGCTTTATTTTTTCAACGACTGTGTTGTCACAAATTTCTGCAACAATTTTGTACACAGCGATTGCTGATAGGTTCTCCAGTGATTTTTCAATACCAGTTATCACGAGGCAATTTTCATCTTTTGGCATGTGTGAGGGGCAGTCAGGGTCAATCAAGTCATCCGAGGATGGTCTTGTCCGTTGAAATCTTGGTAGTCCAGTCGCAAATTTTTCGATCTCAGCCTGGTTTCCCGCTGAGGGACGCACACCTTGGTAACCCGGTTGACGTACGATCCGGTTTGGAATCATGGTAAATGACATATTCATTGATATTCCCCTGCAAGGTAGGGGACACACCGTGCATGCGCACTGTCTCATGTTGGCCACTAAGGATAGAGGTCTTCACCTTAGTGTTACCACCCACCGCCACGAGGAGGCCCGAGACCTGCGGGGCCAATTACTCTGAGAAAAGTATGACAGGTACACAGAAATTTGTCTTGGTGGCAGTCTTGTACGTCATTGAAGTATTTGTGTACCAAATTTTACCTTTCTACGATAGGGTAATGCTCTTTGAGTCGGACACTTTAGAAGTGTCTCCTTGAGTCGGACACTTTTTGTTGGGCTCTATTGGCCAATTGAGAGCTCCTATACCTATATATTTGGTACCAATCTTTAGCTTAAGACCTCCTTTATCTGTTCACAAAGTATCAGCATGATACTTACAAGTAAAGTAGGGTTTTCATGGCTCTATAGATAGGGTAAAAAAACCGTTTTTCTCTCAAGTTGGTGTCAGAAATTTGTGAATTTTTGTACAATTCTGTCATGTTTCAGGTATCTTTTACTAGCCTATGGTATTGATATAACTTCAATTTTTTTTTGTCATTCAGTTAAGAGTAAGCTTAACCTATTCTGTGCTATAATATGAGCTTTTTGCATTGAAGGGAAGACTCTAAAGCACCTGAATCTTTGATTTCATGTTTTTAGAACACAGCTGTCCGACTCAAAGATACCCCCTGTCATTTTTTATTTCAGAAATTTAGCCACTGATTTAGTTCTTGTGCTGCCCAAATTGTCACTTTTCTGTTAGATTTAGTAAAAACCTTTAATTTGAGGCCCTGGTTGACAATCAATAACCATAGGCCAAGCAAGATATCACTTTTTTAAAATGCACAGAATATAAGTGTCCGACTCAAAGAACCTTACCTGCTTAGTTTTGATACAGCAGGCGATTTATGACCAATTTTTGCACTTTTTTGTGTCTCATGGGCAGTTTTGCATATACTTATGGCAACACAGAAAAGCAAATGCAGGCAGGTGTGATTCATGTTAATGATGCCTGTCTGGACCTATGCCTTGGGCATAAAATACAACAGGTTTCATGTGAATAAGTTATATACCAAAGGAGCTGTCTCCTACATTGTAGAAAATGGCATGTGTCAAAATGTTTGTCTTCGATGGACCATTTATTACTACATATGCTGTTATGAATCAGTATCAAAGATTGTATCTACCGTTTATGTCAATTTTGTAGCAGGAGACATGTCTCAAGGTAAATCAAAAAGATTCATTCCAGAATCTGTACCTTGTTTTCGGAATTTGAGGCTTGAATATGATGTCAAAAAAATGTGTCCTCTCCAGTACGAGGAAAAAACACTCAGGATTCGGAAGGAAAAAACAAGCTATTGTGTTTTCTTTTCTCGATTGTGTGCCTCTACATCAATGTGACAAATGCAAGTTGAAAAGATATCCAGGCAATGCACATACATTTTCTTAGAAATTAAAATTCATTATGTCACAAAATGTCCTCTCCAGTACATCATAAGTTTCACTCTGATTCAAGTCTTTTAACACTGGATTCATTAAAGAAAAGAACATGGCTAAAATAAATAATTTAACCAGGATGCCTAAAAAGGGTATTTATTAATATAGAAAATAAAGATATATGTTTTTAGAATATTAAATTGCACTATTATTAGAAAATCAAACTTGAGAGTAAAAGGTACTGATTTTATGTAATATATCATTATAACTGCAATTTTTTCGCAAATAACAGAGTGACTAAACAAGATAATGTGTAAATATCTTGTTTATGGAACATTTCAAGCTGATTTTTTTTCTGAGCCTTAATTTTGGGTCATTTTCGGTGATTTTTCTCTCTATCCCTGTCAGCATGCCTTGGCGGTCCAACGTCGGCCCAGCGTCAATCCGATGTCAGTAGCATCGGACCAGCTTCGGGCCGACGTTGGACCGCCGAGGCACGCTGATAGGGTAGAACATGATCTTTCACACAAAGGAAACACTATGAGTTCAAATCATATAGCAACAAAATTGACTTTGAGTTAGTAGGATATCTAAGCATTATTTATCTTGGCAATCATGTGTCTATTAAGACTAAAACCTTACTTAACACTCTAAAACATAAACTTTGAGAGTAAGGAATATTTAACTTCTTTAATTTTGTGTAAAAAAATTGTTGGAAAAAAAGTTCCGCCATATTTCATTGATATTTAAGTTTTGTATTGCTTTTATTTTGGGGGTTCTATGCAACAAGATGGCTGGATTTCCATTGCAAAAATGGTTAAATTAGTATTCACATGGACATTTTTTCTGATAAACATTTTTTTTCAAAAATTCAAACCTTGCCTACTTTATGGAGTGGCAATTTGATGATAAACCAACAAATCACATGTGTTCTTGTTGATTTATGAATCTTTAATATGTTCATTTAATGAAAGCATGAAGGAAATTCCTATTTGCAAACCTTTATTTTGTCCCCCCATGAGACACTTTGAGTGCAGATACTGTAAAACTGCCCAAAAGAGCTGAGAAAACGTGATTAAAATGACTGCTCCAATGCAGATCCCGAATTCAATCCCTGGTCACAATTTACTTTGCAAAAATTAACAGAGATAATATATAAGATAAAAGGCTAGGTTATCACAATGCTGCCAGTATTCCTTTCGAGATACCAGTTTGAAGGAAGATGTCTGGTATGTAACTTTTCACCTAAGCCACAGGATCAAAGTTGAACAACCCTGGCTGTCAAATTAGTATTATCTGGATTTGTTGGATTGACCTTTTGTTGCATTGAGCTTGGCTCAGTTTACAGCTCTAGCAATTGATCTGAAGAAATCAGTTTTTTTTTTCTCAGTGACAGAGTAGACCTATGATGTCATAGGTGGATACTCCATTGCCAAGCACTAGAGAATATGCAAAATTGGTGCAATTAATGATGCCATAGGTCAAACTGGCCAATAGCATCCGTTGTGGACAGTTTCATCATAGCCTTGCTGTTACATCATTGCCCGAGCGTCCAATAATATCACAACAACTCAGGTGCAAGGTTGGACAACTCCTGGGAGGGGGACTCTCTCAAAAGCAGTCAATTGATCCTTATGTCTCCATATTAACTCCTGTGAACTATGGTAACCAATAAAACAATATAGGATTAAACTAATTGTTGGTAGTTTTACACTGAAAGGAGCCGCCAACAAAACTGCAAATGGTAAACAAAATGCTTGACTTGACAGCTCCATATCAAATCCAATTCAGATCAGTAGCATGTTGGTGAACAACTGTGATTAATTTCCAGTTATCCTCTTAACCATGCTTGGTTGAATTTCGGGCACTTTTGGTATCACCAAATAATAAACAATCCCCCCTCCCACTTAACACCAGAGTTTTTGCAGTGGTATCATTGGCTCATCTGGCCATGACATAATTGCAAGGCTATGATGAAGTTGTCTACATGAAATGCTATTGGCCAGTTTGACCTATGACACCATAGCTTGCACCAAATTTGTATAGGTTCCAATGGAGTCCATACTATGAAAAAAATGTATTTCTTCAGAGCAATTGCGAGAGCTGTAAGAGCCTTGGTCCATGCAGACGGCTGCCTTTGTGTTTATGCTGATATGCACTCTGGAATCACAGAACTACCAATATGATATACAATGTCATTATCACTTCTGGACATGCAGTCGTTACAAAATTGGGAATTATTGATTTTCATCATACCAGACTTGCCTATTTTCGGATGCAAATTATAAAATTATTGCTCTTAATGTTCCATGTCAATATATAATGACCCATCCCCATCAGTATGTGCCAAGGCTGATTGCCAACCCAATACAGCCTGCCCTGCAGGCTGTGTTGGACCAGTAATGTACCAGAGTTGCGAATTCTGGCATATTGATAGGAGGGTTGCTTCTGGAGTACTTTTAAGCAATTCGAAGTGTACCATTACTAGAAACATACAGAAATGGAAAACTTTAACCTTGTATCATATTGCTGATTCATAGTCCTTCAGTTTGTCACGCCTTTTGCTAACTTTTCTCAAACTCTTCCTCTTGAAAAGTAAGATAGGAATCCTTGGGGTTTACTTTCAGTGACAAGGATGGCTATCATTGATCTTGTTGAAATCCCATCTGTGGTTTGCTTGGGTCATATCTATTACCAGACCTCCACTTTTTGGCAGGGATGTTTAACAATCCTTTAACAGCCAAGCTCAAATTCTCTTCAGCCCAACTTCCCAAGTCAGGATCAGAACATAAATTTAGTTTTCCGAGTTACTTGATCTGGAATAATTATCTCTTCGCAACAGACCCACCCAGATTTGCTAAGTGATAAAGCAAGATCTGGAATAATTAGCTCTTCGCAACAGACCCATCCAGATTTGCTAAGTGATAAAGCAATAAAAATGTACATGTAATAAGCCAATTCTTTAAAGTCTGGAATGTCTGCAATATATGGTTTATAGAACTTTCAGTAATTTTCTTCAAAGTTGAATTATCCAGAGCATAATCTCAACATTGTTATCCCTTCAAAACTGACCCATCCAAATTTGCTAAAATTTTATCGAATATCAAAGCCAGACAAATAATTATGTAAACTGGATGAAAATTATAATAGAAAGCCATCAGAAATAGATGAGTAAAACTGTTCAGTTAGACTGCATGCCAAATTTCATATCGGTCAATTCTGTATAAGCTGCGCCTGGTTCCTTGGTTCACTTCCAGCAGATGCATGCTCAAGTTTATGCATTATAATGGGCCATTTTTTTTATGACAAACCTTCTATAAATCTATTACTATTGCCACAATCCTGCCACGAAGTCTTCTAAAATACTCACAAAGTCTCATATAGTGCACAAAGGATTGAATGCACTGTTTTCTGTATGTGGCTGTCATGAAATGGCATCAGATACATTTGCTCCGGTGACCTTTGAAATGCTCGAGATCTGTCGCTATGCATTGGCTTACATTGTGCATTTCCAACACTGACAGCTGACTGACCTTTGACTCTCTCTCAGTTTGGCTTTGGCGTGTTGCCATTATTCAGGATAATTGTTGGTCTCTTGGTTGCCTGATTTCATCACATATGTTTGATTTCATCACATAGGTCATTGACCAACAGGAATATGCAGTTCTGCATTTCTGTCATAGTACCCATACCCTACAACAGATCAAAGATTGATTTATGGTGACGCTGAATATTCATACAGTAGTATGTGGATGCCTGCTGGCTCAATATACAATACAAGATAACATAATTACTAGTATTGCGTTGATATAGACCCATGTAACATACCTGTTTTGTAGATGCTTTATCTTATAGAAAGTTTGGGAAAATGGTCATCCTGATGCATATCTGATATTGTTTCCAACGGACACGTCATTATGTTTTATTGTAATCAATCACAAACGTTTTTTCTTGAGGAGTTGCATGGATTTTGTAAAACAGCATTTTTTTCAAGTGCTGTTTTCTTCCTCTACGATTAGTGAAGGAGATTGCTTCTTGTTGGTATGCAATCTCCTTAGGATATTGAAGCAATGAGAACTTAAGTGAGATTGCGCATATTGTTGGCTTAAACATATGATGTACACAATTTTCATTGTTTCTTTGGCAGACACAGAAGAGCAAAGTCAATCACTGCAATGTTTGTTGTTTCAAATTTCAGATATCTTTTCAACTCCAGTAAGAAAACTTAGTCAAAGAGCCATTAAAGCGGTACAGATCGCTTGCTACTCCCTGCACTGAAAAAAACACTTTGTGTGAAATAGCAGACAAAATCTATGTGTAAAATGGGCTTTGTGTATTCCAGTTAAAATAATGTGTGAAACAGACAAGCAGTGTTGTAAAAAAGCATAAAGCACACTGTTGATCCAGCAACTTCCAATTTGTCTGATGTTTCACACAAAATTTCACACAAAATATTTGGTACCTTTGCTTGGCACGAGACTAATCTTCTTTGTAAATGTTTTGTTTTGTTTACCAACATGGCAAACAATTAAACTGGATCAAAACTGACCTCGTTTAGATTTTAAAGTCATCAAGCTTCACTTTTAAAAGAAGTGTACAGACTCAGACTGACTAGATATTTGTTAGCAAAAGACAAGCATGTGCAACCTTGGTTAAAAGTACATTTGTCACTGGGAAGTTGACATTGTGGGGTTTGCTGGAGCTGACTGAAAGATGTAAAGGTAAGTTAAAGATTTGCTTTAATTATTTTTGATTGCATGCATGAACCAAATGGGATATATAACAGATTTTAAGTGAAAAATTGACTATTATTACAATGCTCAGACACCAAGTTAAGGTGACAGATACTTCCAAGTTAATAGCATGACATGAGTCAAATATAGGCCATTACAAAGGGCTAATTCATGTCTCAAAAATATGGCATTGAAAATTCATGTATGAAATTATGTGGGATAAAGTTCATTTGTTATTTCTAAGAAAATTTAATTAATTATTAAATGTTGTTAATTATTAGCTTGAAGGCTGTGTCTATATACTTATTTGTCAATATTGCTAATTTATATGTTGCTTTGAAAACAATGGAATTACTGGGGCATATCCGTGGCTATAGGTGTAGAGTGGTTAGGACAGTTGTAGAACATTGGAATATATTGGGATAGTTTTTTCTTAAATAGGCAGTCAGTTTGGATTAGGTTTAGTGTACATATACTGGACATTGGTCATGCTTGGGATAGTTGATGTTTGAGACAGTTGAGGGTAGGTTTAGGGTTAGTGCATAGATGTTGGACCTTGGTCATACTTGGGATAGTTGCTGTTTGGGATACTTAAGCCTTAAGGACAGGTAAAGGGTTAGTGCATAGATGTTGGACATTGGTGCTTGGGATAGTTGATAGGTTTAGGGTTAGTGCACATTGTATGGATGTTGGACATTGGTCATGTTTGGTGGACATTGATCATGTTTGGTTGACATTGATGATGGGTACAGGGCTAGTGCATAGATATCGGGCTAAAGCCATCTGTATGTGTAGTATGTCTGGAATAGTTGGAAATGGTACATCCAGGTATACATAGGAGCCAGGGGCTGTGGGGGGGGGGGGGGGGGGGGGGTTGCAGCCCCCCAAAAATAAAATTTTGAAATATAAATTTTTCAGGTGGTTTCGGGCTGAATATTTTGTGAACTTAGATTTTGGGGCAATTTCGACGATATTTTTTGGGCAGCCCCCCAAAATGTATTGACCTCCTGTGCCTGTGGACCGTACATTGGTTACGATTGGGATAGTAGTAGCGTGTGTGGTACATAGGTAATGGTTCATTACATGTACATGTATGATGTAAGTGAGGGCTTGTAATTCCCGGAGATACAGTTCTCTGAAATTGAAGGAGATGGGAAATGGGCAGGGTTATAAAAGCATTACAATGAATAGAATAACATGTCCTGTGTGCTCATTAAAGAGTCTGGAGTGCATTTTGCTGAGTGTACGTTCTCTTGTAGCTGATCACGTGACACATCAGTCATACATTACTAAAGCCTTGATTTTGCACTTTGCATATGAATTTCTACTCATGCAAAGACAGTAGTAGGACAACTTCAGTTTTGTTTCTGTCTGTATTCAATACTTGTAATTGTTTATTTCAGAGTGACAACGATTTCTCAACTAGTTGGCCAGACATTCAATAATTTTGCCGGGAAATGGGAGAGAATAGCACCAGCACTGCTGTCAAAGCTACACCAGCACTGCTGTCAAAGCTACACCAAAACCTCAACAATAGAATGAAAGAGATGATCTTAAAATTGCAAATGATGGAATTGATTTATAAGCAGGTAAGAAAGGAGCAATTCAATTGGATAACTCAACATAGTGTATTTTGTAAATTAAATATATTTTATGAGTGAACAATTGATAAAGACATACAAGACTGGAGTATGTATATGGCACTTGTTAGACAAAAATTGAAAATAATAATGTGTATATTTTCAAATATGGTCAATAAATACTAATACATTTCAAATTACACTATATATCTGTTGATTTTCTCAATACACACAAATCTAGTTTACCTAATTGGTATAGTTGCAGAATCTTATTTGGTAAACCATCTTCTTTCCTCATTAAATGGTCAGCATTCCTTTTTTTGCAGATGTCGTGGCGAAAATGGCAACTTACAGAGACCATGGAATATTTTGTGGATTTCAGACTAGTGAGTTTGTATTTTGTTATTATATTTGTTGGTGTATAATTATAATAAGACCCAATGGTTACAATGTTTTGTGGTGTTTAAGATGTGCCCGACGACAACTTGCAACAATCTTCTGATGTTGCAAATGTTAATTTTGGCTGATGTTGTGTAGCGACAAGTTTAGCCACAAATTATATTGGTAACATTGTAGTGGTTACTCAAGAAAAACAGTTTAATTAATAAATTACAAAATCACAAGAGTGGGTACAGAGGACTCAAGATCTCTTCATGAGTGGGGCTGCATATCAAAATAACATCGTACAAACATTCGGTCTTATTCTTGCCCAATTATGCAATTCACAAGAGAGCTAAATTTTGCTCAGATGATCTATACTAGTCAGTTGAATTTGCCTAGACATGATTTCCCAAAGGTAAACAATGCAATAACACCAACAACATATCTCTTCATGCAAAAAGAACCATTGGGTATACAACAATATATACTGCATGGTTTTTATACACTACTTCTTCATGTGGTATTGCAAAACAAACTGGGTTGTAATCTATTTGCATGCGAAAGTTTATATTATGCTCTACTTGCATGAAAATGACTGACAAATAACAAAGTAAGGATCAATACATACAAACATGAATGGTGTAATTCACTGTTTCTTTTCTTTATCTATCACTATTCAGGTGGGACCAAGCATGGAGTATGCGGGGTTGAGAAAGATTCCTTTAGCAGAGGAGGTGTCACACGGTAGCAACAATTTCCTGCTCTTCGCAGCTGCAGCATTGTCGAAGCGCAGCAGTATAATACATGACCTACTTGAATTTTTATTCAGGGATGGGTATGTAGACCAATCATAATTATAAACTTTATTTTATTTGTACATTCATATTGGGAAAGAACTAAGCAAATATCTTTATGATTTATACAAAAAATACGTATTGACTCTTTTCTAAGCATATGATTAATATTACCTCAAGTACTGTACACTGTATCATTATTTGCTATTGTTTAATTAAACATTCATATAATCAATGGAAATCTTGTTTTGGTTATCATTGCATTTTGGAGAATGAAATATACCTTGTTTATCTTTATCTAAAGGGTTAAGGATTCATTGACTGCGCATAGATTTACTATTTGTTAATTCAGACAATGATCTGTGCTGAAATGGACAAAATTCTAAACAAAGGCTATGTTGCTATACACAAGAGCATGTGCTGAAGCAACATTCTGAACAAATACATTGTTATTTTGGACAATGATCTGTGCTGAAATAGACAAAATTCTGAACAAAGGTTATGTTATTATAAACAAGGGCATGTGCTGAAATAGACAAAATTCTGAACAAAGGCTATGTTATTATACACAAGGGCATGTGCTGAAATAGACAAAATTCTGAACAAAGGCCATGTTATTTTAAACAAGGGCATGTGCTGAAATACTCAAAATTCTGAACAAAGGCTATGTTATTTTAAGCAAGGGCATGTGCTGAAATAGAAAAAATTCTAAACAAACGCTATGTTATTGTACACAAAGGCATGTGCTGGAACAGACAAAATTCTGAACAAAGGTTATGTTATTTTAAACAAGAGCATTTGCTGAAATAGACAAAATTCTAAACAAAGGCTTTGTTATTATGCACAAGGGCATGTGCTGGAACAGACAAAATTCTGAACAAAGACATTGTTGCTTCAGACAATGATCTGTGTTGAAATAGACAAAAATCTCAACAAAGTCTATGCTAAATCAAGCAATGGTCTATGTCAAAACCGACAAAATTCTAAACAAAGTTTATGCTGCAACAGACAAATATCTATTATAAAATTAACACATATTTTGACAGTTTTGATGTGTAAAGCAGACAAAATATTGTGTTGGTTTACACAACATTTTTTAGACAAAATGATTGTCTGAAAAATCACACATTTCATTTTGTCTGGAATAGACAAGACTTTGGAGGACACCAGCTAACATGCGATTTTGTGTAAATCCAGACAAAATTTGTCTATATTTAGACAAAGTGTTTTTTCAGTGTGAAGTACCCATAGTGACTAGTAGCCTATGGCACTTTTGGTGGGTTTGTGCAGAAAACAAAATCTCAAGCTCATGAATACAGACAAATTGAACGCTTCAGACCCAAGCAATTGCTTTCAACACTGCCTGTGTTCACACTGGTCAATGTTTTTTTTTATGTAGGCTCCAACACTTATGTGTACACCAAAGAGACTTAGCCATGATTTATGGTTTGACTGCTTTGGTTGCAAAAGGTCCCAAGGTGGTCCATGACAGGCCGGTGTTGCTACTTCTTTATCATCAGAAAGCATTAAATGAGGCAACGCTGCTTATCAAGCTCCGCAATGTAGCGGCTTTTTTTTATGCATCTTAGACCACCATGATCATCACAACTTTTTTTTATTCCAGACTTTACTTGTGCTCATGAAGGAAGCCTGAGATGTCATATCAGGTAACATTTTGCGATAATAATATAAAAGGTTTTCTCTGGATTAGTCAATCTGTATAATGCCCAAGACACTGACAAGATGGCTTGGTAGTTTATTGTCACCCAGTTCTGCCCTGCTCAGCTTGTGGCAGCAATGATCCAATCAAAATATGGCTCAAATAGTGAAAGCAAATTAGTAGAGTGAGTTCATCAATTATTTATGCTTCACTGTCAGTTTTTTTAGTTGCCTACCCTAATATTGGCTTGACAGTATTTACAGATTATCGTTGTGGCAATTATGAAGTCAGTTGAAGGAGATATTGATTAAGGTTTCTGAGTCTCACCTACACAATTCCGCTACACTATGTCAATAGAGATCTGTAATGGCACTAAGTGTATGTCAAATATATGGGTCTCCAATAATGAATTCATCTCTGAAAATTTCAGCTGTTTTGAACAAGAAGCTGGCAGGTCTTTAAATGATTCCGGGACTGGTCTTTGAGGTTTTAAAATTTGTTGGGGTTGTAGGGCTTGTTGCGGTATAGTTTCTGGCTTTTGTTGTGTTTTGAAGCCATTATCAGAAAAGTGGACTCTGTTCAGTCATCAAGGGTTTCATGTGCAATTAAACTGTACAATATATCAGAGAAACCTTAAATATCAAATTCAGATTCATCAAAATATATCTGTGTCTGAGGAACTTTGTCAGCATTGTTCAGAATCAGTATAGGACAGGTTTCCTTATCTGCATTCCGGCCATGGAAACTTCAAAATCAACTGTCTGAATGGATATGTTCCTGAGTAACCACACAATTTACATATGAAACAGAAAAAGTATACAAATGCCAGCCAGTGTTCACAAAAATGTATACCATGAGTCTATGGCTCATTCTTGTCGCATCTGTCCAACCTTTTCTTGAGATACAGTTTACCGAGAACTGTCAGGGGTAGTATATTGTTTGATTACAGAATTTCTTCTTAAGTAAACAAGGTTTTCGGCAAAGCAAGAATACTTTCCAGCCAGTCTTTTGACATTGAATTCTAAGTGTGACAAACTGACAATGCAAAACAAAGAATTAAATCATCTTTGCCAAATCAATCAGATGTTTCTAAAGGAGAATAAATCATCACCTTAAGTTGAGCTCCTTCTTTTTCACCAAACAAATTCTCTCTTCTTACAGCTCTAGCAATTGATCTGAAGAAATCAGTTTTTTTTTCTCGGTGCCAGAGTGGACCTCTGATGTCATAGGTGGATACTCCATTGCCAAGCACTAGAGGATATGCAAAATTGGTGCAATCAATGATGCCATAGGTCTAACTGGCCAATAGTATCCGGTGTGGACAGTTTCATCATAGCCTTGCAGTTACATCATTGCCGGAGCGGCCAATAATATCACAACAACAACTCAGGTGCAAGGTTGGACTACTCCTGGGGAGGGGGCACTCTGCTCAAAAGCTGTCAATTGATTCTAATGTCTGCATATTAACTCCTGTGAACTGTGGTATCCAATAAACAATATAGGATTAAAGTAATTGTTGGTAGTTTTACATTGAAAACAGCGGCCAACAAAACTGCAAACAGTAAACAAAATGCTTGACTTGACAACTCCATATCAAATCCAATTTAGATCAGAAGCATGTTGGTGAAAAACTGTGATTACTTTCCAGTTATCCTATTAACCATGCTTGGTTGAATTTCAGGCCCTTTTGGTGTTACCAAATAATAAACAATCCCCCCTCCCATTTAACACCTGAGTTTTTGCAGTGGTATCATTGGCTCACCTGGCTATGACATAATTGTAAGGCTATGATGAAGTTGTCTACATGAAATGCTATTGGCCAGTTTGACCTATGACATCATAGCTTGCACCAAAGTTGTATTGGTTCCAATGGAGTCTCCAGCTTTGACATCATAGGTCCACACTATAAAAAAAAAGATTTCTTCAGAGCAATTGCGAGAGCTGTAAGAAAAAATAAGGAGCAGAATTATCCTGTTCAACAACTGGTGTCAAGCACTTCAGGTTGTTATCCAAGTTCATTTATCAATTTTAGGTGGTGCCTTGTCAAAGAAGCATTGAAAAGCCTTTTAAAATTGTATCCTCCTGGTCACTGAACTCGAAGATTCCAAAACTCCGAATATCGAGAGGAGATTGGAAAGGGATTCTGCATATTCTATAGGCTAGAACTCTCTGCTGAGGAAATATACTTAAGGATTACTTGATCAGCATCGGGTTTGTGTGGATGCATTGCAAAAGAGCTTTCGTTTTTCTGCATTCCAGCCATGGAGAAACAACCCAATCAGCAGGTTGTAAGTTTGTGTACTTTCGGCCAGGGTGGTATCTCTGAGTAATCATGGTATACAATTGGCTAGTGAAAGAGGAAAAACTTGCTGACAAAGGTCCATCTATACAATGGCATATTCTTGTCACATCTGTTGGCCCTCCCATAACTCAGACTCTCAGAGCTATGACAAAACTGATCATGACCTTTCTTGCTCCGCTTCCCCAAGAGAATGTGAGGAGGGTGAGAAGAGAGAGATTGCTATTTGTGTTTACACTGTGCCCAGGGATATGACCAACCAAGTTTACTTAGAGCTGTCAAGAATAGCTTATGTTGTTTGACGATCTATGGTAAACTTCGAGGTAGTTCTCTATGTACTTAAACATAAAAGAAAAAGAATTTGTGGCTTTTTTTTTTTCGAAGAAGTGAGGAAGCGGTCCAACTTGTGGTTTTAACATCTCATGTCTGTGTGGCAGCATGTTCTTTGTAGTCTTACCAACATCAAGTCACATGATCAGGAAGGGAAAAATGTAGACCTTTTTTGTGACTCTTATTGTTTGATGGATTTCTTTTTTTTATTCATGTTGAAATATGAATGAAAGCATCACATGGTCCATTATAAAGTGAAGGACTTATCACTTTCAGGATGTAAATTTCCCTGTTTAACAAAAAAACAGTGTATGGTGTAGCAATAGAACTCATAAACCTTTCAGGAACTGTGGTTAAGTATGGACCACATAAAAGCGCAGGCCATCAAATAGCAGCTTTTGTCATCAAACTGGTGCATGGTATGTGATAAATAAAGCAAGTCCGTGGGGGACCATGATTTCCAGGGTGTTATGTCGTCATCTTTTCACTCTTGGCTGTCAGGGTCAGTGCCACATAACCTTGGCTGTAGCAAGCCTTGGTGCTATGCAAAATTGTGGGGGTCTGGCTGTGCTAGTTTGCTCTTCTGTTGCATTGATCCTGGCACAATTTGTGGGCCTTGGTCCAGAGGGCTTCCCGTAAGTTTTGGAGAAATGCATGGTGGATCATATTAAGGCTCACCACCGACTGCCCTTCTAAAATTTACATTATCCTGACAAAATGTAATGTGTTGAATATACTACAAAATATTGACCATTGGCATGTATCAATAAAAGATGGTAGGTGATCGACACATCACCCTTACCATGAAGTATGCATGTTCCCAGTGTTGGGACATTGTTGTCCTTCAGGGCATTGATCCCAGCACGATTTAGGAGTATTAACCCAGAGGGCTACCCTTGTGGTATTATCAGTATACATATAGGATTATTTATGGGAAACCACAGATTGTCCTTGTATATGATCTGTTCTGGTCATGTTGCAGATATGGTGATGCAAATTATTGATTTAATCTCTTGTAGTAGTAGTACATCATTTAAATGCCAGACTTGACTTATATCTGGCTGTGTAGCATTGGGTTTTTCATGTTTGCATATTGTCTGCTATTGATTCTTATTCATTAACATAGTCATAGTATATGAACCAAGCAATATATTCTCTCTTTAGTCATGTCACAAGACTTATGATTTCTTGTCATTCTGTCTGTCTGTCAAGCTGTGTCTGTCCTTCAGTTGATAGTAGAAGAATCTGATACAGCATGACCACCAGATACATGCAGTCAAACAATTCAGATGCTAATGCCAAATTGCCAGCATCACACATACAGTACAACTCAAAATAAAGTACGACTACCCCCAGCAGGAAGGAAGGATCAGTCACTAATTTTCTTAATTTATTTGGGTTGTACTGTAGCCAAATGATGAAGACAAATCCATAATCTAACACTGTATCTGAAATGTATATTCAATACGCTACTGAGACCGACTGATTCTAACCGACAGGCATGGCAGGACTATGTACTCTGAATACATTGTATTCTCATTATGACAATCAGTACCATAGTGCTTTGTATCAGGTTCCCTGAGAGCAGCTAGAAATCTACAGCTCTTGAAGGATATTTGCATTTACATGTGATGTATGGTTTAGAATTTATCATTCAATATGATTTTGGAGAAGCTTAGCTTTACTGAGTTGTTTTGACAAAAGCCCTCTTTGTGATAAGGATTTTCTCAGTTACTTTGAAATGCTAATGTAAATCTGATAATCATTTGAGCTTCAAGACTGGTATAGATATGAGAGATGCTTTCAAGGATAATTAAACCAGATTTGAAATCCCCCGTACTGAATTACAGCTGATATGGAACTGACTGAAGGGCAGTCTTTCATTGTTGCCATAGGATGAAAAGATTCAGATAGCTTTTTGTAAAAGTCCTAGCTACTTTAAGGCATAATTCACTGTTCATTAAAGGGCACAAAGTTTGCTTAATTTGAACAAATTCAATATGCACCCAAACAAAGAAGTATTCAGCTGAATTGATTTCCCAATTTCTGCAGCTGTGTCCAATGTCCATGAACAAGTCTGATAGCTCCTTTATCTCTTACAAGGCCATTTAAAGGCTAAACGACTTTCATTTAAAGGCTAAACGACTTTCATTAGCAGTCCCATTGAAATCCTCAGATGAATAGCATTTACAATGTAGTTTAATGGAGATATCTGTACTATAACATAATTATTTCAGGGTTTTTATGAAATTATATCAACATTTGGTGTCTGGCCTGCCAATTGACAAGAGTAAACCTAAAATGTTTGACTGTTTGCATGGTGACCCTGAACATTTGGATTTCCCTCTGTATTTCCCTCTGGATTCTATTTCTGTTGACCAAGCATCACTTGGAATGCAGCTCAATTAAATTGTAGCCCTGAATCTACAATGTTGGCCCAGGAGATCAATGTCTAAATTGAGTTGTACACATTGAATTTGCCAATGTGCCATGTGTGGTAGTGTTATAAATCGTCAAGCCAAGAAACTATATATATATGCTGTTACAGAAATTCCTGACTGCCAATCTAAGTTCTATTCCTGCAAGTTTTCATTCATCATCCAGATTAATGAACAATAAAAGGGAGATATTAGAAATAGTTTATCATGATCTGTAGGTCTACTAGCAAGCCTCTCCATCTATTCACCTCTTCATCACTCAGGATTCACCTCGGAAAGTTCCTGATTGTTTATGTATTTCCTCTGGGGAGGAAAAATTGTAACATTAAATGTATATCAGGTCTTTTAGGAGTATTATGTGGTGGTTTTGAATGTGTTGCTATCACATGGTGATTGAACCTGCTACTGGCAGTGCAAATGGGTACCATTCGCAAACTAACTTAAGAATTGGTGCATGTCACTGGTTTACATGCAACAGGCATTTCCAATGACAAATTCCTAGCTCTGGTTCCATCTGGCTATGGCATGTTGCCGTCGTGAAAGGTAATTGTTGTTATCTTGGTTGCCTGATGTCATCACAAGGGTCATTGACTGACTGAAAATACATGGAGCTCATTGTGTTTCCTCATACATATGTAGGACTACTGTGTGCGATTGCATGCTGAGCACATATGGGGTTAACATTTGCTCAAGGTTGACAACATATTATGGGTTGTTTGGGATGCATTGCATGACAGCTTTCATTTTTTGCATTCCAGCAATTGATAAGCTACACAATCAACAGTCAATATGTATGTGTACACTGCTTCAGGGTTATGTCACTGAACAATCATAAAATGTTCAATCGAAGGGAAAAAAGTTGCAGACAAAGACCTGCAATGGCTTATTCTTGTCACATCTATTGGCCCTCCCATAACTCAGACTCTCAGAGCTATGACAAAACTGATCATGACCTTTCTTGCTGCACTTCCCCAAGAAAGTGTGAGGAGGACGGGAAGAGAGAGATTGCTTTTTGTATTTACACTGTGCCCTGAGATATGACCAACCCAGTTTACTTAGAGCTGTCAAGACTCTTAGGCGATCTCTTGTAAACTTCGAGGTAGTTGACTAGTTGTGTACACACTTAAACATATGAAAAAAAAAGTTGGTTTTTTAAAGAAGAAGAAGAAAGTGGTCCAACTAGTGGTTTTAACATTTAATGTCTGTATGGCAATATGTTCAGTGTAAACTTGCAAAATAAATGAGAATATTTGACACTGATCATGACCCAAATGTTATCCATCCCGTCAGCAAATAATTCTTTCTCTAAGGGAGATGCTTTCGGTTAGAGCATCATCTTGTTCATAATCACTAAGGTGTTAAAAACTGTCTTCACGTATTTAGGCAAATATGGAAAGGGCATTAATCAGCTTTAACCTGAAACTTTTCACAGAATGATGCTTCCAATATTCCCAAGCAGCTCGATCTTGATGATGGAAGTGGTACAAGTATTGGCTGTTAAGACGACATAATATTCCCATCCAGGCAGATAATTAAACAAAAGCAAAACTCACATGGTCTGTCATGAACTGTAGGGCTTATCTCCCCTCCTTGCATGGTTGGGCCACTGTCTTTTTCTCAAGTGTATACAGAAAAGAAAAGTTATAGCTACCTTTGTGCAATATAATTGTGGTCATGTATGAATGACTTACCGTACACAACATCAAATGACAGCTTTTGTTATCAAAATGATGCGTGGCAGGTGATACAGATAAAGCAGCTCCATGGAGGACCATGATTTCTAGGGTGTTACGTCATCACCTTTTCAACCTCAGCTGACAGGGTCAGTGCCACATAACCTTGGCTGCTGCAAACCTTGGTGCCTTGCAAAGTTGTTGTGGTCTGGCTGTGTGAGTTTTCCCTCTGTTGCATTGATCCTGGTTCAATTTAGGAGCCTTGGTCCAGAGGGCTTCCCCCATTTTTGTGCAGATATGCATGGTGGATCATTTCTAGCCTTACCTCCGACTGTCTTTGTAAAATGTGCATTATCCAGACAGAATTTGATGAGTCAAACATTATATTGCAAAATATAGGCCATTAATGCATCAATAAAAGATGATAGGTGACGGATACACCACCCCTGCCGTTGCCAAAACCCTTGAGGAATACGACGTATACATTTTGCCCTTCAAGATATTGATCCGAGCATGATTTAAGAGCCTCTGTCCAGAGGGCTCACCTTGTGTTTACGCAAATATATGTATGGAGGTTGATGTAAGGGAGACTGCCGACTGTCGTTGTACATTTTCGGTTCTGGTCATGCTGAAGTTATAATGATGGAAATTATTGATTTATTCCCATGTGGTAGTATATTGATCACTTAAATGCCAGACTTGAATAATCTGGCTGAATAGCTTTGTGCTTTTCATGATTGGCATTGATTATATGTTCCATTCATAAACATAGCATACAAACCAAAACATGCTCTTTCTTCAGTCATGATGCAATACTTATGATTTTATATGCATGTCTGACTCTCCATCTAGCTGTGTCTGGACAGGTCAATAATCCATCACCGTATCTGAAAAGTCTATTTAATATGCTGCTGACCCCAACAGATGACAATAGATGGACAGGGCAGGCTAAATTCTCTAAATATTCTTAATTTTACAAGAATTACCATAGTGCTTGAGACATATTAACCGAGTCCAGATTTGGTGCTCTTTAATATCATTTGTTATCAAGGTTCCCAGAGAGCTGCCAGAAAAATCTACAGAATCTGAAGGACATTTGCATTTATTTATGATATGGTTTTGAATTCATCATTCAATATGGTTTTGATAGCAGCTTAGGTTTTCTGAGCTGTTTTGATTAAAACCATCTTTGTAAAGCAGCCTTTCTCAGTAACTGTGAAATGCTAATATAAATCTGGCAATCCTTTGAGCTTGAAGACTGGTATAGACATGAGAGATCCTTTCAAGGGAAATTATGCCAGATTTAAAATCTGTCCATACAGAATTGCAGCTGATATGGAACTGACTGAATGCCTGTTTTGCTTTCTTCACTGTAAAATTTGAAAACTGTGTTGAAGCAATAATTTGAGCTATCTGAGAATGTTAATAATTTTCAAGCTATGATAGCTCAATCCTACAAGTTGTCAAGGTATGATAGCTCAATGCTGTAAGTTGTCCAAACGAATCATTACATTAAGCTGTGAAAACATGAAAGCTTCAGTTGTTGCAGACAGCTTGACATCTCAGTCATGCCACATATAGCGCCATCTATAACAAGCACTTCTCATAAGACTGCATTTAGTTTTAAATAATTATTTACTGACAAGAAAAAAGATCATTTATATTACACTATCCCAGAGAAAAAATGAGTAGCACACCACTTTAGCTGGTAACTTTTTTATTTTTATCTCTCTTAAATTAATTTGTGGGAGTAATTAGATGTATGCTTTTTCACGTCAACCAACATTTCCAAGTCAGAGTGTGTTCAAATATAGGCTTCTAGCACGTTATTCCAACTGAGATGAGCCACAGGCCATTGGGATTTATTCACAAGAAATTAATTATTAAATCTCCTTGTGATGCAATGGTCTTTGTTGAATGCATCTTGGGCCTGTCCATGGTGTGCTGAAATGAAGCATACTGGATCAGGTGGATCCCCTTGAGAGATCAAACAATATTTTGGGATTACAGCCCACATTCATAAATAACTTTATAAGACAGGTCACACAAATATAAATCAAAAACAACTAAAAATAAGTCAACACAGTTAAAATTTTGAGTTGTGCCAGCTTGGATCAATAAGTCAACAAAACTCAATATTTTGAGCTGTAAGTCAACACAGTTCATTGTTTTGAGTTTTTTCAGCTTGAATACCTTAGTCAACATAGCTTAGTATTTGAGCTATCTCAGCTCGGTATTTTGAGTTATCTCAGCTTAAAACATTAATCTATGTTAGCTCAATCAACTTGTGCAACCATCTCACTCAATCAATTGAGCTGAATCAGCGAGTCCGATTTTACAGTGTTGCCATATAACACAAAGCTTCAAATGGCTTCTTAATTTGGTCCTTGCCACTCTAATTCCTAATCTACTGGTCATCAAAAGATATAAAGTGTACCAAATGGCACTAGTTCACCATGCACCTGAACCCAGAAGTACTCAGTTAAATTTAGTTTGCAATTTATGCCACAGTGTCTACAGTCCATGAAAAACTCTGATAGCTCCTTTATCACTTATACAATGCACTTTAAAGGCTAAGTAACTTTTATCAGCCATCCCATTGCAATCCTCACTTAATTATTTCAGGGTTTTTATGAAATTATATCAACATTTGGTGTCTGGCCTGCCAATTGACAAGAGTATACCTAAAATGTTTGACTGTTTGCATGGTGACCCTGAACATTTGGATTTCCCTCCGTATTTCCCTCTGGATTCTATTTCTGTTGACCAAACATCACTTGGAATGCAGCTCAATTAAATTGTAGCCCTGAATCTACAATGTTGGTCCAAGAGATCAATGTCAATGTGCCAATGTGCCGTGTGTGGTAGTGTTATTAATTGTCAAGACCAAAGGACTACATGCATGCTGTTACAGAAATTCCTGACGGCCAATCTAAGTTCAATTCCTGCAAGTTTTTATTCATCATCCAGATTAATGAACAGTAAAAGGAAGATATTAGAAATAGTTTATCATGATTTATGGGTCTACTAGCAAACCTCTCCATCTATTTACCTCTTCATCACTCAGGATTCACCCCGGCATGTTCCTGATAATCTTTTTTATTTTCTTTCCCTGTTGAGAAAATATTACTTCATTAAATGTATGTCAGGTCTTTTAGGAGTATTATTTGGTGGTTTTGAATGTGTTGCTATCACATGGTGATTGAACCTGCTACTGGCAGTGCGAATAGGTACCATCCGCGAATTAACTTAAGCATTTTTGCATGTCACTGGTTTACATGCAACAGGCGATTCCAATGACAAAGGGTTTTTTGGGATGGACTGCATGACAGCTTACATTTTTTGCATGTGTGCATACACTGCTTCAGGGTAATGTCACTAAACAATCACACAATTTGCAATCGAAAGAGGAAAAAGTTGCAGACAAAGATCTACAATGGCTTATTCTTGTCACATCTGTTGGCCCTCCCATAACTCAGACTCTCAGAGCTATGACAAAACTGATAATGACCTTTCTTGCTCCACTTCCCCAAGAAAGTGTGCGGAGGACGGGAAGAGAGAATTTGCTTTTTGTATTTACACTGTGCCCTGAGATATGACCAACCCAGTTTACTTAGGGCGGTCAAGAGTAGCTTAAACTCTTAGGCGATCTCTGGTACTTTGAGGCAGTTGACTAGTCATGTACACACTTAAACATATGAAGAAAAAAAGAAGAAGAAGAAAGTGGTCCAACTAGTGGTTTTAACATTTAATTTCTGTATGGCAATATGTTCAATGTAAACTTGTAAAATAAATGAGAATATTTGACATTGATCATGACCCAAAGGACATCCATCCTGTTAGCAAATAATTCATTCTCTAAAGGAGCATATCACTTCTGTGTGTGATAGATGGCTATGTTGAGAGAATCATCTTGTTCACCATATTTAAGGTTGTGCAAACTGTCTTCACGTATCTAGGCTCAAATAGAAAGGGCATTAATCAGCTGTAAACTGAAACTTTTCTCAGAATGATGCTTCCAATATTCCCGAGCAGCCCGATCTCAGTGATAGTATTGACTGTGTTGACAGCATCATTTTTTCCCATCCTGCATGGATAATTATATAAACGTTGTAAGACTGGTGTGTGGCATGTGATAGAGATAAAGCAGCTCCATGGAGGACCATGATTTCTGGGGTGTATGTTGCCATCTTTTCACCCTCAGGTGACAGGATCAGTGCCACTTAACCTTGGCTGCTGCAAACCTTGGTGCCTTGGAAAGTTGTGGTGGTCTGGTTGTGCAAGTTTGCCCTCTGATGGCATTGATCCTGGCTCAGTTTAGGAGCCTTGGTCCAGAGGGCTTCTCGTAAAGTTTGGAGAAATGCATGGTGGATTAAATCACATCATTCTGACAAATTTGATGTGTCAAACAGTCTACTCTAAAATATTGACGATTAATGTATCAATAAAAGGTGGGAGGTGACGGATACACCACCCCTGCCGTTGCCAAAAGCCTTGAGGAATATAAAGTATACATGTTGCCCATCAAGACATTGATCCGAGCATGATTTAAGAGCCTCTGTCCAGAAGGCTCACCTTGCATTTATGCAGATATGCATGTAGGTTGATGTAAGCGAGACCATAGACTGACCTTGTATGTTATCAGTTCAGGTCATTCTGCAGTTATGATGGTGAAAATTATTGATTTATTCTCTTGTGGCAGTATATCACTTAAATGCCAGACTTGACTAATCTGGCTGAATAGCATTGTGCATTCATTTTCATGTTTGGTATTGATTTAACGTTCCATTCATAAACATAGTATACATAGAATATTCTCTGCATAGTCATGCTAGGAGACTTAAGATTTCTTGTACGCATCTGCCTCTGCCTGTCTAGCTGTGTCTGTCCTTTTGTTGATAATGCTTTTCCAATTATCACAATGTAAGAAACTAGTGTGCGGTAGATGATACAGATGAAGCTAATCGTGTTTGGTGCTCTTTGTATCATTTGTTATCAAGGTTCTCAGAGCTGCCAGAAAAATCTACAGAATCTGAAGAACATTTGCATTTATTTATGATATGTTGAATTCATCATTCAATATGGTTTTTATAACAGCTTAGGTTTTCTGAGATATTTTGATAATACCTTCTGTGTTGCCTTTCTCAGTAACTTTGAAATGCTAATGAAAATCTGGCAATCTTGTGAGCTTGACGATCGGATATAAATGTAGGCATGAGAGATGTTTTCAAAGGAAATTATGCCTGATTTCAAATCTCTCCATACATAATTGCAGCTGATATAGAACTGACTAAAGGCCTGTTATGCTTTCTTGCCATAGGATGGAAAGCTTCAGATGGCTTTTTAATGAGTCCTTGCCACTCTAAGGCCTAATCTACTGGTCGTCAAAAGATACAAAGTGTACTGAATTTACCTTAGTTCAATATGCACCTGAAACCAGAAGAACTCAGCTGAATTAAGTTTGCGATGTCTGTAGCTGTGTGTCCTGTCCATGAACAAGTCTGATAACTCCCTTATCTCTTACAATTTAAGGCATTGTAAACGCTAAGCGACTTTCATTAGCCTTCCCACTGCAATCCTCACATGATAGCATTTAGTTAAATGGAGATAATAGTTTATCATGATTTGTGGGTCTACTAGCAAGCCTCTCCATCTATTTACCTCTTCATCACTCAGGATTCTCCCCGGCATGCTCCTGATTGTTTATGTATATTTCTGGGGAGAAAAAAATACATCATTAAATGTCCTTGATTTTACTTTGTACTACTAGCTCTAGTCTACTATTTCATATTTATTGTAATTACACACATTTCCTAACTTTTATGGACAATTTTTACATTTCCTTGCTTTTATGGTTTTACAACTTCTTCCTGTTGAATTTCCATGTACATTGCATTAGAATGTTCTTAGCAGATAATGCACTTTAAATATGTAATAAATTAAATTAAATTAAATTATTAACCGAGTCCAGATTTGGTGCTCTTTATTATCATTTGTTATCAAATTCCCACTGCCAGAAAAATCTACAGAATATGAAGGACATTTGAATTTATTTAATATTTATAATATGGTTTTGAATTCATCATTCAGTAAGGTCTTGATAGCAGCTTAGGTTTTCTGAGCTGTTTTGAAAAATACTTTCTTTGTAAAGAAGCCCTTTGTCTGTAACTTTGAAATGCTAACGTAAATCCGGCAATCCTTTGAGCTTGAAGACTGGGTATAGACATGAGAGATGCTTTCAATGGAAATTATGCCAGACTTCATATCTGTCTTTACAGAAGCGCTGATTTGGAACTGACTACAGGCCCTTCTTTTACCCTGGGTGTTTTGCTTTCTTGCATTAGGATGCAAAGCTTTAGATGGCTTTTAATTAGTCTCTTCCACTCTAGTCTACAGGTCATCAAAAGATATTGAACCCAAAGTATTCTGTCAAATCAAGTTTGCAATTTCTGTTAGCAGTGCCTTCTGTCCATGAACAACTCTGATAGCTCCTCGATCTCTTGCAGGGCACTGTAATTCAACAGGGGCGGACTGGCCCTGGGATCCAGCTCCTGACGGGGGGCCACCATCAACCTTAAAAAATCTGAATTGTCAAAAATGATATATAAGAGTAAAAAATTGAATTCTGGGCTGAACGAACGATATCAAAAATCTTCAATTAAAACTTGACAAGTATAATAATAAAGTAAGGGGCCCTCTCCCAGTTCAGGATCCAGATATTGTCCACTAGGAATAGCCCTGATATTGACATCTGGGGACCTCCTTGTAATAAATTTTGCTCTAAAATGGTCTAGATTTTAATTAAGTAATTAGGACCCACTCCCTGTTATCTTACAGAAGTTTTGGCTCAATTTCCACCGCATGTAAGCCTATATATATATAGCATATTTATTCACAGGCCTATATTATTTACTATGCATAATTTTGTATCATACCATGCGGGTAAGAAACTTTAGAACATAAACTTCAAAATGTCGCCATTGCGATAATGTTCAGGGGCCCGGCAATGATTTTGCCCAGGGGCCCAATGTGGGGCCACTCCGCCCCTGACTGTAATGGCTAAGCGCCTTTCATTAGCCATCCCATTGCACAATCCTCAGATGATTAGCATTTAGTTAAATGGAGATATTTGTACTACAACATAACTATTTCAGTGTTTTTTATAAATTTTGGTGTCTGGCCTGCCTATTGACAAGAGTAAACCTAAAATGTTTGACTGTTTGCAACTTTGCATGGTGACCCTAAACATTTGGATTTCCCTACGTATTACCCTCTGGATTCTATTTCTGTTGACACCAAGTGTCACTTGAAATGCAGCTCAATTAAATTGTAGCCCTGAATCTAAAATGTTGGCCCAAGAGATGAATGTCTAATAAATTGAGTTGTACACATTCAATGTGCCAATATGCCATATGTGGTATATGTTATAAATCGCCGAAGCCAAGAGATTACATGCATGCTCTTACAGAAATTCCTGACTGCAAATTTAAGTTTTCTATTGTTAAACGGTTTTCATTCATCATCTAGATTAATGAACAATAAAAGAGAATTAGAAATAGTTTATGATGATTTTTGGGTCTAGATTTAAGCTTCGATGAAACTACCAGCAAGCCTCTCCATCTTTTTACCTCTCTATCATTCAGGATTCATCCGGGCAGGTTCCTGATAATGTTTTTACATAATTTCCCTCAGGAGAAGGAGAGGTCTCCCTTCCCACTTCATTACAATAATTAAAAGCAAATAATTGATTATTATTGTAAATTAGATACAGTCAGACCAAGAATTATTCAGACGCTTGCTGTTTTGTTATTATTTTAAGGAATTACCAAGTAAACCAATGAAACATCCAATTGAAAACATCCTTGGTAACACATGTAACCTGCACAAAACAAATTTATTGCAGATTGGCAAGAAATGTGTTGAAAAGAGCTACTTTTGTTAACTCCATGAACCAAAAATTATTCAGACGCTTTAACAAAGTTGTAGAAAGTGAACTATTTACCATCATTTGTTAGTATTTATGTCAAAATAATGTTCATAAACTACCTAGGGACCATGATGACTACATAGAATGAGAGGTGTGACCATCAATTGAGAAATTAGGATAAATACTGGAGATAAACAGTATATCCAGTTTATCACATTTTCATGCACTCTTTAACCTCAAACATGCCTTGTATTGATTCAAATTGCTTTAGTTTACCTTAGAATTGTATTCCTAAAACTTTGAGTCACAATATGAAGCATTGGAGGCTGCATACTAAGTACAGTGCACTTTTGTATTTATTTGCCCAATTTTACCAAAACAAAAAAAAGTCCATGTGGCACCAAAACCTAACAAATTTTTGGAAAGCAAGATTCATTATCTATTTCAAGCTATATTCCATGCATGGTCCGAACAGCAACTACATTGGGCACTTTTAAGTTCATTTGGGAAGGGGGCAAAATGTGGTTCTTCGGCCTCAATGCTATTCACATGGAGATTGATCCATGAAAGCACACTATATTTGTAGTATGGCACACCACTTGTAAACAACTGGCGTAAATGGGCTATCCTATATACGCAATAGAGTTAACAATCTTAGGAAGGCCATGCGACTTTATTTTAAGTGATTTGATGGATTGCAGTGGGTCAATGGGCAAGGAATCAGAGAGCGGTTGGAGCCAAAAACAAAACGAAAATACCAAAGTGCATAAAATTTTTCAAGTAAGCCTGTATTTCAATTTTACTTAGATAGAACAGTTAACAATTGTCACTTTATGATATTCTGTAATATTTCCAATTGATATCTAACAGATTTCAGCCCATTAGTGAAGAAAATGTGATAAACTGAATGAGATGTTTATCTCACATATTCATCCAAATTTTCTTAACTGATGATCACACCTGTCATCCAATGTGGCCACAATGATCCCATGGTAGTTCATCAGCAATATTTGGCATAAATATTGGTAAATAGTTCAATTTCTACAACTTTGTAAAAGTGTCTGAATAATTTCTGGTTCCTGAAATTGAAAAATTAGCTAATTTCATCCGATTTTGAATCAGTTTGCAATAAATTGTTTTGGACAGGTTACACTTAATACCAAAGATGATTTTGACTGCATGTTTCATAACTTACTTTGTAATTCCTTCAAAATAATAACAAAACAACAAGCGTCTGAATAATTCTTGGTCTGACTGTATATTGGAATATAATCTGAATCTAAATCTGAATCTGGGGACCTTTGACACACTTATTTTAGCCTGGGTGCATGTCACTGGTTAACATGCAACATTAATTTCCAATGGCTAAAGCTGAGGTCTTCCTCCATCTGGTCATGGCTTGTTGCCGTTGTGCAAGATAATTGTTGTTATCTTGGTTGCCTGATTTCATCCATTGACCTCAACATTCACTATACAAGCTCCAGAGTCCAGTGTTCATGAAAGATGTTCTTTCAGTCTTGGTATTACATGTACTTATTTTCAAAAGAATCCAAAATGTTCTCCGGATGATAGACAGTACGTAAAATTTGAGAGTAAGGTTAGCCGTTTGAGTAGATGTTATTTTTGGCAGTATCAGGTTTTCCTAAATAGCTCTAAATGCATTTCACAAAATCAACAACTTTAATGCAAGGAAGCTTTGCTCAGTAAAACCCCTGAGAAGCATGGGTGCTATTTTTCAGCTTTTTGATAAGGAATCTCATTGCTTTTGAGGCAAGTTATCCCATGCAAAGTGCTGCTGGAGCTTTCTATAGATCCTGGATAACATTTGCATTTTATTTATGATGTGGTTTCACATTCATCATTTGATAAATAGTTTTGGCAGCAGCAAGGTTTCCCGAACCATTAGATAAAACCATCATTGTGAAGGAGCTCTCTTTGCAAAGCTGATCTTTTAAGTCTTATTAGGACTGGGTACATACTGATATGAGAAGCACTTTCAAAGAGAAATAAGCAGGATTTGAAATCCATCCCAAAAAGATTACAGAAGTTTTAGAAGTGAAGACCAAACTGTGCTACTAGGTAGTATAGTTAGTGGCGCTGGAGGATGACGCTTATAAATCTCTTCCCTACTACTCCTCTTTATATGGTTTATTTAATGTGTACGACCTTCAAGAGCGTCATGTGGTGTTTTTCAAATGTGTATGTGTCACATGGTGGTATTCGCATCTGCTACTGGCAGCCAGGACCTTTGACAAACTCATTAAAGCATCGGTGCATGTCACTGGTTTACATGCAACATGCTTTTCCAATGGGAATGGCTGAGCTCTTGTTCCATCTGGCTTTGGCATGTTGCCATTGTGAAAGATAATTGTTGTTATCTTGGTTGCCTGATTTCATCACATAGGTCAATGACTGATTGGAATTACATGGGCATTACAATGTATATATATGGCTCCATGGTACAAAAGTTTGCATGATTGCCTTGTACCCATTAGGATGTGGTTTCAAACCTCAGCCTGGCCACGTCCTGAGGTTGTCACTAGAATGATTGCTGTTCACTGTGTTCAGTATGTTGAGCACCTGCGAGCTGATTTAGCTTGAATGGGCACCATATAAAATCGTTCTGCCATGAGATATTATATTTGGTTATTATCGTGTTTCTGCACACGTATCTATCTAGGGCTTCTACGTGTGATGTATTTATGATGTGGTTGCATTTGCATGCTGAGAGTGTACTGCATGCATATTTTTTTTATGTGGAAGGCAATCCAGCAATGCTTGATATATTTGTAGCGAAAAGGAGATTTTCAGATCTGAAGTGAAATATTCGGGTTCTTGTATTCATAGTGAATGTAAACTTTTCAAGAACACTGACAACAACAAATGGTCAGAAAAATAGAATAGACTAACCAAATAATTGTATCGCTAAAGCTAAGAATTTATGTCGGGAGATGACTGCCAAGTGTGAGTTTTGTTTATTTCCACATGTGCACTTTGGATCAAATTTATGTCACTCCTTCTCGTACATACCAAGTTATCTTTCTTCTGGGACTTTTTCCATCCACATACCATCGATCCTGCCAATTAATGTCAATCTAGACAAGTTTGTCATGAAAGGATGGCCACCAGGGCTGGAAATTTAATCTCGTCAAACAATCAATATTTTTTATTCATAAGCTACTCCTCCGAGGGGACCTTTGTTTGACCTTACTTTCCTAGCGAAGCCCGAGTGCCAATATTACAGCATGCATGACTAGAGGCAAGAGACATAGAAGGATCCTGGAGTTTCACATTTATAATGGTATTGGATCAAATAAACTTCTGTGGACATGCGAGTTGATATCAGTCTGCGAACATTATCCTCTATGTAGGGATGCATTAGTATATTAGTGGAAATATGATATTTTTATGACATGTTATCCATACTCTGTAATCTTGTTAGGATGAACAGTCGTAATATCTGCATATTTAGTGTAAAGATATAATATGGGACGGACTGTCAAAGTACAGATAGTTAGAATAAGCTGGATTAGTACATTCCTTTCTTGAAAATTCGGATAAAGCTTTGAATGATTTGATATGCTTCGGTTGCAAATAGCTGTTGTCGAGAACTTTGGGAAAGTGCCATCTTGAATTGACATCAGCCTCTTGAGTGTGGTCAGTGGACAAGCCAATTTCTATGCAAGGGTTTGCATTGTGTCACTGTTTGTTTGCAGCAAACCAGATAAGGCTCACAATCAGGTTGCCTTCAGTGCGGCCTGATTGCCTTGGTTGTGTTTGGTCAGTCTTTTCTTCTGCAAGTAGGCTGTAAGGTCAATACTGATTTCAGAGGATTTTGACATGAGAATTGTGTTTTTTCCACATACAAGAAATAGATACCACATGATGCCTATTAGAAAAGCTTCCACTCAAGATGATGGGTGAATCTATTTTTGAGGGACAGCCTTCCTTCCAGCAGCACCATTCTTTCAAGACTGAATACATTCAAATTACACATACTCCAGGAACATCCCCACAAGATACCTGAATATAAATTTATCTAGTTGGAGGCAGATGCCTGTCTGTTGCAAGGATGACTGTGCAGACAGACCCCTGAGTGTTTTTCACTCCAAAATCAGGCTAGAGTCAAGCACCACCGGGAAAGCTTAGCCGCTGAGCCATTTAAGCTGTTTGGTACCTCTAGCAGTCCCTCTGGTACACTTAATGTAATGACATGAAGTCATGATGGAAAGAGCAATTCTGTTTGTATACTGTAGTTTGATAGATCACCTTTTTGTACAGAAAAAGTTGGCCGGTTCTTGATACAGCAAAATTAAGCCCCTCAGAGGCAAGCAATTGCTCTCAACATAGCCAGTGTTCACACCAATGTTTTCTTAGCAGCCCCTCCCAACATGATTTATGGCCCACTGTTTCGGTATGCTCAAGAGCCTCAGGTAGCTTTGCTGGTCACAACAGGCCAAAGGTGCCACTTCTTCAACTAGTGAGTACAATGCAGGGTACTGAGCAGCTGATGGGGAACTGGTTTTTGTACACTTCTACGGAGTAGGCCTTTTGTAAAAGCTTTCTTTTCAGGTGATATTCTTGCGTAAGTGAATACACTTAAAATTATATAAGAGGTATCTTATTTTGATATACCATAGTTTGTAAAAACCTTCAGAAAACCCTGCGGTTGCTTCGGATGTAGCTGTTGTCACCAACGCCCGTGTAATGGATGCAAAAATTTGGTGCTGTCTGTTGACTCATTATACAGCAAGATACTGAGGCAGTGAGGCACTCTATCAGTCAGGTTAAATAATAAAGGAACAAGCAACTGGTCACAGCAGTGGTGAATAGCTATTTCATCATTCATTTGATTAACTCACCACAATATATCTGCTGATTATTTTACGAGCAGAGGTTCATCAATACATCCTTCCCTGTCAAGCACTATTCCACAACTTCAAAGTTTAATCTTGGTTGCTTGCAAATGAGAGGAAATTTCCTCCCCTCAAACTCCTAGATATAAAGAAATCAGCGAAATAAGTTTCACTATAAACTGACTTATCTGATTGAAGAATAAACGAAGTCGCCAACAATGGATGCAGAAAGATAAATTGAATTCATTATGCAAGATAAAATCTAAATGCAAGTCTGTCACAGGCTGTATTGTGTATACTCTATGCATTTGTATATGTGCAGGGTTAGGCCGCAAGCTCCAGGTTTTGTTCACCTTCCTTTTTTTTTTATTCCTTCCTTCCCTTCCTTCCATCCTTCCTTTCTTCTTCCTTCCCTCAAGTATAGCCAGACGGTGTTTATAGGCTTCTTTCATATCGAAGTCTTGTGCATAATGTGGCATACACATTATGGAGTTCGTCTTTGTTGGGATATTCTAAATCCTTCTTTATGTAGCTGTATCGTCTTCCCTTTCCATTGAATTGTCCTTCCACCCGGTCAATTAAAATAAATCAAGACGTGTTAGCCACAAAGGGTGGCCACTGGGGCAGGAAATTTAATCTCATCATGCAATCAATTTTTTTTTCACAAAGGCACTTCTTTGAGGGAGTTTTGTTTGACCGCATTTGCCTTGCAAGTAAGCCAAGCAAGGCAACAACAGCCAAGGACCCTTATGCTTCACCAATGTTGGGTCCAGTGTCCTACATGTACTGTGCACATAACATTTACATGTGCATCATTCAGGCTGGGCAATATTAGGGTGGTCCAGAAACACTTTCTTCCAAATTTCCCTGATTTGAATCTTGCATTGTGATCTTATATCGATAGAAGGTATTGAGTAAAAATTTCAGCAAAATCAATTAATATTTAGAGGTGGCACAAAGCCGTTGAAGTTTAACATGTGATTGCCCAGCAGCAGACCTCAAAATTATCGGTATTTGCAAATCTTGCAATAATGGCCAATTATTTTGATCAAATAAACTTTTTTCTAGTATGTCAAGGATGACCACTCTAGTCCTGATATTCTTTTTGACTTACAAAGTTTTTGGAAGGTCAGCATAGATATTATATAGGTCAATTTTTAAGCATTTTTTCATAAAAACAGGCAAATATTTCACTTACTATGAATAATAAATCCAAAATAACCCCCAGATATTACTTTGCCGTGCCAACTTTATCATATACTAAAAAACCGCAAAAAAATATTTACTTCGGAGAGAGATCTGGGAAATTGACAATTTTTTCAGTTCTGCGAATTGGGAATTACATGATAAACTTCAGGGGCTTTGTGCCACCTCTAAATATTAACCGATTTGGCTGAAATTTTGCATGTGTTTGTTTTACTTATGTGGTCATCAATTTCTACTTTCAAATTGGGGGTTTTTGGAGATTTGATTTTTCCCATAGGAATGTGGACCACCCTAGGCAATATCCAATCAACAGATGCTGTCACATGTGAGTTACGTCAACTAACGTGATCTATTTGTGATAAACCAGCCAACTACTACATTGATATTTCCAGGTTATCCATCATATTTCAAAATATCGCTGCATAAGGTAGGAAAAGTGAACCTACAATGGCATACTGCCTCCTTCATACTGTCGAACCAAAATCAAATCAAAACTTAGTCTCAACAAAAAAATAAGATAAAACTATTTTCACAGAGTTAAACTGTTCCGACTCAGTCTAGTCATTTTCTGTAGGTTTATGCCAAATGTTACCAGTATAGACTTCCGCTTTGATAACTTAGGCTATCCATAGAGAGCTCGCCACAGAAAAATAGAATAAGCACTGTGTTCATCTCTGCAATGCCAAAATCAGGCCAGTGTCAAAATCCACCGAGAAAGCCTGGCACTTAGCAGTCACTGAGCCATTTAAGCTCAACAGTACCTCTAGTGCTCCCTGTAGTACACTTAGTGACATGAAGTCATGATGGAAAGAGCCATTCTGTAGGTATACTGGATTTTGATAGATCGCCTTTCAGTGAGAAAAAAAGTCTATCTGGTTCGTGAATACAGCCAAATTGAGCCCTTCGGAGCCAAGTGATCGCTCTCAGCATCACTTGTGTTCACACCAATGTTTTCTTAGCAGCTCCTTCCAAGGTGATTTATGGGTTTACTGTTTAGGTATGCCCAAGAGCCTTATGGGTAGCTATGCGAGTCACAGCAGACCAAAGGTGCCACTTCTTCATCTAGCTTGTACAATACAGGGTGCTGAGCTGCTTATCAGGAACTTTTGTGTAGCATCTTTCCTCATAGCCTTATCACAATATTATGCTGTGACACTGAAACTGTTTTTTTTCTTTTTCAGATTATGCTTTTACATGAGGAGGAAGCATGAAATGACATGCAAGGTAACTTTTTTAATCAAATGCTATCAGTAAAAGAGATTGTGTGGAACATCAATGTTGTGGATGTAGTTTTGCATTTCGAAGCAAAGCCCCTGAAAAGGTTTTAAAGCTATTGGTAAACTCAGTGCTGTCTGGCCGATTACAAGCAAGCTCTTGAATTGAAATTTCTGAGACAATCAATCCCAGTAATTTGACTCATTCTGCTGAATTGTAAACGCGACTACAGTCTCGATAGGAAGTTTCGACTGGTTGGTCCAATGGCAATTGTTTTGTGAAGGAAATTGTGAATAGTGAATAGGATTGGGCTACCAATTTCGATCATCCTTACTACTTTTTGTCATTAATCAATGCATTTGCTGGTCACAGCGACATGACAGAAAGACAGTCAAAATAGTGAATGTTTGTGCATGCATTATTCTACAGGTAGATTGACCAGTCCAAAGCATTTGCTGCCAATTGCTTGCAAAAATTAAAGCAAGCCAGGGGCTCTTCGCGATAAACTATAAACCATCAGCCATTCTATGCTTCAGGTATTGGAATTTAGAGAGGCAGATTAAATATTTGCCCCACTGTAATAACTGAATGACAGCAATTGTTTTTTAGTCAACCGAAGAATTGAGTGTATAAGCAATATTAACTTTAAACTATCAATGGCTTCAGAACTGGTTTGCTGTTGCATCTGATCCTGACACTGGAGACTGCCTTAGTTCTTTATTGAATCAGGGTTGGAAGGCTTAGAACCAGCCGACAAAAGACGCAAACAGATTCAATTTCTAAGCCGATTTGACTATGGATACTGCATTCCAATAGCCTATACACGCAGCATAAGTGCCTCGCAAAGCAGTATACCTTTGTTAGGAAATTCTATTACCTTTTATTCTTTGTGTGTCCTTTCTTTTGGGAAATCTTTTGTCCATGGATTCTGTCAATTTGTATCAATCATGACTTGTCTACCACGTGAGATTGGTAAGTATACGGTTGATATGGTGCAGTCGCCTAAAGAGTAAAGGGGCCCTGGAGACTGAAGAGACATTGAGGTTGGGAGATTGCATAATTCCATCTTCAAAGCTTATCACTCATATAACAATTTGGGTCAAGTGCAGCTGTAGATATGATGCCTACTGGAACAGAAATTTAATCTCATCTTGCCAATTCTAAGGCACCCCTTGATTTGACACGGATGAAAAGAATGAGATTGTAGTTTGCGATGCATAAAATGCTGAACTTTCGCATATATTGGACGCAGCAACCAGAAAGTCTTCGGACAGTGAAGTGACGCAGAAAATATTTCATAGCCCACGGGAAGGCACAAAATTGGCTTGGGAAGCAGTCTTTATTCTATGTAAGAGCTGCACTGAAAACCGGTTTGTGGTATTCTCCCATTATGATTTTTATCAGATGTCGATGCAATTCATAGTGTATCAGGAAAATGTGTGAAACGGTCAAGAATCTCATTATTCAAGACCAGTGTAATGTTTTGCCCAAATACTTTGTTTGATGAGCAGCTGGACTGACAACAGCTATATAAATATTCCTGTTTTGCACTAATTTGAACTTACCTTTTGTTACCAGTTATGAGTATAATCTTAATTTAACATATGGATACTCTTATCTACTTGTATCGAATATCATATCTTTTGTGTTTCCGTGATATATTCAGAATAATTTTAGATGATTCGGGTTTCCCAGAATGGTTATTGTGGCACACATCATGCGCTGTTCACAAGGGAACCGCCAAAATGCTTTATTGTCTATTACCAAGCCCATTTGTTTTCCTAGCGATGGTTCAACCCAGTAGCATTTCCCAAAGTTGCTCTTCCTTGATTTATGTATGATGTTGTCTTGCCCTGACATGAGCTTGGCAGTTGCTTTGAAACATTTGTTAGCACATAGGTTTTTGCCTAGGAGTCCAGAAAGCCTCTAACACAAACCAAAGCATTAGTCTTTTGATCGCCTCCTGACCTGCTTCAGGTTTATCTAAAACAGATGATTTGGGAAAGAGTATGGGAGGGAGTAACCCCATTTGCTCTCTAAAAATCTGAGGCCGAACTTATCCCACTCATTCAGCTAGCACTTGGCAGTTGTAAAACAGGTAGGTTCATAAATCTTCCTTGCTTTATTGTAAGTTTAGAAATCATGCTCAAGGTTAGGTTAAAAAATTGTTGCGCAGATATATCATATTTTAATTTTGAAAGAAGTATTGCTTATTTTAGTGATGCAGACCGGACCACCTTTTAGAGGGTGGTCCGGTATTTACAAAAGTGGTCCGGTCCTGGTCTGGTCCAGGATGATGTGGTCCGATTTTGTTGCTGGACCGGTCCAGAAGCGGTCCATCGGCATTTCAAAAAGTATGATAAAAATTAGGGTGAAAACAAGCTATGTGACATAAATTTCATTTTTAGAGATGAAAAAATTCATGCGATACTCTTCGTGACATGAAAAATCACTGGACCGGTCCGGACCGGCACTTGACCGATCCGGTCCAACACTGGACCGGTTTTTTGTAAGTGGTCCGGTATTTTGCCGGTCCAGGGCTGGACCGCGGACCGGACCGGTCCAAAGCGGTCCGGTCTGCATCACTAGCTTATTTCTTGAAAGCTCTTGAGTTATATTGCTTGATTTGTGAATTACTAAACAGAGAAGACATTCAACTAGGCTTTAGAGTGCAGGTAATCAGATATTCTCTAATACAGTTTTAAGTTTAAAAAAAACTGGTAATAATACAAATAAAAATAATTATTCAAATTTTAAGTTGAAGACATTGTGTCAAAGAGTGTGAATTTTGAAACTGTTGAAATTCATTCAAGGATTGAGGTATGGTCAGCTGCCTGGACATGAAAATCAAGGAAGAAAATACTGCTTTCTTAAACCTGATTTCTAAAACTTTATCAGAAATATCCTGCAGGAAAACATTACTATATATTGTTGTCTTAATAACTGGAAATTGTATGAGTAAAAGTAATGCAAATTAACAAACTAGATTAAATTTCGAAGCCTGCAAATAAATTATATATTCAGTGCATCAATTCGTCCAAATTCAAACTAATACAACTAACTAATAAGTCCTTAATGTAAGAATAAGTTGAGGAAGTCATTGCATACTGAACCCAGTGGCGTAACTAGGGGGTCGCGAGTGGAGGGGCACCTTGGGGGGCACGCGATTCTCTGGGGGTGGGGCACCCCCTATACTAATTGTATAGTTTAGCCGAAGTCAGGAAGTTCATATGGGACGCCACTGACTGAACCGTATATATATTCAAATCGCCAAATGCATCATCCAAAGGTATATCCAACATCAATCATGTATTCACAACGACTGAACCAAAGAAATGCCAGTAGAACAGATAAAACAGCTTATAAGTTACAATGAAGTCCCCATATGGTGCAACAATTGTTTATCTGTTGTACATTTGTGCTGTCCATTTTTGATAGCTGTCGATTGATAGTATCGCAAAACTTTCCAAAAAAGTCCCAGCTGTGAACTGAGAGGTTAAATTAAAGAGGACAGATTCACGTCTAAGAACAGCCTTCTACAGTATCCTGCAGAAATGAGTACACACCTCGGAATAGGTTGCAAATTGGGCTGTAGAGTTTCATATTATTATGAAATAATTGAAACAAGGGGGTTTTATTATGGGTAGACATCACAGCCTTTCCCCAGAATCGAAAAAAATTGGATATCTTAAAGCAAATTTGATCTAGGGCAAATAAAATATGAATGGCAGATTGCATAAATGAGTATGCCTAGTGCTACATGCACATATTTTTTGAAATATGACTGATTATTGTTGCTATTGTCAATTTAATATTTTCAGGTATTCAGGAGACACACTGTCTTGTTAGTACAAACAATAAAACATGAAATAAAGTAAAATACTTCATTTACTTTTATTGCTTTTCAATGTATTGTTGAATGTTGATGTTTCTTAACATAGGCATTTAAAAACTGTTATCAAAAATATGTGTTACGTCAATCCCGAAATGTACTAGACAGTAAAGCAGTAATAAATATATGCTAATTGACACTCGCATGTTGATCTTCTGCTTGTTTGACAGTAACTGTTGTGGAAATTGCAATATATTGTGGTGTGACAAAACTTCTGCCTACATATTTCACCCCAGATCATCATTAGACATGGGCAAGCACCAAGATGCAAACAGAAGCGGTGCGCCACAGCCCAAGGACTCAAAGTCCAAAATGTTTTACCTGGTGGTACTAAAGTAGTCACAAAGTAAAAATGTGAACTGCAGGATGGGGGGTTGCATTGAAGCATTTCTTGAGAAGTTTATCAATGGGAAAAGGGCTGAGGTTTGTTCCCTCCTATTCCAAATGACAAAACAAACTTCTAGAACTTCATTTTAGGTTTCTGAAACCCAGAATGACTTAATTAGACATTATGGTATATTCTGACATAAATGTGATGATGCTGCAATAATGTGCACCATGTGTAGGCCTATATCTTGTAATAATTGCAGAACGGATCTAAGAATGATACATAATAAAGATTGAGGTTGGGGCATATTGATTGGGTATTGAATTTGATTGAACTGCTAGGATTTATTAATATTTTTGCAAAGCAAAACATCCTATTAGTTTCTATGTTGAAATCGCCCCTACAATACAGGGCGGTGATTAATGACTAAAACTCCCTTTTTTGACTGAAAATGAATACTCATGCGTCATTGCATATTGTCACAATCAATTTTGTATTAATTCCCATCATTTTTATTGACGTTTGCAAGGAAATAGCCAACTCTGAGACTTTTTTTTCACCAAAATTGATTTTACCCCTCAAAATGGGGTATATAAATGTTTTTATCACTTTGGTTAAATGGTGTATATTTTTCGGCTAGTTCGTTTGATCATACAAATATTTATTTGACAAAAACAGCAAATGAACAATAATTTCTTAAGGTGTTTTCGCATCTAGTTGTAGGTGTGTACTCATTTATGCAATCTGCCATTCATATTTTATCTGCTCTAGATCAAATTTGCTTGAAGATATCCAATTTTTTTTCAATGCTAGGGAAAGGCTGCGACATTGACGCATTATAAAAACCCCCTGGTTTCAATTATTTCATAGTAATATGAACTTCTACAGCCGAATTTTCAACCTATTTCGAGGTGAGTACTCATTTCTGCAGGATACTGTATAATAAAAATTGAATGGTATTTTCCAGGTTGTGACAAACAGGATCTTCAATGCTCACAAGTATAACTTGAACACCTCTATGTAGAATAGAACTAACTGTGACAATATCCAAACGAATTTGTCACACCAGAATTTGTATTTGCAGTCACTGTGTGTAGTGCAACAAATTCAGGTTCCTATATTGGAACAGTGTTTGACTTGAGTGTTTGCTAAAACCCTGGTGTGATGCTCAAGGGGCTGCCCATTGACCGTTTTGATCCATCCAACTATATCTGATGACACCCTAGTTGAAGCACCCATGCTCTTATGCTTCTATTTTGTTCAGACTGACGGATAAGTAGGTCATGTAGAGGATAGTCTAATAATATCTAAACTGGTGAATATGACATAATCAACCACAAATTAAGGTAGTTTGGGATATGAATCTGCACCTAGCAAGATGTCCGGTGGTGTCACAAAGAGCCTGCCTATAACGTCTTCTAGCAATGATCGGATTACATGGGGGATAAGCCAGAAGACCCTCTGGATGGCTTCTTTTTTTCTCAAAACTTTGGAGACAGACCCACAGAGCATTTCCATATAATGGGCCATAGACAGAGGCATCAAATAATGATAGTTGTTGCTTTTTTCAGACTCCAGCCAGACTATGTACGATTATTGAAGATAGATAAGGTTACATCTAAATTGAATCAGCAGTCTGTCGACTCTATATGTACCAAGTTTTCCCATAAAGATCCTCATAGATGATCTGTAACATATATTGCCAATAAGGCAACCATAAATATTGCTGCCTGGAAGGTGAGCTTGATGTATTTAAGAAAAGTTGAGCTTGATATAATGATATATGACAAGGCTGTTCCTGATATTCATCTTAACATAGAAGCACATCGTATATTGCATAATATGCATCCCAAAGCCCAAAGATGGTCATATAACTGAAAAAAAAAGAATAACTTATTTTATATTTTGTATGCCTATATCACTAAGTTCTGAGTGTCTGAGTGGAAAACAATTCATGTCCAACTCCTGATGCCATGTAGACATAGGTTTCTACTTCCTTCAGCTGTACCCTGCATCACCAAGCACAACAGACAAGTGAATGGGCCAGTAAGCCAAGTAAATTTCCCACTTTGACATCCTGACATTTCTGTGAATGCATTCTGATTGCCTCATATTCCCCTAGGTATAAACCCAGATGAAAAGGGAACTTCTAAAAGCCACACATAAACTTTCAGCTTTATGGATTGTATGCAGTCGTTGTCTGTCCAGTGAGCTATGAAAGCCCAAATGGAAAAAATACTTTCTTACTTTCTATTTTGTGAAGGTACATAGATGTATATCACTAAGTTCCAAACACCTGTATGAAAATACTCCTGTCCAACTCTTGATGCATTGCATCTGCTTAGAGACATAGTTTTCTACTTCCTCCAGATGTAAGCTGTACCTTGCATCACCAAGCATAACAGACAAGTGATTGGGCCAGTGAGCCAAGTGAATTTCCTGGTTTGACATCATGACATTTCTGCGAATTTATTCCGATTGCCTCAAATTCTTAGCATAGACCAAGAAAAAACATACATTTTGTTTGGCCTGGATAGTAAAGAGACTTGGCAGACATAACAAGAAAAGTACCCTTAAAAAAGGGTACTGTATCGATCTTACCATGAACCTGAGGGTATGTGGCATGTAATAAAAGGTTTTAATATCTCAAAGTAGGCATTTCTATGAAATAAATACCCTTAGAAAAATTTCAAAGCCCATCCCTTGTTTCATGAAAATAGCCAAGGATGTGTAAAAAAAAAAGCTCTGTTGTGTAAAACCACCTGTTTGGCTATTAGTTTGTTATTTGCTACATGCTCAGTGTACACGTTTTTCAGTACTATTTAATAGTGTGTGATTTCAGGCCTGAAAAATACCCCCCCCCCCCCAAAAAAAAATCATGAATCTGCCACTGGTTTGCTGTGGCCACTGGAACTTTGCAGCATTGCAGCGTAATGCGCCGAAACGCAAAATTAATAAGTGCTTTGAATTCGGAGGAGTTTACTTGATAGATGTAGGTTTTTAAATTTTGAAAATCGGACGTTTATTAAGGATTTTAGACCAAGTTTTGCAATGAGTCCAATCTTGAAATTGTACACAATCTTTGATGACGTTTCACACGGAAAAAATATTGCCAGTTCATTTTCCTCACCTTGATGAATCGATGTACTGTTAAGAATACTTACATGTAAGTTTTTTTTTATAGGTTAAGACATCGATACAAAAAGGACCATCAAATCGTTATACATATCACTTCCATTCTTCAAGCATGCACTCAAAGGCACAGAAGACAGAATTACTAGTAAAAACAGATATGTGGAAAAGCGCATTTGTGAACTTGATATCTGAAAAAAGAATATATATAGTCAATTGCCATCATGAGAAACTCGGTCAATTTCAATCTTGAGTGCAGCTGCAGAACTTTCATGGAATACTCCCTTTCTACACTCTCTAGTCTTTCAATATCTTCTACACTGATAATGTACATAGAAGAACGAAGAATTGACCATTCAATTATGACCTGACATTTAGTCAGTTGCTTTGGTGCCACCTTTGTCCTTGCCCCTATACACTGAAAAAAGGTTTGTGTGAAACAGACAAAATGAACGTTAGCTGGTGTCCGTCCAAAATTTTGTGTACATTCAGACAAAAGGTAGGTGTATTTTTGACGTTTCATTGTCAATCTTGATCAAAATTTTGTGTGATTTGATCAATGAAATGTCAAAAATACACATGCCTTTTGTCTGAATTTACACAAAATTTTGGACGGACACCAGCTAACGTTCATTTTGTCTGTTTCACACAAACCTTTTTTTTAGTGTAAATATGTGAAAAACCAGATCGTCTGAGACACTTGGGACGTACGTATTTTGGAAAGTGAAAGTGATATTATATAGAGGTACCTGGTACATGTATGTTGGGCCCAATTTATGAAGACTTGGCCTGTTGGCCTGCAGTCTACCATAAATTGTTATTTCCTTTTAAGATGTTCAAAGCTCTAACTGCGTCCTTCCAAGAAGTTCCTTCTGAAAGCGACATAGTGAAAGATGTCCCTCAACAGGAAAATGGAGCATAGCCCGACAGGAATCCTGTAGTACTCCTGCTGCTAATCAGACTTCCATTCCAGACTTCAAAAGAACTTTTGGTGAATTGGGAATTCCCCATCACACTCCAGAATCTATCAAGCTCAAAAGCAGCACCACAGCATCACAAAACAAGTTCCTGTGGGACTTCCAGTTTCACTTAATTTGTTTTCGCTCTTTTTCAATGTCTTGGCAGAGGTATTGGCAGTGTAACTTTTAAGTTGATATAGAAGAAATGAAAATCATTCAAGCTCAGTGTTTGTGCTACAATTATATGTTCAGCACTTGGCATTGATTATGTGAACATGCTGATCTTCACAGTACAGCTTGTCACATCAAGGTCCAACTGGATACTGGAGGATAGCCAATGTGTCCCAGACGAGGAACCTGTCACAAATGACAAAAGGATTTTAAGATAAGTGATGAGAAATGCACCGTAACTCCATATACATATATACAATCATATACACTGTATTGTATAATACAAGGATCTTTATAAATTGTGCTCCCTGTATCAGAAAAAAAGCTGCTTCAAATAGTAACTTGCTAAATTACTGAAGCTATATTAAATTTTAGAGGGAAAAGGCTTAATCTTCTTTCCGTGAAGTCTTCCAATATGCTGCGTACTGGAAATTGATGAGAAATCTTTCATAAAGAAGAACAGTCCTTGCAAAACCTCACTGTATGAAAGTGTCTACCTCAGAAAAAGCTGCATTAGATAAGTACTTGCTTCAGAATCACTGAATCTATAATAGTTTTATGTAAAAGTGTAAAAGTATAAAGGGGGAAGCTCACTCCCCTTTTGGTGTAGTCTTTCAATATTTTGCACTGTGTTACGTGGACTGACATTTTGTCAATTGCTCGATGTCTGCTATTCTCCTTGCTTCCAGAGATTTGACAAACCATATCTTGTAAGATGCTTAAGCCTACAACTTGTGTGATGTTCTCCGGAGTAGAAACTCACTGTGAAATATAGCTGAATCTATGTGTTACAGCAGAATCTCTATTTGCTGTCAATATGTGAAGTGCTGATTTTGGGTTCCTATATATTGGATCTGTGTTTGAACAGAGTGTTTGCTGATGCCCTTGTGTCATACTCCATAGATGGGTGTGTTTGATCCATCATCCAATATTTTAGGTACAATGTATGAAGCACTCATACTCTCATACTGCCCTACCCTTATCAATGACCTGCATTTTTGTTGAAGTCAATATTAATATAAGTATGAATTCAGAAGTGGTTGGGTCCGGGCTATTTAAATAGTCTGAGAAAATAACGTCCTCAGCTACAGAAGGCATGATGTGCACAATCACTTCTGAATTCATGCTTATAACTTCTACTTTAATATAACTATGACTAAATATGCTCTGACAACACAATTGACACTGGTGTACTGTTTATCACAAACACATTTTTGCATTAGCTAAGATATATCCGCTACTATGTAAGAAATATTTTACTGTATAGTTAGTTCCAACTAGGACTGAACTTACTACTGCTTTTCATTTATGATTATTTTCTACTTGGCTTGTAAGAAGGCTGACCTTCCACTAGTCAAGGGTATTGACTTACTTCAGTTCTTGGAGAAAAATTGAAACTTCTTCAAGGAGTTTCCTTCTGTGATTAGTGCTGAACACGCAAGTGGGAGCAGTGACTGGAATGCTTCAGAAGCAGGAATTCCATCTTCTTACTACTATGGCCTTGCAACTCTAATCCTAAATAATTTACAACATATATATATACGATTAATATTCTATATAACTCTGTGAATTGTATGATACTAATTTTTCAGATAAATGTCTTTCACGAACAAATCGTTTAGAGCTGTTTGCGGACTGCCAGTCACAACAGTTTCAAAATTAGCATTCAACTTGGTTTTGTGATGTCACTGGCTTAAAAATGTTTTGTAGTGTCAGTTATGGTTAATCAGTTGATTCAGTGCTTATCATATAAAGCAACATAGGTGACTATAAACAAACTAATTAAAAGGTACTTCATCAAATAAGAGGATTAGGAGACCAACAGAAAACTGCAGATGATGTGGCAAATTCAGTTAGCCAAGAGCTATAAGTTGTTGTATAAAATAGTAATCACATGCATATGTCTGTGTATTTTTCAGCAATAAACATATTTTTATTTCTGGGTAAGTGACCAATAGCTGGTTAGGATTGATGCTTAACATTCATGACGAAAATTCCATTTTTAGGTATTGATGTCATTTATTGAATACTTGAACCAAATGATGCCAGCTATGAAAGTGCAAATGGAACTTAGAGAGAAAAATGATTTTTCCAGCCTATCAATTTCCACACCCATTGACAGACTGGACACCCTTTGCATCAAGCTTATCATAAAATAGCCTGTAATGAACCTGGCTGTTTGGCCATTCAGCCACTAAAGTTGATAACAAGCTCCATATCCACACCCTGTTTGATGTTAATGAGGTACTATTGAGGTATAGCACACACCTTTACCATCTGTGTTAGGATGTTGCATGGCCTGGTTAGTTAAGGCAGGTCAAAATGATTTCAGCTAACAGGGACTGCAGGGAGGCGCACACTGCAACCCTTATTCAAATAAACAGTTCAACAGAAATAAGTCCCCCTTTACGAAAACGTTAATATCTCAAAGACCTCTTCTCCGATTTTGGTGAAAGTTGGCCAGTTTGTAGGCCTACATATTGACAGTCTGCGTGTGTATTTGTAGCTTTATTGCTAAATTTTTGTCTGCGCCAGCAGACCCCGAGTGCACGTACCCCTCTTTTCAAAAATCCTAAGTTTTGGTTTTTCCAAAAAAAAATTTACCAAAAGGTGTTTAAACTCCACTCAAATTACTTGTTATTGCATCCAAGGAACCTAAACTGTAAAACTGTTACAAAAGAAGTCCTTAGTTATCTTCTAAACACGATTGAGAAACAAATTTTATCCAGAAACATGATGAGGTTTATCAAGCTGGTGGCTCCCTCGCACGGTGAAATTGTTCATATCCATTGGAAAAGCCATGGATTTTTGAAAACAGGGGTAGGCTCACTCGAAGGCTGCTGGCTCAGTGAGGAATAATTCCACTGAGCTATAAATACACACTTGTAAAGTCGATATATGGGGCTATAATTTAGCCAACTGTCATAAATATCAGCGAAGGAATCTTTGTGATATTCAAGTTTATCCAAAGGGGGATTTATTTTTGTTGAACTGTTTATATCATCTCAAATATAGAAATGTTAAGTTATAGAAAACATGTCATCTCTGATGAATTCTGACAGTAATCTTCTGTAAAGGAAAAACCATTCCTTTATATAAGGTGGCGTAGGTGCATTGCATGCAAGATAATGCAACTCAAAGGGGTATACATACCTGGCTCTCCTTATAAATCGAAATGCCTCATTCAATACACTATTATATTACATTCTTTTTGGCATTTTACTTGGTCTTGACAGTATAGAGACTTGGCAGACAGCCATAAAAGGGCCCATCAAATTGTTATACATTTCAATTCCGTTCTTCTTTCAAGCATACACTCAAAGGCACAGAAGACAGAATTGCACATTTCAAAACATATAAGGAAAAACATCCCTGAAGTATTTTTCTTTTCTCAAAAAAAATCTCTCATTGCGATTGTTTCATTCCAAGATTTCGTAGCTATTCACTTTGGCCTGACATTGTATCCATCGCACTTCTGCTGACATTCTTATTGCTTTTTCTTTAAAAAGGTGTGCCATGCACGAGGCATTGCAAGGCACTTCAGCTTGAGCATACACTTGAGCATACAACATCCTCTGAATATGACATAGGAGAAATGATGAGCTCAAGACTTGGTCTGATGGCCTACGCTAAGCTGGCATTTACCTTTTTAAAAGAAGTTAAACGTTCAAACAGCGTCCTTCCAAAATTTGGCTTCTCAGAGCGACACAAGGAAAAACGTTCCTGAACACGAAGACAGAGTATAGCCAGGCAGGAACTTGGTTGTATTCCTACTGCTGATCCGACTTTCATTCCAGACTTCAAAAGAACCGTTGGTGAATTGGGAATTCCCTTCACACTCCAGAATCTATCAAGCTCTATCAGTCCTGCTATAAAGAGCAGCACCACAGCAATCACAAAACGAGTTGCTGTGGGACTTCTATATTCTACTCAGTCAGTGTGGTTCTCTTCCAATGTCTTAGCAATGCATCATCTTTAGAGCATTTCAAAGTTAATATTGAAGTTACTTTGAGACTTCGAGACTTGCAAATGCTAGTCTGAGTTATTATATACATATATATCTTAGCAGAGATATTGGCAGTGGACTTAAAAGCTGATTTTGAAAAAGTGGGAAATTATTCAAGCTCAGTGACTATCACTGCGTTTATAATCTGCAACATTGTTATAGATCATGTGAGAATGCTAGCTCTTTGCAATACAGCTTGTCATATCCAATGTGTTCCAGACTAGGAAACTGTGACAAGGGGCAAATGGACTTTCAGATAAGTGACCATAAATGCATACAAATATGTATACAATCCTAGAAAAGCTGCTTCAAATAGTAACTTGCTATATCACTTCACCCAGAGAATCTCTGCTGAAGTGTATTACTTAGGCTTTTTCAAAATTTTAGAGAGAAAAAGCTCAATCTTCTCTCTCCGTGAAGTCCTCCAATATTCTGCACACTAGAAATTGATGAGGAATTTGACACTGTATCATAAAGTTGAACAATCCTTACAAACCTCACTGTATGGTAGAATCGACCTCAGAACAAGCATCTCTGGAGAGGTACTTGCTTTAAAAAAATCACAGAATCTTAGGCTCTTCCCTTTTTGTGTATCCTTCCGATATCTTGCACACTTTGAAAGGATGAGCTACTTGCCTTTTAAGACCAGTGTTATACAGACTGACATTTTGTCAATTACCCCATGTCTGCCATTCTCCTTGCTTCCAAAGATATGACCAACAAGATATTGTAAGGTACTTAAGCCTACAACCTCTGAGATGTTCTCCAGAAAAGAAACTTGCAGTGAAATAGCCGAATCGATATGATACAGCAGAATATCTTTTTACTGACTTGCATTCAAGTGATTTTGGGAAATATTTCAATTTAAAGTCTTTACTGAGAGATGGCAGACCAAGGTGTCTTTGTACTTTGAATGATGCCAAAAAGTGTGGTATGGCAAATTTTCTCTTGCCTTAGTTTAATTTCACACAATGTGCTTATAAACTAGAAAGCCCTATGTATAGCAAAATCTAATCCTCAATAGCTTAGAATATGTTTTTACTTAGTAAAACAAAAATACAATATAACGAGTATTGATTTATTTCTATCATTGGCATATATAATATATCAGAAACCTTGGCAAGATGCATTATTTCCACATGGGCTCTTCTGTCCCATTCATCTGTCACAACAAAAATGTGGAGACTGCAAGAATTTAAGAAAACAACTGCAAAGAAGTGTCTAATGATGAGAGATGCCTCTTCTTTCCAGTAAGCCTCTTCCAGACAATATATGCATCATATCGAAAACAGACCAAGTACAATAATTCAAAAAGCTATTTTGCATTCCCATATGGTACTCATTATTTTATATATCTCCAGTCAAAGTAGAGGCACATTAGCATCCAAGTAACTGCCCAAAAAGTTTTTTTTTTATCAAGTTAAGCTTAATAATTATATATATTTAAGTCTTGATTTATCTAAAGTACCAGCAGGCTGTTTCTGTGTGAGTTTGATCCATAAACATAATTTTGTTCCCGAGTAACTAACCTAAAGCTGGTTTAGTATGATACCCAACCTCAAGAAAATTCAATTAATAGATATAAATGTCATTTCTTTACCATAAGGACCAAATTACCACTGGCCATACAGCATAACCATCGCAATTTATAAAGATTGGTTGCTTTCCCCTTGGCCTCAGTGTGGTTCTGGCATATGGTGCTGCCTTTTCTGTGATATAGACTTCCTATTCCTTTAAAAAGACAGAATGATGCACAGTAGAATGTAAAAGCAATTCAGTAACATGTTAGCTTCTAGTAAATGAATTTCAATGTTTAACATCCTGACATTTCAGTGAATTGGTTCTGATTGCTATGCAACTTCACAAAACTTTCAAAGTACATAGAACTGCTGACTTCAGCTTCCAGTTGTATGTAATTATTGCCAGCCTGGTGAGCTATGAAAGTGTAAATGAAAAGCGGAGATTCTGCAATGCTTTTGGCTGCCTGCCAATCTCCATACCCAATGACAGTCTTGACGCTTTTTACACCCAGCTAATCACTTGGAAGCCACGGTAACAACCTTGCTAGTTGCTACTGAAGCTGATTACAGGGCTCCACACCCTGTGTGACGTAAATGAGGTGACGACAATGTCAACAGGTTGCAACATTTGTCTTCGGGGTTATAATTCCAGCTGGAAGGAAACTGGTGAAGATTAACGAATGCATAACACCGTCTTAGCCTCATCTAGAGCAATAATTTCATACAGCTTTATAACAGTTACTCATTCTTTTCACACATTAATTTGGTAAGCCTATACCAACTAACTAGGAAGTTTCTACTTCAGCAGCACTCTGTTAGTCCACATCGTGTCTTTTTTGTATGCAGGCCTGATAGCAGGAGTCTACCAGATGGTCAATTGATACCGGATACATTGCCTTCCATGAAAAAAAAAATACTGAAGAGCCCTCAATAAAGCCCAACTGGGCCACAGGCAGCAAAGCAATTACCAGATGGTCAATTGATACCGAATGCATTGCCTTCCATGAAAAAAAAAATACTGAAGAGCCCTCAATAAAGCCCAACTGGGCCACAGGCAGCAAAGCAATAACGCTTGCTGATGTTTTTGAAGTAGCTCTTTCCTCCACCCACCAGACTTACATTGTTATTTCTCAGTGGTTGACCATTTTGGTATGTCCAGGACACTTAAGAGTTGCATTACTGGCCATGGTGTACCAAGGGGGACCACTTCTTCATTTTAAGAGTATGACTTCATCCTCCATAGGCCTACACTAGGATTTGCATAGTAGAACTTGCATTTTGTCCACTACTGCACTCCTGTTATTCGCCTGCTTCAGAGATGGGACAAACCAGACAGTTTAAAGATAATTCCATCAAGTAACAGATAATTATGTGTAAGGGCATAATCTCTGTTTTCTGTCATGACAGTGTATTTTTTTTTCCTGTTATGACTGTAGTGTTTGCAGGAGCCATTATTGTATCTTTCTGATTGTTTCATCATCACTCACATATATGATATAACATATGATATAACATATTTGAAGCTATCATAATCCTACATAACTTGGACTTCTAATGAATATCACAGTTTTTTTTATTGCAAAGTCTTTGTAAGAAGTAAAGGAGCAAATGTATATTGATGCCTAGAAGGAAGTTCCAAGAAAAAGTGATTCTTGAAAGAGCAGTTATTTTCTTGAATCGCCATCCTCTTCTGGACTTCATCAAAAGCTACTTTTTTGCAAGCAGAGGTTGGCCTTGCACTTGTCTGTAGTATTTTCTCCCTTCGGCACAGAGAAGAAGAATTTGAAATTCCTTCTTGAAGCCTATTTCCTCACTAGTGCTTCATGCACAAGTAGGAGTTGTGAGTAGAGCACCTCATCATATTTCTTCTTTGCAGTCTGCATTCAAGGTCTAATATGTCAGGAATTTTATCATGCAATGTGTCTATATGCCATTTGCATTGACTTAAAAAGGAAACTACAAAAGAGCAGTTTGGCATAGGCAAGACTAAAGGAACTGAAAAGCGTTATTATTTTCTAACGATGAAAGATGGTCCGTTGGTGTTGTTTTGCCCTGCCCCTGTTGGAAAAAATAATTTAGCGATACTTCTCAATATGGCCCAACTGAACGAGAGAAAGTAATACATAGGATGTTATTGTTGACAATGTAGTTTTCTAAACAATGTTTACTGAGCAGGTCCTCCCCACAGCTATGTATGACTTAGCCATCACTTTGTGGTTTGCTCTTCTGGCTCGACACAACACCAAAATTGCCCACAGGCCAGGAAAGGCCATGGAGGGTCATAAGTGCCACTTCTTCATTATCAATCAGTTACAATGCCAGACAGTCGATGGTGAAATCATGTCATGCTCCTTTGGTAATGATATACCAATTGAAATGCCATGTACAATATCCAACTGCATCAATCTTCATATGATGTTGCCATGAAACTGCAATGGCAAAGAACTCATAATGGCTGTTTGGAATTTGTAAGAGTTGGCAAATATGATCTTTGTCATTTGTAATGGCCAATACATGTCTCCCTTCCAATATGTTTCTTTGTAAAGAAATCAAATTTGCCCTCCAAGATCTAATTATCAATCAAAGCAAGTTTCTGTAGGTACAGCTAGTCTTTGAGATGAACATTACTAAATGGTCAGAGTAAAGATTTTGTGTAAATCAGAATCGATCATTTCAGTTTTATAAGGCAGATCATGTGGTTCAGGAATTTTTTTTCTGAAGTCCCTGACCTCTTCTGGGCTGCATCAAGAGCTTCTTTCCTGGAGGCCACAAGATGGTTGACCTTACACTTGTCTGGAGTACTCACTTCAGCACGGAGGGGAAAAATGAAACTTCTTCAAGGAATTTGTTTCCTCACTTACTACTCAACATGCAAGTTGCAGTTGTGAGTAGAATATATTCCCTGGAATATACCACAGGGTGGAAGTCAGGATATTCCTCGCAGATAGATATCGTAAGATCAGATAGATATGGTAAGTTCAGTCCAATTCTGGGCACTCACGAGGGTTGATTGATGAGATGGGAGAGAGACTGGGAGTCCTCAGCATGCTACACATTTACCCCATTTGAGGAATATTTTACTTTCCTAGCACAGACAATTATACAAGGGGCCACCAATCTCATCCAAATGACATCCAGCTGGGATTTTATTCATGAAGGTCCACTGAAGATTTTGATTTCCAAGCCAGGGTTCAAACCCCTGAAGGCAAAGACCTTCAGCTAAGGGCGGACGCTTTAAGCCCAGCCCATCTATAGAGAACAGAAAAAAACAAGTTATCCTCATAGGCATAGGCCTAAATAAATGTATGGGCAGAGCAGTACCGAAATTTATATTGTATAGATCGCATTATATCTCATGAGGCCCAATTTGCACTGAGCCATCCTTTTTTCTTTATGGCTTTACACCCACCAATAAGCAATTTTGCAAGTATCCGCAGAAAAAAAGAGCTACAAACAGCTCCTTATGATGTTAATTGCAGCATCTTTCTGGCATCATATACAAAGTATAAGGATAATCCATGTAATATGTACATAACTGCATATGTTAGCCATGGCCAGTCATACCTTACTTTTTTCATGCCTGGTATTTCTGCGAAGTAAGATTTCGTAGCGCATATAAATATGGATCGCTGTCATCAAGTCAGTTATTTCCAGGTATTAATAAAGCACCCAATCTGCCATATGTTAGAGGAATCATGACAGCATGGCTGGTATAGAGATTGTAGTCTGCAAACACCAAGGAAATTGAATTGGTTGGCCTTCCGTTAGTTTGTTGGATAAAATAAACCAAATATCTTCAGACCATTTCTTGTAATTGCATTATTTGCTAGTTATAGTCTAGCCTTATTGCTTTGGTGAAACTAAATGTGATTTTAACACAATACAGCAATGCTTGAGGATTCATGATACTATTTTACCTAAGTTCACCAAAGGTATTCCTGGTGAACACTCATGTGATGTTGGGATTTTTGACACAAAGGATTTGTCAAAGTATACATGCATTTCCACTTCAGGGTGCCGATACTCAACAGACTGTAGCATTCAGACTGAATAATCTGATTTGACAATATGACATTTCTGTGGATGTGGTCAGATTTTGTAATTCTAAAATTCCATACAATATAAGATTGCAAATAGAAAGGTTACATTCTGGCTTTGGCTGCTTGCCAATCTCCATACCCACTGACAGTCTAGACACCTTTTACACCCAGCTAATCACTATATGAAGCCAGCGTAACAACCTCAACTTGTTGCAACTGAAGCTGATTACAGGGCTCCACACCCTGTCTGATGCTAATGAGGTGGTGACAGTGTGGTCATGCCATGGGGTTCGGTAGAATGGTTGTAAAACATGTAAAACAAGGAAATTTTAGAGTACCAGGTAGTTTCAACACCCAAACCTTAACATAGTCCTCTATTCTTTATCTTCCCATTACCTTACACCGGCTTGCAGAATTCCCATGTACTTTATCACTCTGTTAAGATGCTCTTTGGATGAGATAATCTACTCTGCTAGAAAAGAAAACTCTAACGTAAGAATTCACAAAAAGTATTGTAAGTTTTATTACTAGATTTCCAACAGGCAAGATATCTGTTTTGTATCCATTTATCACATACTTGAATCTGTTCTGGTGACTGATTTATTCTCATCGACGAAGTGACAGCCAAGTTAACACTGTAATATGAAACCACAATTGATCTTTTTTGAATCTGAGGGTCCTTTTTGGGTACAAATCAGTTGCTGGGTAGCCTGGGTTTAATACATCTGGATTTTGCTTGATTTTCTGGAAGCTTGGTATAGATATATTAAGCCACTGATCATTCAGGAATGAGGTACTGCATTGTCAAGCAAAGTAAATTTGTCTACTACAGAATTGTATGAAGACTTATTGTGTTTGTGCTTCAGAGCAAATTGAACAATATATCTCTCGGACTGTTGCAATTACTCACATTTTTGTGGAGTGTGAATATTTTGCAATAGCTGCAATCTCACCAGGTTATCAACAAGAAATGCTGTCCCGTTCTGGAAGGGTATGGCAGCAGTTGTCGCATTATATATAAGAACCCCGCAGTTTGTACATTTTGATATACTGCAAATATTATTGACGTGGATATGTGATCTTTCTAGATGTTGGGTTTTGCTAGATGACACATTTTTAAATAAACATCTGAATAGAAGGTTGCAACATTTTTCCTTTGATAGTTGTCTATCATATTTCTCAAATATACATGTACATGTTATCACATGGCATTTCAAGTATCAGCCCTCATATCAGCCCTGAGGTTGCATATCGCCACAATTGAGCTATTTTCTTCAAGAAAGGCTACATTGTATATTTATCATATATGTTGAAATTCTCGTATCACACTGTCAGATGCAGTCAGTGAATGTTTATCAGCCCTATCATGGTATGAATAATAATTGAATATATGTATCCATATGTGCTTCCCAATTATAAGTATACCATTAAATACAAGGTTTTTGCACATATAGTTCAAAAATACAAATTCATTGGAAATATTGATACACCCACCCATGACACTTCAAAATGGTAAAGTGAATGAATTTGGGCTACTGTTGCTCTTTTTTTCTAAAAACTGCAATCAGGAATGTGAATAAATGTTCAACTTTGCAAAGCCTGATCGGCAAATTATTTGCTTTTCTGGGCAAGAAACCAAACATTTAAAATTTTGTTTACCAGAGATGCTGTAAAAAATTTCCCAATAGGGCAGTCTTTCACTTATATAATTTTTGTTCAAAATAAAAGAAGGCAGTTTTTTTAAACTGTACCACCTTTGACAATATGGGCTCTGTCTCACTGTGCAGTGTGCACCTCTCTCCCCAGAAGTCAGTCTCTAGGATGTTACCAATTGTCGGTATGAACCTTTTGTATAGATCAGTGTTGATGAATTTCTTAGTTTTACAAGACAGATCATGTGGTTCAGTAAATAGCAGTTTTTTTCTGAAGTCCCTGACCTCTTCTGGGCTGCATCAAGAGCTTCTTTTTTGCAGGCTTCAAGATGGTTGACCTTACACTTGTCTGGAGTGTTTGCTCACTTTAGCACAAAGGGGAAAAATGAAACTTCTTCAAGGAATTTGTTTCCTCACTTAGTACTCAACATGCAAATAGCAGTTGTGAGCAAAATATATTCCCTGGAATATACCACAAGGTGTAAGTATAGCAATTTCAAGTAAAGAATAGAAAGACAAACAGACTTGTCAACATAGTTATAGGCCTATATTATATACTGATGAAACTATGCTGAGCAGAGCATCACTGAAAGGTATACTGTGTAGATCTCATTATGTCTCATCAGGCCAAATTTGCACTTGGCCATCCTTTATTCTTTATGGCATTATACCCACCAATAAGCAATTATGCAGATATCTGCAAAAAAGGAGCTACAAAAGAGCTCCTAATGATGATAAATGCAGCTTCTTTCTGCAACATATACTTAGTACAGTCATATCTTACTTTTTTCATGCCTGGTGTTTCCACAAAGTGGGATTTAATAGCATATATATACCTGTATAAACATGGATTGCTGTCATAAAGTGAGTTATTCCCAGATATTTATAAAACACCAGCTCTTCCATATGTCAGAAATATCATGACAGAATGGCTCGTAAGGATTATAACCTGCAAACAGCAAGGATATTAATTTGGTGGGCCTTCACCAAATTTGTTGGTCAAATTTGTTGGACCTTTCTTGCAATTGCATGCTTTGCAAGTTTAGACCCTTCTGTTATAGTCTTGCCTTATGGTTTTAGTGTTGGAATAAATTAGATATAATTATAATACCATACAGCAATGCTTGAGGATTCATAAAGCTGTTTTACTAATGTTTACCAAAGGTGATCCTGGTGGATTGACTTTAGAGTTCTTGATACAAAGAATTTGTCAAAGTACACAAATCTTCACTTCAGCGTGCTACTAAGCGGACTGATGCATTCAAACCTTCAGAGACCTCTATTTTGTATTTTTTCATTATCTTGCAATGTCTTGCAGTTCTCCCACGTACTTTATTTCTGATAAGATGCTTCTTGGATGAGATAATGTAGTCAGTGCTTCATGATGTACAACAGCCTTTACCAATTTTTGAGAGCAACTGATTATGTCAACTTCAAACTTTTAAACTCATAAATTTCAGGGAAGACTCCTTTTTCTATACACACGGTACTTCCAAAGATGTAAAACACCAGATCTTCTAAGGCACTCAAGCATACAACATATTCTGGAAAGTGAAATTCATATTAGATAAGAAATATGTTGGGCTTTATTTATGAAGACTTGGTCTGCTGGCCTGCAAGTCTGCCATAGATTGTCATCTCCTTTTAAGAGGTTGATATTCTAACAGCTTCCCAGATGCTTCTCAAAGCTGCACAAAGAAAAAATATCCAGCATAGCCCGACAGGAATCCTGTAGTACTCCTGCTGCTAATCAGACTTCCATTCCAGACTTCAAAAGAACTTTTGGTGAATTGGGAATTCCCCATCACACTCCAGAATCTATCAAGCTCTATAGTCCTGCTCAAGAGTTGCACTGCAGCAATCACTTAATTTGTTTGAGGTTTTTTTTTTCAATGTCTTAGAAGAGGTATGGGCAGTGTAAGTTGCTATAGAAGAAATGAAAACCATTCAAGCTCAGTGTTCGTGCTACAATTATAATTTTCTGCACTTGGCATTGATAATGTGAACATGCTGATCTTCGCATTACAGCTTGTCACATCAAGGTCTAACACTCTAACAGGATACTGGGGGACAGCCAATTTTTCCAGGCTAGGTCCTGGCACAGTGGATAAATGGATTTCAAGATAAGTGATAAAAAATGCACCATAACTGCATTCAAATGCATACAATCCTATATACTGTATTATATAACAAAATGATCTTTTACTAATCATGCTCCCTGCATCAGAAAAAAGTTGCTTCAAATAGTAACTTGCTAACTAACTGAAGATGTATTAAATTTTAGAGGGAAAAAGCTCAATGCTCTCTCCATGAAGTCTTCAAATATTCTGCACACTGGAAATTGATGAGCAATTTGAGACTGTATCATAAAGTTGGACAATCCTTACAAACCTCACTGTATGGTAGTATAGTGTCTACCTCTGAAAAAAGCTGCTTTAGAAATTTACTTGCTTAAAAAGTCACAGAATCTATATATGGTAGTCTTCCGATATCTTGCACTCTGCAAATGGATGAGAAATTTTACTTTTAAGACCAGAGTTATATGGACTGACGTTTTGTAAATCACTCCGTGTCTGCTATTCTTCGTGCCTTCAAAGATGTGACAAACCAGACCTTATAAGATGCCTAAGCCTACAACTCGGGAGACGTTCTCCAGAATAGAAATTTGCAGTGAAATAGCCGAATAGATATGATACAGTGTTTGCTGATGCCCTGGTGCCATACTCTATGGGCTTGTGTGTTTGATCCATCCTCCATTATTTGAGGCCAGAAGTTGAAGTGCTCATACCCTATTGCTGCCCTTTATGACTTGCATTCAAATGATATCAGGTTACAACTGAATATTCTCACAACACACTGATTCAGATATATTTTATTTATTTATAACAAAGTAATTGTTGATACTGGGCTAGTAATGGTATTTGGCTAATAATATTACGCTGGTGTCTGGAAAATATTTTAATTTAAAATCTTTGCAGAGAGCTGGCGTTCCAAGATGTCTTGGTAGTTGGAATGATACAAAATGTGTGGTATGGCAAATTTTCATCAATAAACACAATTTTGTTCCAGAGTAACTAACCTAAAGCTGGTTTAGGAAGATGCCCATGCGCAACCTCAAGAAAATTCAATTAATAGATATAAATGTCATTTCTTTACCATCAAGATGAAATTATCACTGGTCATATAGCATAACCTTCATAATTTATTAAGATTTATTGCTTTCCCCATGGCCTCAGTGTGGTTCTGGCATATGGTGCTGCCTTGTCTGTGATATAGACTTCCTATTCCTTTAAAAAGACAGAATGATGCACAGTAGAACAGTAAAAGTAACTTAGTAGATCTGTTTGCTTATAGGAAAATGAATTTCAATGTTTAACATCCTGACATTTCAGTGAATTGGTTCTGATTGAATGCAACTTCACAAAACCTTGAAAGTATGTAAAACTGCTGACTTCAGCTTCCAGTTGTATGTAATTAATGCCAGCCGGTCGAGCTATGAAAGTGTAAATGGAAAGCGGAGGTACTGCAATGCTTTTGGTTGCCTGCCAATCTCCATACCCAATGACAGTCTTGACGCTTTTTACAACCAGCTAATCACTTGGAAGCCACGGTAACAACCTTGCTAGTTGCTACTGAAGCTGATTACAGGGCTCCACACCCTGTCTGACGTAAATGAGGTGATGACAGTGTCAACAGGTTGTAACATTTGTTTTTGGGGTTATAATTCAATAGTGAAGAAAACTAGTGAATATTAATGAATGAGTATAACTGTCTTAGCCTCTTCTTTTGAGAGCAATAATTTCATCTTTTACTTACATTAATTTGGTGAACCTATTCTCAATGATCTAAAGCCAGTTTCTACATCAACAGAACTATGGTAGTCCACAATGTATCTCTTTTGTATGCAGGCCTGATAGCAGGAGTCTACCACATGGTCAATTGGTATACCGGATACATTGCCTTCCATGAAAAAAATACCAAAGAGCCCTCAATATAGCCCAACTGGGCCAGAGGGAGCAAGCAATATAACTCTTGCTGATGTTTTTCCAAGTAGCTATTTCCTCCACTCACAAGACTTGCATTTTAATTTCTGACCGTTTTGGTGTGTCTACTTAGAGTTGCATTACTTGCAATGACTGGCCAAGTGTGCCACTTCTTTGTTGTCTTTGTAAATGTAAGGCAACAATATCTATTGATGCCTGGTAGGAGGTTGCAAGAAAAAAGTGATTCTTGAAATAGCAGTTTTTTTCTCTAGATTTCTGGACTTCATCATTCATCAACTGTTTCTTTTTCTGCACACGAACGTTGATCTTACACTTGTCTGTACTCTGTAGTAATTGCTCACTTCAGCACATTGAAGGACAAATTTCTTCTTGGAGCCTATTCCCTCAGTGCCCAATGCACAAGTAGGAATTGTAAGTAAAACCTTATCATATTTCTTCATTTGCAGCCTCCCTTCATATTCTACTCTATGTTGCATTTTTTCATATATTATCTATATGCCATATGCATAGTCCTACAAAGGAAACTGCCAAAGGAACCAAAAATGGTTGCTATTTTCTAATTATGGAAGATGGTCCATTGGTGTTGTCTTGCCCGGCCCTTTTTGAAAAAAAAGAGTCAGTGAAACTTCTCAATATGGCCCAACTGACCCAGAGGAAGTCATGCATAGGATGTTATTGTTGACAATGTAGTTTTCTAACAAATGTTTAGTTTACTGAGCAGGTCTTCCCCACAGCTATATATGACTTAGCCTTGACTTCACGATTTGCTCTTCTGGCTCGACACAACACCAAAATTGCCCACAGGCCAGGAAAGGCCATGGAGGGTCATAAGTGCCACTTCTTCATTGTTATAGTATCAATCAGTTACAATGCCAGACAGTCGATGGTGAAATCATGTCATGCTCCTTTGGTAATGATATACCAATTGAAATGCCATGTACAATATCCAACTGCATCAATCTTCATATGATGTTGCCATGGAACTTCAATGGTAAAGAACTCATAATGGCTGTCTGGAATTTGTAAGTGTTGGCAAATATGATTTTTGTCATTCGTAATGGCCAATACATGTCTCCCTTTAAATATGTTTCCTTGTAAATAAATCAATTTTGCTCTCCAAGATCTAATGTCAATCAAATCAAGTTTTTAGTCTTTGAGATGAACATTACTAAATGGTCAGAGTGAACCTTTTGTATAAATCAGAATCGATCATTTTAGTTTTATAAGGCAGATCATATGGTTCAGCAAATTTTTTTTTCTGAAGTCCCCAACCTCTTCTGGACTGCATCAAGAGCTTCTTTTTCTGGAGGCCACAAGATGGTTGACATTACACTTGTCTGGAGTATTTGCTCACTTCAGCAGGACTGGGAAAAAAATGAAACTTCTTCAAGGAATTTGTTTCCTCACTTACTACTCAACATGCAAGTTGCAGTTGTGAGTAGAATATATTCCCTGGAATATACCATAAGGTGCAAGTATAGTTATTTCAAGTAAAGGATAGAAAGACAAACAGACTTGTCAACATAGTTATAGGCCTATATTATATACTGATGAAACTATGCTGAGCAGAGCATCACTGAAAGGTATAATATATACTGACTGACTACAGTCTGCTGTAGAGGCAGGCGAGCGAGCGAGGCTGCAGACTGACGAAATTCAAGTCGAATTGGGTATCGAATTGGCATCTAGGTCACTGGGACTGCTGCCTTTCAGGTCCGCGATGCTGCCCCTAAGGTCCGCGCTCAGCAGAACTCAGCAGAACTGTGCTGGCTGCTTCAGAAATGCATGTGAGCGAGGACCAGAAAGGCAGCACCTATTCTGAAATGTTGTAGCCTGCTCGCTGACGCTCGCAACTAAAGCAGGCTGCTGTAGCCTGTAATATATATTGTACAGATCTCATTATGTCTCATCAGGCCAAATTTGCACTGGGCCATCCTTTATTCTTTATGGCCTAGTTCAAAAATAATGAAGCCAAAGTGTGACATGACCATCAAAATTTTAGAATGTTTATAAGTATCAAATGACCACATAATATTGTAACAGACATGTCTAAGTTTCAGAAACTGTATTTACCATTTTGCTGTGGTTTGTGGAAATAACTGATAAAAGCTGAATATTACCAAATTTTATTTATTTTTATTTCCATGGCAGTAAAAGAAAAGTAGACTAAATGTTAACTTATCATCAAATTAAATCTAATTTTTTTGTTGGATGACAAAACTCATATACTCTTAAGCCTCCATGGCTGTTTTCATCCAAATTCACGAAATATTTTATGAGGAAAACAGTATTTTTCAAAATTTTGTCTCAATATTTAAAAAAAAAACGTTCAAATTTTCTCCCCAGATGTACATATTTTCCTCTAAAACGATTTCACCTGTCCTGTGTTATGCACTCAAATGTGGGCTTCGAGTTGGTACCAAATAAGTGCCACCAAAATGAATACGGACAGAGCAAATGATGATAGAAGCGTGTTTTTTAGCCTATTTTTCCACAAAAAAAGCCAATTTTGGGTACTTGTGTGACACAGAAGTCAAAAAAGTGTTCTGGTTTTGACCCAAATCCATTTTAAATATATTACCAGTAATAACTGGATGAAGCGAAAGAGTAATTACAAAATTAAAGTGAAATTTGTACTGGTTATTGCCTATTTCGACAAATTGGCCCCAAATTTTGAGGAAAGCTTCACAAAGAGCAAAATTTTGATAATTAAATATTGAAACATACTCCAACTACTGAAATATTGTGTTGATTATCACTACAAGTAATACTAGAATGACTGCTTTACTCCTTACAAGAAAACCATGAAAATATGATCAATATTTTCCATAGCGTTACGCTTGCGACAAAGCCCCATTTGTATTTTACCACCAGAAACCAGCTGCGGACATGGATTACTTGATTGTGTCTCAATACTACACAGATTTTGCAATATTACAAGCCAAACAAGATTTAAAACGGAGCTTGTATTCCTCTGTGGCACTAGAAAGTGTTCTGGGCGTTACGCTTGCGACGGATTCACCTACCCTGCTATTCATTGGAATTTTTTAGTGAACTAAATTTTCCACAACCACAAGAAGCTCCAAAATGGGTAAGCAGATATAAGACTAGGTCTCAAGGGCCAAACGATTCAACTGACATATGTCAAAGGGGCACTAGAGCATCCCAGATCAGTAAGTGTCAAATTTTACTTAATTTTTGGAAGTCAACCTTTGAATCCAAATAGCTCAATAATGTCAACACAGGCAAATATAAATACTTGATTTGATGGATTTATGAAGCCTGAGGATGTAGAGATTCAAAAAAGTGCTGGGAAATTGCCTTAGAATATGTCCAAATTTGTAAAACTGAAAGAATTCAAGTGGTAAAAAATGTTATGTCACGTTTTTTTGGTGAAAAAATGCCTGTTTTTCAATGTAATTCAACTCTATCTCAATAACTATGAGACAGAATGTCATGAAATTTTCAGGAAAGTTGCACAAGAATGTACTTAAAGCAATGATGTACCATTAAGTTGTCACATACAGCCATTCTCATATTTTGAGACCCCTACAGAAAATAAGCTGCGTGGCTTCATTATTTTTGAACTAGGCCTTATGCTCTGTGCATTTTGAATTTTGAGTTAGCTTAATTGATTGAGTGAGATGGTTGCACAATTCCCTTGAGCCAAGATAGCTTGTTGTTTGCAAGTTATAACAATTTAAAGATTATCATAACTCAAAACGGCAAGCTATCATGGCTCAAATAAATTGTGCAACCATCTCACTCAATCATTTGAGCTAACTCAAATTTCAAATTTAACAGTGTGGCAATATACCCAACAATAAGCAATTATGCAGATATCTGCAAAAAAGGAACTACAAAAGAGATCCTTATGATGATGAATGCAGCTTCTTTCCACAACATATACATTATACATAGTACAATTGTAGCTTACTTTTTTCATGCCTGTTGTTTCCACAAAGTGGTATTTAATAGCGCATACGTTTATAAACACGGATTGCTGTCATAAAGCTCATTGACACATTATTTCTAAATATTTATAAAGCACCGGCTCTTCCATATGTCAGAAAAATCATGACAGCATGGCTTGTAAAGATTATAACCTGCTAACGCCAAGGAAATTAAATTTGCGGGCCTTTAGCTAATTGGTTAGATGAAATAACCTAAATTCTTTCGGCCCATTTCTTGTAATTGCTTGCTTGGCAAATTTAGACCCTTCTGATAAGCAATATTGTTGCCAAATGGCTTTTGTGCTTGAATAAACTAAATGTGATTTTAACACCATGCAGCAATGCTTGAGGGTTGATAGAACTTTTTTACCTATATGTTCACCAAAGGTGGCCCTGGTGAACATCCACTGCATGTGACGGATTCTTGATACAAAGGATTTGATGAAGTACATAAATTTCCACTCCAGCATGTCAATACTCAGCAGACTGTTGCATTCAGACTGAATAATCTAATTTGACAGTATGACATTTATGTGGCTCTGGTCAGAATATGTAATTTTAAAATTCAAAGCACCTCGGTTTCTATAAATTTGGATGTAATCATTGTTGGCTACGGGTGCTATGAAAGTGCAGATAGAAAGTTCAGATTCTGCCGTGGCTTTGGCTACCTGCCAATCTCCACACCCGCTGACAGTCTAGACACCTTTTACACCTAGCTGATCACTGGGAACCCAGCGTAACAACCTGAATTTGTTGCTACTGAAGCTGATTACTGGCCACCACACCCCATCTGATGCTTATGAGGTGGTGATAGTGTGGTCATGCCATGGGGTTCGGTAGAATGGTTGTAAAACATGTAAAACAAGGAAATTTTAGAGTACCAGGTAGTTTCAACAGCCAAACCTTAACATAGTCCTCTATTCTTTATCTTCCCATTACCTTACACCGGCTTGCAGAATTCCCATGTACTTTATCACTCTGTTAAAAGATGCTCTTTGGATGAGATAATCTACTCCACATGAAAAGAAAAAGCTTATGTAAGAATTCATGGTAAAAAGTATTGTAATTTTTATTACTAACTTTCCAACAGGTGCGATATCTGTTTTGTATCCATTTACTACCTACTTGAATCTGTTCTGGTGACTGATTTATTCTCATCGACGAAGTGACAGCCAAGTTAACACTGTAATATGAAACCACAATTGATCTTTTTTTAATCTTTGGGTTCTTTCTGGGTGCAGATGATTGCTGGGAATATAATTGTACAGTTGTATACAGTCACATCTTATTCATATAGTATAATACAGGTACATCTGGATTTAGCTTGATTTGCTGGAAGCTTGGTAGATATATTAAGCCACTGATCATTCAGGAATGAGGTACTGCATTGTCAAGCAAACTAAATTTGTCTACAACAGAATTGTATGACTTATTGTGCTTGTGCATCAGAGCAAAATGAACAATATATCTCTCGGACAGTTGCAATTACTCATATTTTTGTGGAGTGTGAATCTTTTGCAATAGCTGTAATCTCACGAGGTTATCAACAAGAAATACTGTCCCCTTCTGGAAGGGTATGCAGCAGTAGTCGCATTATAAGAACCCCGCAGTTTGTACATTTTGATATAGGGTAAATATTATTGACGTGGATATGTGATCTTACTAGATGTTGGGTTTTGCAAGAGATAGAACATTTACAAATAAACATCTGAATTGGGAAGGTTGCGCCATTATTCCATTGATAGTTGTCTATCATATTTCTCAAATATACATGCACATATTATCACATGGCATTTCAAGTATCAGCCCTCATAGTCCTGAGGGCTGTATATCGCCACAATTGAAATATTTCTTCAAGAAGGGCTATATGGTATATTACACACAGATGCAGTCAGTTAGTGTTTATCAGCCTATCATGGTTTGAATATGTACAAACATGTGCTTCCCAATCATAAGTATACCATAAAATCAAAGGTTTTTGGACATACGTACATTGTAGTCCAAAAATACAAATTCATTTAAAATATTGATACACCAAAGAAACTTTAAAATTGTAAAGTGAATGAATGTAGGCTACTGTTGCTCTTTTTTTTTCTAAAAACAACAATCAGGAATGTGAATAAATTTTCAACATTGCAAAGCCAGATCGGCAAAATTATTTGCTTTTCTGGGCAAGAAACCAAACATTAAAAATTTTGCCTACCCTATGCTATAAAACTTTTCCCAATAGGGAAATCTTTCACTTATTTAATTTTTGTTCAAAATAAAAGAAGACAGTTTTTGTAAACAGTACCACCTCTGACACTATGGGTTCTGTCTCACTGTGCTCCTCTCTCTCCTACAGTCAGTCTCTAGGATGTTACCAATTGTCGGTATGAACCTTTTGTATAGATCAGTGTTGATGAATTTCTTAGTTTTACAAGACAGATCATGTGGTTCAGTAAATAGCAGAGTTTTTTTTTCTGAAGTCACAGCTTCTTTTTCCGGAGGCCACAAGATGGTTGACCTTGCACTTGTCTGGAGTATTCACTCACTTCAGCATGAAGGGAAAAATGAAACTTCTTCAAGGAATTTGTTTCCTCACTTAGTGCTCAACACGCAAGTTGCAGTTGTGAGCAGAATATATTCCCTGGAATATACCATAAGGTGCAAGGCAGGATATTTCTTGTAGAAACGGAGTTATCCACATAGTTATAAGCCTAAATAAATGTATTGATGAAACCACACTGAGCAGGGCATCACCAAAATTTATATTGTATAGATCTCATTATATCTCATGAGGCCCAACTTGGCCATCCTTTATTCTTTATGGCATTATACCCACCAATAAGCAATTATGCAGATATGTGCAAAAAAGGAGCTACAAAAGAGCTCCTAATGATAGGGGTGTGCCAATCTGGGTAACCATCATAAGACTTGTGATTTCCTGGGCCAAATACCCACCTGATTAAGAATTGGGCAGGTAAAATTGTCTCAGAATGGTCTTTAGGTTGGTTCTTTGCATTTGTTTGTCCCTATCTAAATCTGGGCGAAAAAGTGACGTTTTTCAGACATTTTGGGTTCTTCTCAGCAAGGCAGACAGACAGTTGGGCATATTCTTTTCATTAAAATCACACTAGATGTCAATAAACATGTTTAAGTAAAATTTGTATTACGTATCATGGTCAAATTCTCCCAAAAAGTAGATGAAATATGGAAGTTTCATGCATTTGAGGAGTCTCAGACTCCCAGCGTAGCTATGAATATGCAAATTTTATACCAATTGGTAACTAATTGATAGATGCTTAATTGGAAGCAGTGCTTGTTTTAGGATGATGTCCAAACATTTTGAAGCCAAAAATTAGTGTTGTCATAAATAGTCTCCCGAACTCTGTTTACAAGCAATTAATTTAACATGTTAACTTAATTGCTTGTAAACAGAGTACAGGAGACTATTTAAAACACATGTTACTCAAACGTTATCCTGCATGGGCCCAATGAAAACAGTGTGGTGTGTGACAGACCAAGTCTCTGAGAAAGGGGAAAAAGATGAAGTATTATTGGTTCTTAAAGTTGTAAAGGACTGGACTGAGCACTAAAATATCTACCAAACTATACCTCATGCCTAAAAAGTCTATTGCCAAGAATATAAGAGACATCTACGGAAAATAACCATATTTTAGAAGCAACATGAAATAGAAGACACAAGAATGATCAATGAAAATTAATTAATTACATGAGAGCATGATCAGGAGAGCCTATGACATCAGGAGGAAGAGCCTGGGTAATCACCAGAAACAGTTGGGTGCTGAATATGATACTATCACGAAAGCAGAAGGCACAACTTTCTATGAAAATAACTGTCACATACATGAAAGCTACCTCTTCACAGACTGTGCTTGTGAACTGGACAAAGCAGCACAGAATGAAACAAAACATGTATAGAAGAGAAGTATTCCAGGCACAGAGGGAAAGCTAAAGACAGAGCAAATGGTTTGAAAAGGGGCACACAATATGCATATATCATGTATATGCATTGATGTGAAAGATGACTCAGAATTTACCACACCAATGGTTGAACCATGTGAAGTCCCTCATGGCATTCAAGATCAAGGCACACAACCAGAGAAACATTGGTACCAATGCAGAACCATCTTGGGCTAATTTCCCAAAGGCCCAATCAAAACTGCCCATACTAAATCGCTGCAGATATGTTATATTTTAGGGATTGACCATGTAATTAAAGGTGTACGCGCATGAAATGAGAAACCATTTTGTAAATTTTTGATTCTGTCATACATGTCTTGGTAGCTTTCAGGCTTGTGCTGTGCTGGTGTACCCCTGAACAGCTGGGTAGCTCAACACTTATTTACATAGATGAAGCTGCCATTCATTGTTGGTGATCTCCATAATTATGATGATGAGAAGCACACAATTCAAGCAAAGGTCTATTCATTCAGAGCTGTCCTGGGTCTTTCAATTGCCCCAGTATAGGACACTACAGTTTTACTTCCCATTGTTGGAGTTGCTTGGGATCAATGAGAATTAGATTCCTGGGCATGATTGGCCCGATACAAGGTTCTTAAACAAGAAACTTTGACGACTAGACATTCTATGAGATCAGCACAAGTGGTCAAGGAGAACTGTCAGTGCAGATGATGTCATTGACACACTTGTAGTGACTGCTGTCTGAACTTAAACTATTTTAAAGACCTTAATAAGCATTGATGAATTTGAGGTTCAGTGCTGTCAAATTCTGACTTTCACCATATGTATGGCACTCTCATTTTTTGTTCTTAGTATAGGAGCTTAGAGATTACAGATGAAATCATGGTTGTGTTTAAAACCAGGGGGCCAGATGAAGACAAATTTAGATTCCTAGCTGAATAATGTGGGTGAGATATGACTATCCTAATTGGCTTATGCATGATGCTTGAATTTAACACACCAAACAATAATGTCTAGCTTCACAATCTTTTTTTTCAGCTTCTCATTATACCTTCAGATAGGCCTAACCCTATCAATTGTGAGAATGGGGTTTTTGTTTTAGTTGTAGGCTACTAACACTTCTAAATTTACAACATGAACATGTATTGTTGGTGTTCATATAAAATTTTAGTCATGAATTATGTGACGTCAACCAAATAGACCAACCTTTTCAAAGTTTATATATGTTGTATAATGCCAAACACTTTACAGTAACAATTTTCCTTATTGCAAGTTTTTAAAAGTATTTGAACTACAAAGAAGTAGCATTATTTCTGATTGTATATTATGTTTAATTGTTTAAATTATGCAATATGTCTGTTTATTGGTGAAATTGCCCATATTCCGCCACTAACATCTTAATAAAATTAGTTATTTTTATGGAATTTGCCAGTGATTTTACTATTTGATGAATAAAAATGGTGCAATCAATATTACTTACACCTAAAATCTACAATAGAAACTTAATTTACGTGTAAATATGGAATTATGGGCTGTATATTAAGAAAAACATGTCCGAAAATAGGCGATTTTTCAACTTCGTAGACCTTTTTCAGAAAAATCAAAAGAACCAACCTAAATATGCCTTTTAGCTGAAAAAACCAACCAAATTTGAGATCTCCAGAATATTTGGCCTATGAAACCACAAGTCTCCAGTGAGAATTTCGAAAATAATGTAGATTGGCCCACCCCTACTAATAATAATAAATGCAGCTTCTTTCCGCAACATATACATAGTGCAATCATACCTTACTTTTTTCATGCCTCGTGTTTCCACAAAGTGGGATTTAGTAGCGTATATACGTATCAACATGGATTGCTGTCATAAAGCTCAAGTTATTTCCAGATATTTATGAAACACCGGCTCTTCCACATATCAGAAAAATCAGAAGAGAATGGCTCGTAAGGATTATAACCTGCAAACAGCAAGGATTTTAATTTGGTTGGCCTTCGCCGAATCTGGTGGTCAAATTTGTTGGCCCTTTCTTGCAATTGCATTCTTTGCAAGTTTAAACCCTGCTGTTATAGTCTTGCCTTATGGCTTTGTGTTGCAGTGTTGGAATAAAGTAAATGTTATTAAAATACCATACAGCGATGCTTGAGGATTGATAAAGATGTTTTACCAATGATTACCAAAGGTGACCCTTTGGGGATTGATGTTAAAATTCTTGATACAAAGAATTTGCCAAAGTACATGAATTTCCACTCTAGCATGCCAATACTCTGCAGACTGATGCATTCAGACTGAATAACCTGATTTGACAATTTGACACTTCTGTGGATGTGGTCAGAGTGTGTAATTTTTAAATTCCATGCACTCCATTTGTATGCAGTTGTTGCCAGCTTTGTGAGCTATACAATTTCAAATAGAAAGGTTGAGAATCTGCAATGGCTTTGGCCAAGTGCCAATCTCCACACCCACTGACAGTCTAGACGCCTTTTACTCCCAGCTAATCACTGGGAACGCTGTGTAACAACCTGAATTTGTTGCAACTGAAGCTAATAACAGGGCTCCACACTCTGTCTGATGCTAATGGGGGTGATGATAGCGAGGTCATGCCATGGGGTTGGGTAGAATGGTTGTAAAACATGTAAAAAAAGGAATTTATAGAGTACAAGTACAGGTTGTTTCAACACTCAAACCTTAACATAGATATCTATTCTTTATCTTCCCATTACCTTACGCTGGCTTGCAGTATTCCCATATACTTTATCACCATGTTAAGATGCTTCTACTTCTACTTCTACTTCTACTTGGATACTGGACTAGGGCAGTTGCATCGACGTCCAGGGTGCAGGTCACGTGATCAGTGCAGAGCAGATAAAATCATTTAAAATCCTTGAAATACACAGTTAAAATCCATAATAAAAACAGTTCGGTTTAGCACTTTAAAAGAGGAAGACTGTGTTGCTGCCAAGTTCTTGTCTTGCAGCTGGTGACAGGATCCTAGCCGAACGTCTGTCAACGATCCCTAGTCGTCCTGCACTTATGTCCCTGGTAAGCGAATCTTTAAAAGCTTCTGCCGTCTTCTTGATCACTGTCGCTGTTGGTAGGCTATTCCAACTCTGGATAGTACGGGGCCAGTAACTATCTGCATACGTGCTTGTTCTTGTCGGGATGGCTAAATACTGTATGGGATGTCTTCTTAATGATGGTTGTGATGCTATGTTGACATATGATGGAATAGTAATGGCGAATAGACGGTGGTGAGCTTGTATAACAATACCAGTCGTCTAACTAATCTTCTTTCTTGAAGGCTCTGCCATTTCAACTTCTCCAGCATAGCTGTGACACTCTCTGTTTGTCTCCACTCTCCCAGGACAAAGCGAGCAGCTTTCCTCTGCACCATTTCGACTTGCTTGATTCTTCCTACTTGTCCAGGATCCCAGGCACTCGCACCATACTCGATAACGGTCTTACAAGTGATTTATAAGCCATCTCCTTAGTTTCGCGGGGGCAGGAGTACATGTTCCGTCTGAGGAAGTTGAGGGTCTTATGTGCCTTTGAGGTGCATTGATCGATTTGGTTTCCCCAACTCAGCTTGTTGTCAAGTTCTACTCCCAGGTAGGGATGGTGTTCTACTTCTTGGAGAGGCGATCCCATCATCTCATATTGTGCTGGGATGATGTTTTTCTTTTTCCGGGAAATACGGAGGACATAGCATTTGATGGGATTAAATCTCATCTGCCATGTATGCGCCCATGATGTCACTGTGCTGAGGTCCTTCTGCAGTTCTTCAGAATCTTCTACGGACTTAACTTTACAAAATAGTAGTCCATCGTCCGCAAAGAGCTTCATTGTCGAGGTAGTGCCGTCTGCGATGTTATTGATGTATATCAGAAACATGATGGGCCCGAGAACAGTTCCTTGGGGCACCCCTGATATTACTTTTTCTTCTCTCGATCGAGCTCCATCTAGTACCACGCTTTGTGTTCTTCCTGTAAGCCAATCTCGAATCCAGCCATGTAGGTCTCCATTGATGCCATAGTAGATAAGTTTCTTCAGAAGACGTTCGTGTGCCACAGTATCAAATGCCTTCTCGAAATCTAATATAATGACGTCTGTCTGTTCTCCTTGGTCGATGTTTCTGGATATTTCTTCGATGGTGTTTATCAGTTGAGACTCACAGCTGTGTCCTCTTCGGAATCCGTGTTGTTCCTTGCTTAAGATGTTGCTGGTATCTAGATGTTTCATAATATGTGACGCTATGATGTGCTCAAGTATTTTACATGTTACACATGTAAGCGATACAGGGCGGTAATTTTTACATAGTGTCTTCTCTCCTTTCTTGAAGACTGCACAGATGTTAGCAGTTTTCCAGTCCTTGGGTACCAGTTTATTGTCTATGGATTGTTGGAATAGATGTCGTAGCATGCTACGTGATGGCGGTAACTCTTGAGAATCTTAGTTGGCACTAGGTCCGGTCCTATTGCTTTTCGAGCATTAAGTCTTTCTAGCTGCTTTTCCACTCCTTTTATGCTGATATGAAGTCCATCGGCTTCTCTGAACGGATGTCCTTCCATACTGGGGATACTTGTTAGGTCTTCTACGGTGAATACTGACTTGTAATACTTCTTGAATGATATAATTTCTATAAGGGAAAAGAAAAAGCTAATGTAGGAGTAGGAATGCACAGAAAAAGTGTTATGATTTCATTACCAAACATCCAACAAGTGTGAGATCTGCTTCTCATCCATTTTCTGCATACTTGAATCTATTCACTTTATCTGAGTGATTTAGTCGCATTTATGAAGTGGCAGCCAAGTTAATACTGCAATATTTAACTGCAGTTGGAACTTTTTAATCTGTCGGTCGTTTTTTGGTGAAGATTAGTTGCTGGGTTTATTTTTTTTCTCAAATCATTGCAAGGAAGCTCAAAAGATACAGTGTATATTAAGCCACTGGATCATTCATGAATGAAGTACCCCATGTACCTCATTGTCAAGCAAAGTCAATTTGTCTACAACAGAATTGTATGATGACTTATTGTGCAAGAGCTTCCGAGAAAATTGACCAATAATTCTTTTTGACAGTTGTAATGACTCACATTTATGGTGGGTCTGAATCGTTTGCTGTAGCTAGCAATCTCACGAGGTTATCAACAAGAAATACAGTCCCTTCTGGAAGAGTATGCTATTGTTGATACATTGTTAGGACCCCGCAGTCTGTACATGATGATGTAGGGGAGAGCGGGGCACAGTGAGACGGCAGGCAAAGTGAGACAAAGCCTGCAGCGTCTAGCTGGTACTGTTTACAGATCAACCCTCTTTTGTATAGTACAAAAAGTCATTAAGTGAGAGACTATCCTATATCCCGAATGCCTACACAGCATATCGAGAGTGGAATTTCAATATTTTGGTTTTTAGCCAGTAAAAGTAGGGGAGAGCGGGGTACAGTGAGACGGCGGGCACAGTGAGACAAAGCCCGTAGCGTCTAGCTGGTACTGTTTACAGATCAACCCTCTTTTGTATAGTACAAAAAGTAAGTAACTGAGAGACTGTCCTATATCCTGAATGCCTACACAGCATATCGAGAGTGGAATTTCAATATTTTTGTTTTTAGCCAGTAAAAGTAAATAATTTTGCTAAACGACTTTTTGTCATAATACCCAAGAAAAATTTTATAATGCAAATCAATTGCCAGGGATTCAAACCTTGATTATTTGTCTCAGTTTAGTAAGATGATGAACCACAATACAGGCATGCGGTCCGCAGGATTCAAAAGTTTTATAAAGAGAGCTGTGCGGGGCACAGTGAGACAGTTTCAGGTGGGGCACAGTGAGACATCACAAATTACACTCCAAATGACCTGAATGTAATGCATAACTCACAATTCACTATTAAAAACAAAATGCCTACTATAAACTACTGATTTTAGTGAGTCATATCCAAAGGGAAGCATTAGAAAGAATTTTGCTTAGTATGTAACAGGTGCGGCAGGTTAAATAAGTCGTGCATGTGTCCTGTGCGATGAAGTTTCGAAACATGCTCAAAAAAGGACGTAAAAAATCACCTAGTCAGCTGCTTTTATAAGAGTACAGTAGTTTCTGTAGCAACAATTGATAGAAAAATTCCACAGGTCCCGAGGGTTGGCGGTTATGGCAGCAGATGCCCTGTCTCACTGTGCCCCGCCTGCTGTCTCACTGTGCCCCGCCCACGGGGCACAGTGAGACACTAAACGAGCATGGACGTAACTCAAAATTTCTCCTAACCTGTAAAAGGTAGCAACCTGAAACTACTTGACAATATACCCAACGTCATTATCTATAATGTGGACCTGATCTCATTTAACTCGTTACTGCAAACATTTTGCAACACTTGAAAATAAAAAAAGTGTCTCACTGTGCCCCGCTCTCCCCTAAATAATTTTACTAAACGACTTTTTGTTATAATTCCCAAGAAAAATGGTATAATGCAGATCAATTGCCAGGGATTCAAACCTAGATTATTTGTCTTAGTCCGCAAGATTACAAAGTTTTATAAAGAGAGCCGCATGGGGCACAATGAGACAGTTTAAGGCAGGGCACAGTAAGACGTCACAAAATACACTCGAAACGACCTAAATGTAATGCATAGCTCACAATTCAATATTAAAAACAAAAAGCAGGCTATATGTAACAAATAAGTCGTGCATGAGTCCTGTGCGATGAAGTTTCGAAACATGCCCAAACAAGGACCTAAAAAATCACCTAGTCAACTGCTTTTATGGAGTACAGTAGTTTCTGTAGCAACAAATGATAGTAGAATTCCGCAGGTCCTGAGGATCAGTGGTTATGGCAGCAGATGCGCTGTCTCACTGTGCCCCGCCCACGGGGTACAGTGAGACACTTAATGAGCATGGACGCAACTCAAAATTTCTCCGCACCTGTAAAAGGTAGGAACCTGAAACTACTGGAGAATATACCCTACGTCATTATTTATAATGTGGACCTGATCTCATTTAACTTGTTACTGCCAACACTTGAAAATGAAAAAAGTGTCTCACTGTCCCCTGCTCTCTCCTACAACCAATATCATTGACATATATGTTATCTCAATGGATTTTTGATTTTTCTTGATGGAACTTTTTTTTTTATAGAATTTTTTTTTTGGTTTTTCTTGATGGAACATCTGATTTGGGAAGATTGCAACATCATTTTCACAAAAGAAGTTTATATCCTACACCCTTCAATAGTTGAATTTCTATCCCCTTCTGCTTTTTCAAAATGCACACACACTATCGTTCCTGCAGTTTGCATCAGATATTACAAATTCATTGAAATTATTGATGTACCCATAAACTTAAAATGGATGTTTTCTTTTTTTTTTCAAACTAGCAATCATAAATAGAGATGCATTTTCAACATTCATGTCACTTTTTCAAAAACAATTTCAATTTCACCACTGGATTATCACTTTAAATAATTAATACTGTCTGGTTTTGTTTTGTCATTTATAATATGGGGATACGATAGCACCCTTGCCCGGTTAACTAACTACCTGTTTCATTAGTCCAGTGTCAGGAAACAGAAAGAGTGACTGTTTTGAAAGATGAGGCTCATGGGTGCACCCTTCACTGTTTGTACATTCCAGTATTTTCAGTGATAGTGAAGCTCCCATTTGACTCCCCCGGGCATTCAAGGGAGTTGTCTGTAGAATTGCTTGTTGTGGAGTACAGGTGAGTAGCATTACTGGTATGTCTACAACCAGAGTTTGGTAAAAAAATGCATGTGATGAGAACAGTTTTCAGATCTGAGGTTGATGTTAATGTTTCTCCAGAAATACAATTGTTACCATTTCTCCAAAGCTGAATCTATCATATTTGAAGGTATCATTCATAATATTTGAAGATATCGTTCATATAAGCACAAGCTGTTTTTTTGCCAAAAATAGGGCTACTTCCAAAAAAAAAACATCGTTTATCATTACCTCACATATAAATATCTGGAGTTGTCTTTTTTTTTCCATGCAGTCAGCAGCTGCAATAATGAAGGTGTGATTGTTTTGATAGCCTTCTTTTCGTTTTTAGATATTCACGATTAAATTGCATGTCGTTTTACTCCTTTCGAGAGCTGATGTGTCTATCGAAATAATGAAGAATAAACTAGTTACCACACAGTAAAACAACCAGAGGACCACGATGCTTACACCAAGCGTCGGATGGATAAAAAAATGCACAGTAAAACAATTAAATTAAATAACTATCAGATAGGCCTTGTTTAACACCATCACATTCCAATGGATATGTTTAGAGTGATTCTTCAAATTTTTAAACTTAGCTGAAACATTATCACAAAAGAGGTACTCACAATTATTACAAAAGAGACACTCACAATGGTATTGCAATCATAGTCAGCCAAGTGAGCTATGAAAGTGCAAATGGAAATGGGAGATTCTGCAATGGCTTTGGCTGCATGCCAATCTCCATACCAACTGATCGTCCAGACACCTTTTACAACCAAATAATCACCAAAAACCCTGTAACTAGTTGCTGATGCTAGATTACAGGGCTCAACATTCTCTTTGGTGTAAATCAGGTGATGACAAGGTGAGCTGGCCATGAGATTGATTGAAGTTGTATGGATCGAAACAAGTTGGCCCTGCCCAAAGCATTTCTATATAATGTACCTGATATAAGTTGTGGTGATAAATGTAGACTGTAAAGTTAATGAAAAACGAAAGTTTGACATATAACAGTATTGGTAGCTAGCCAGCCAGTTTCAGGATTTTTTTATAAACTTTCCAAAGCTGTCCCTGTCCAAGGTTAAATCATTTCACATCACTAAACATAACAGGTGTACCTCAGGTATCTTCATTGACTCCAGATGATGAAACACTAAATGGTGCAAAAATACATCACACTTTTTTCTTGTTAGTTGCTTGCCAACAAGTAAGATCTCCTGTTTGGTATACATCCTATGTTTATAGGTTTAATATGTCAACAGTATTATTGCCTGAAGAAAAAATATTTATTAGTGCGATTCACGAAGTGGTACATCTGCTTTATGTAAAGTTTCTGCATATTGAAAAATGTATCTAATGATAGTGTTTTACATATCTGCTATACAGGTCTTCACCAAAATGTTATATATCCTCTTTCTTGTGGGAATTGGAAAAATCCTAGCAAGCACCTGCGTGGCCTTTTTTGCTGCAGCATATTAATTAATACACAAAACTTCACAGGAGAACAGTTAGACATTTATACAGACAGATAGACACATGTGAACTAGGTATATTTTAGAAAGAAAATTTACCTTGTTTTGAAGGACAAAAAGTAAAACATTAAAAAATCATTGATGATATTGATGTTCTGAACAGTCATTGAGCTTTTTGAAATGCTGTATAGATATTTTGCATTTATTCATTTAAGATTTTCATTGCCCTTTAACCCTATTTGCGACTTCCTATTGAAGCTGTTTTCAAAAGGAGCAGGTAAATCAAGAGTCGATTGGTACACCTGTGACTGATTTAGTTTTTTTTTGTGCACGTGATGGATTAAACCCAAAAACCTGCTGCTATTAGAAAACAGGGTCACCGTCAGATTTGTATTCATATTTTAAAAGGTGAGATTCAGTTTACTACCTGGCAGTTTTTATTTAGCACTGCCTAGTCACTCTAGTGCAGTACCTGTTGTGAGTAGTACAGGTGGTAGTGGGGCTCCCAGCACAATCCTCAAACATTTATCCGTGCACAACATTTCGTTTGGGCTGATATTTTAGAGCAAGCAGGTAAGTCAACATGTTTTGTCATTTTAATCGCAGAACATTTTACATGAGAGATAAGAACCATTATTTCAGATCCAATGTCAATGTTATTAAGGCAGGCAAGTGTTGTTTTGGCAACAAGAGATGACTTTTTCCAGTTTTCAATCTAAGAAGAATGTTACCTGTCTACAGAAATTCACAGAATGTATACCCTTGTGAGATTGGTGTAGTTGACAGGTACATGTACCCCACTCTCTCCAACATTTTGTGTTCTTAGTTGTTTTAGCAAATGGTGGGGTACAGTCCAAACATGCAGTTAAGAGACTAGTTTTTGCAAGGCTGAACCTGAGGAAAATACTACGACAACAATATGCAATTTCTTGTGAGAACTTCGGCAAAGGGGATTGTGGGATAGCAAATTTTCTGACAACATTACATTATAGAGGGGAATGACAAGCTGTTTATTACGAAAGCAGGCATAATACCCGTGAAAAGGGGGAAGATTTACGGATAACATTATCTAAAGTTAACCGAAGTATCTCAAGCACAGTGCCTATAGTTGATTTTAGAGCTGAACAGCATGCACCCGATTGTATAGGATTGTTCAATTATAACGAAAAGAAATTTTTTTAAAACTCAATCATAGCTGTGCTGGATCATTCTAGACAAACACTGGTATGCTGACTGAAGTAATTTGTCTGCAGTATAAAGCAAATTGACAGTATATTTCTACACGAAATCTGCACGTGATGGAATGATGCTCAGAATAAAATACAATGATGGAATGATGGTTAGCATCATTCTGTCATTCTATGTATGGTCATATTGGCCCCTGAATACTGAGGCATCTTGAATTCGAAAATGGAGCAATGGGTGATTTAATGTTTGACTTGTTCTCTTCACTGCAAAAGAAATAGAAACTAAAGTGTAGTACCGAGGTGATTAAACTGAGGCTTAATAATATGAAGAAAAAAAACTGCTTCTAAGCATGATTCCATCACACATGGATTTCATGATGAAGGCAAGAATAAGAATAGGAATAACAAAAAGAATGAATTTTATTTATTTATAAATTTAAGATTTTCTTTGGCCTTGTAAAACATTTCCTATAACCTACAAACTACAAGGAAATCAATTTATTCGGCCTTCGGCAAATTTTCTGGCCAAATCTGTGGGCCCCTTTCTTGCAATTGCATGCTTTGCAGGTTTAGATCCTTCTATTAAGCAATAGTCTTGTGGCTTTGTGTTGGAATCAAGAAAATGTAATTATAATACCATACAGTGATGCTTGAGGATTGATAAAGATGTTTTACCTGGTGGATTGATGTTAGAATTCTTGATACCAAGAATTTGTCGAAGTACATAAATTTCCACTTCAGCATATGCTAATACTCAACAGGCTGATACATTTAGACTGAATAACCTGATTCGACAATATAACATTTCTGTGGATGTGGTCAGAATGTGTAATTCTAAAATTCCATGCACTTCAGTTTCCTTTTGTATGCAATCGATGCCAGCTTTGTGAGCTATACAATTTCAAATAGAAAGGTTGAGAATCTGCAATGGCTTTGGCCAAGTGCCAATCTCCACACCCACTGACAGTCTAGACGCCTTTTACTCCCAGCTAATCACTATATGAAGCCAGCGTAACAACCTCAACTTGTTGCAACTGAAGCTGATAACAGGGCTCCACACCGTGTCTGATGCTTATGAGGTGGTGATGGTGTGGACATGCCATGGGGTTTTGAAGAATGGTTGTAAACCATGTAACACAAGGAATTTATTGAGTACTAGGTAGTTTCAACAGCCAAACCTTAACATAAACCTCTATTCTTTATCTCCCCATTACCTTACACTGGCTTGCAATACTCCCATGTACTTCATCACTCTGTTAAGATGCTCTTTGGATGAGATAATCTACTCCACATGAAAAGAAAAAGCTTATGTAAGAATTCATGGTAAAAAGTATTGTAATTTTTATTACTAACTTTCCAACAGGTGCGATATCTGTTTTGTATCCATTCTGTTCTGGTGACTGATTTATGCTCATTGATGAAATGAGCCAAGTTAACACTGTAATATGAAACTACAATTGATCTTTTTTGAATCTGAGGGTCCTTTTTGGGTACAAATCAGTTGCTGGGTAGCCTGGGTTTAATACATCTGGATTTTGCTTGATTTTCTGGAAGCTTGGTATAGATATATTAAGCCACTGATCATTCAGGAATGAGGTGCCGCATTGTCAAGCAAAGTAAATTTGTCTACTACAGAATTGTATGAAGACTTATTGTGTTTGTGCTTCAGAGCAAATTGAACAATATATCTCTCGGACTGTTGCAATTACTCACATTTTTGTGGAGTGTGAATATTTTGCAATAGCTGTAATCTCGCCAGATTATCAACAAGAAATACTGTCCCCTTCTGGAAGGGTATGCAGCAGTTATCGCATTATAAGAACCCCGCAGTTTGTACATTTTGATATACAGCCACTATTATTGGCATGGATATATATGTAATCTTACTAGATGTTTGGATTTGCTAGATAGAGCATTTATAAAATACACATCTGGTTTTAGAAGGTTACAATATCATTCATTTGAAAGTTGTCTATCACATGGCATTCCCTTTAATGTATCATCCATGATATCGGACCAGAGGTTTACGTATTGCCATGAATCAAACTATTTTATTCAAGAAAGGGTAAGTTATCGAAAGTCTACACACTGGTCAGATACAGTGTTGATCAGTCCTATCAAGGAAGAATATATGTATCCACATGAGCTTCAAAAAAGATCAGTTACCATTAAAATATACTAGGTTTTTGTACATAGTCCAAAAATACTAATTCAATGAAAATATTGATACACCATGAAAGTTGAAACTTTAAAATATTAAAGAGAATTAATGCAGCCTACAGTTGTTCTTTTTCTTCTAAAAACTGTAATCAGTAATGTGAATAAATTTTCCACTTTGCAAACCTCAATGGCACAATTATTTACTTTTCTAGGCTAAAAACAAAAAAAAATTCACTTACCCTAAGCTGTGCAACTTTTCAGATATAGGAAAATCTTTCACTTTTATAATGTTTGATCATTTAGAAGGCTGTACTGTAAAGAGCACCACTTTGACATTATGGGCCCTGTCACACTGTGCCCTTCAGTCAGCCTCCTGGATGTAGTATTTATCAATTTCATAGTTTTATAGGGCAGATCATGTCGTTCAGGAAATAGCAGTTCTTTTCTGAATACTCCTACCTCTTCTGGATTGCATCAAGAGCTTCTTTTTCTGGAGGCCACAAGACGGTTGACCTTACACTTGTCTGGAGTGTTTGCTCACTTCAGCACGAAGGGAAAAAAATGAAACTTCTTCAAGGAATTTGTTTAGTGCTCAACACGCAAGTTGCAGTTGTGAGCAGAATATTTTCCCTGGAACATATACCATAAGGTGCAATAATGCATTTCTTTATAGATAGATATGGTAAGAACAGACAGATAATTATGGCAAATTAAGCCCTCTAAGCCCAGTTCTTTGCACTCACAAGCGTTGATTGATGAGATGGAAAAAGAAGCGGAAGTCCTCAGCATGTTACACATTTACCCCATTTGAGGGATATTTTACTTTCCCGGCACATACATGATACAAGGGGCCAACAATTTAATGTTTCATCCAAATAGCATCATCACCAAAATTTATATTGTATAGATTTCATTATATCTCATGAGGCCCAAATTGGACTAGGCCATCCTTTATTCTTTATGCCATTATACCCACCAACAAGCAATTATGCAGATATGTGCAATAAAAGGAGCTACAAAAGAGCTCCTATTGATGATAAATGCAGCTTCTTTCTGCATCATATACTTAGTACAATTGAACCTTACTTTTTTCATGCCTGTTGTTTCAACAAATTGGGATTTAATAGCGTATGGATACTATACGTGTATAAACATGGATCCCTGTCATAAAGCTCAAGTTATTTCCAGATATTTATAAGGATTGCCTTCCACATGTCAGAAAAATCATGACAGCATGGTTTGTAAATATTATAACCTGCAAACAAGGAAATTATTTTGGTGGGCCTTCACCAACATTGTTGGCCAAATTTGTTGGCCCTTTCTTGCAATTGCATTCTTTGCAAGTTTAAACCCTGCTGTTATAGTCTTGCCTTATGGCTTTAGTGTTGGAATAAAGTAGATGTAATTGTAATACCATACAGCAATGCTTGAAGACTGATAAAGCTGTTTTACTATTTACTAATGTTTACCAAAGGAGACCCTGGTGGATTTGAAATTCTTGATAAAAAATTTGTCAAAGTACATGCATTTCCAATTCAGCGTGCCAATACTCAACAGACTGTAGCATTCAGACTGAATAATCTGATTTGACAATATGACATTTCTGTGAATGTGGTCTGATTTTGTAATTCTAAAATTCCATACACTTCAGTTTTCATTTGTCATTGTCACCTTAGTGAGCTATAAAATTGCAAATATAAAGGTTAGATTCTGAAATGGCTTTGGCTGCTTGCCAATCTCCACACCCACTGACAGTCTAGACACCTTTTACACCCAGCTAATCACTGGGAACCCAGCGTAACAACCTGAATTTGTTGCTACTGAAGCTGATTTCAGGGCTCCACACCCTGTCTGATGCTAATGGGGGTGATGATAGCGAGGTCATGCCATGGGGTTGGGTAGAATGGTTGTAAAACATGTAAAAAAAGGAATTTATAGAGTACAAGTACAGGTTGTTTCAACACTCAAACCTTAACATAGATATCTATTCTTTATCTTCCCATTACCTTACGCTGGCTTGCAGTATTCCCATATACTTTATCACCATGTTAAGATGCTTCTTGAATTATATTTCTCGGAGTGAATAGAAAAGGCTAATGTAAGAATTAATACACGGTAAAAAGTATCATAATTTTCTTATCAGGCATCCAACAAGTGTGAGATCTGCTTCTCATCCATTTTCTGCATACTTGAATCTATTCACTTTATCTGAGTGATTTAGTCGCATTTATGAAGTGGCAGCCAAGTTAATACTGCAATATTTAACTGCAGTTGGAACTTTTTAATCCTTCGGTCCTTTTTGGTGTACTAGATCAGTTGCTGGGTTTAGTTCTTGATTCATTGCAAGGAAGCTTCGTAGATACATGTATATTAAGCCACTGGATCATTCAGGAATGATGTACCCCGTTGTACCGCATTGTCAAACAAAGTAAATTTGTCTACTACAGAAATATGACGACTTATTGTGCTAGAGTTTCCGAGAAAAATTAACAATATTTCTTTTTGACAGTTGCAATGACTCACATTTCTGGGTCTGAATCGTTTGCTGTAGATGGCAATCTCACTAGGTTATCAACAAGAAATATAGTCCCTTCTGGAAGAGTATGCTATAGTTGATACATCATCAGGACCCCGCAGTTCGTATACATGTTGATTGGGCGCAGATATCGAATGCCCTCTATTAGGACACAGCGTTTTAAAGACACTTTCCTTCCTGTATCTGTTTCCCTGTTAAATGCTTCAATGTAATGTACCTTAACCTTGTACCAAGTACCAAAATTTCACTGTTGTATATATATATATATCGATGTATACAATGTGACCAATTAATTATCTGTATCTGTATCTGTAATATATTGACATGAGTATGTTATCTCAATGGATTTTTGGTTTTTCTTGATAGAAAATCATAAATAAACATCTGATTTGGGAAGTTTATTAATAGTTGAATTTCTATCCCCTTCTGCTTTTTCAAAATTTATGCACGCACACTATACCATAGATCCTGCAGTTTGCATTAGATATTACAAATTCATTGAAAATATTGATGTACCCATAAACTTAAAATGAATGTTCTCTTTTTTTCCAAACCAATCAGAAACAGGGATGCATTTCCAACATTTATGTCACCTTTTCAAAATCAATTTCAATTTCCCCACTGGATTATCACTTTAGATAATTAATGCTGTCTGGTTTTGTTTTGTCATTTATAATATGGGGATACGATAGCACCCTTGCCCGGTTAACTAACTACCTGTTTCATTAGTCCAGTGTCAGGAAACAGAAAGAGTGACTGTTTTGAAAGATGAGGCTCATGGGTGCACCCTTCAGTGGCCCTGTCTGTACATTCCAGCATTTGCAGTGGTATAGTGAAGCTCCCAGTTGACTCCTCGGAGATTCAAGGGAGTTGTTTGTAGAATTGCTTGTTGCGGAGTACAGGTGGGTAGGTATGACTGGTATGTTTACAATCAGAGTTTGGTAAAAAGTGCATGTGGTGAGTAAAATTTTCAGATCTGAGGTTGATGTTAATGTTTCTCCAGAAATACAATTGTTACCATTTCTCCAAAGCTGAATCTATCATATTTGAAGGTATCATTCATATAAACACCAGTCATTTTTCCTTGAAATAGGATTATTTCAGAAAAAAAACATCGTTTATCATTACCTCACATATGTAATATTGCAAGATAATTGCTTTATTATCTTGGTAGATATTTAATTTTTTTATTTTCTAAAATCTGTGGACGTAACATGGACAGCACACTGAAATTGTGAAAAACCAGACAGCTTATAGCATCTGTCCACAACCTGAAAGTACAAATGTACTTATCCTACAAAAATAAACAATAACTTTTAATCTCTAGAGAAACTCAGTGACTCTTGAGGAATAAAATGGTTATAGTATTCCGTGACGTAACAGGACACCATTTTAAAGTTTAAAATCATATTTTAGAGGTTAGAACCTGATAAAGGATAACAAAATTTTTACTTTTTTAAATTATTTTAACAGAAGCAAAAATTGATGCCAGTATTGCATTGCTGTGGAGGATTTTGAACTGAATATTCACAAAACAAAAAAATTATGATGTAACATTGGACACCAATGTTCAACAGGTGATACAATTGCTCACCTAGTAATAATATATTTCATGCATTTTGTATAAATTACCACCAATGATCTGTAAGACAATTATCTATGCCTCAAAATTTCATTTTCTTGCATTTTCATTAATTTTTAGCAGAAGAAATTGCTGCTAAAACACAGGGCTAATTTTAATTTTTTTATGATTTGCCAAAATTTGCATACTTATTGCTTTTCTGAGACAAAAAATTAAAATTTATCAAACATCCATTAAAGGCTGTATTTCTGCAGCGCTGTCCAACAATATTAGACTCTATTTCTGTAGGGAAATTAATATTTCATGCGTTTAACCCCCCACAGACGATAGTGTATGTTGATACAAGAGAAGTATAGTCTGACTTGAGGTTCACGGATTGCTTCGTGGATTTCTTCCAATAAAAATTCAATTGAAATTAAATTTCCTATTCTGTGTATCCTTATTTTACCTGCCTGGAACAAATGAAGCACTCAAAACAAATTGTTTGACCAAAAGTAATCAGGATGTCAAATTGGTGTCTCGGTTACATCCCAGTTTTGAAAAGTTATGTCCTCGGAATTATTAAGATATCTTGTGATAGCTCGCACAAAAAGTATGTAACATTAATTCATGAATGCTGGACTGTGAAAGTGAAGTAAAATAATAGAACAAGCAACATTTTACTCCATTTTAGGGGAATTTTGATTTGATTTATGCCCATGATGTAACTTATGACACCTCACATGCTGTCCATGTTACATCATTGCCAGGATTTGGCTATTTACACTTACTTATAATGTTAAATGAATATTGTGAGCCATCTTGGTATAACTTGTGGCTAGTTTTTGAAATTCAAGTATGTATAACCTTCCATTCTGAGAAACTAAAAGAATTACACCTGCTTTTATCATGACGTAACATGGACACAAGATAAAATGAAGTGAATTTGGTGTCTCAGTTACATCCAGTTGTATTTTCAAAACAAACTGAGAAAAAGTGTTCCAGTCGCAGGTTTTTTAAGCATTCAAATGTTTGAAATGATCCAGATTACAGATTTTGTCAGGATGACTGTCTTCGGTGTAAGTGGCTAAAATCTGTACAAAGATATTAAGAGTATATGACTTGGATGTAACATGGACAGCGTTGGTAACAGAGTGGAGCTTGACTTTGGTCTGGAATTTCTCTTTCTAAGAATGGTATACATTAAAGAAATGTGGCCAAACCCATTGCAAAATTAGTTGCGAGTCTGCTACAGATGGTTTCAACAACATCTCTCCTACTGTTAATTCAATATTATCAACTTTCTATCAGCATGTCACTGAAGATTGTGGACGTAACGAAGACCAGCCTCACTTTGGCACATCAGTATTCCCTCTTATGCTAATTCCAGTGGTGATGGCACCTGTTTTGGTGTCAGAAATTATGCATAAGAATATGGAGATGTTATGAAATGTCTAAAAATAGATTATCCTTTGGCCAATAACAAAACAGGAGGGAGATTAGGGACGTAACATTTGGACACCATCTGACATAATGATGTTTGATCAAGTATTCTGTGGTGCCATAGGGGCTCATGTAGTATATTCAGCCATTTTCCAAAGCCATTATAGATCTACTCAGCATTGAGAGAAAGAAAATGAATAAGTTTGGTTCAGTTTAGCTGTCAGGAGCCACGTCATGGATGTAACAAGATGGACACCAAATGTTACATCATGGTACCCACTGAAAAAAGGCCTATATCTTATCAAATTTTGTCAAATTATGACTTTTTAAAAATTTGACACAAACTTCTGTTAAATGTCTTCAAATTGTAGTCGAAATGAGTGGAATTCAGTTACAAAGTCTAATATATAGTAAAATCATTTTTATCTCACCAGATGGACAACACAAAAATGTCCAACTTTTTACCACTTTTGCAAGTGCCCTGTCTACACATTTATTAACAAGAGCAGTTATTGCCTTGGAGTTATCTCCCATAAAGGCATGTATTTCATTTGCAAAAAAATATTAGAGCAGAGAGCAACATATTTCCAGTGAAATGCATTTATTTATATTTTACCATGACGTAACGGCCATACCTGGACATCGGAGCCTTGATCATATTCATCTTATGAAAAGTCTGAATATTGGAGAGTAAAACATGCTTTTCTATTCTGGCGACTCTGGGCCAAGTCGGGTTTCTTGTTTAACACCATCACATTCCAATGGATATGTTTAGAGTGATTCTTCAAATTTTTAAACTTAGCTGAAACATTATCACAAAAGAGGTACTCACAATTATTACAAAAGAGGCACTCACAATGGTATTGCAATCATTGTCAGCCAAGTGAGCTATGAAAGTACGAATGGAAAGGAGAGATTCTGCAATGGCTTTGGCTGCATGCCAATCTCCATACCAACTGATCGTCCAGACACCTTTTACAACCAAATAATCACCAAAAACCCTGTAACTAGTTGCTGATGCTAGATTACAGGGCTCAACATTCTCTTTGGTGTAAATCAGGTGATGACAAGGTGAGCTGGCCATGAGATTGATTGAAGTTGACAATGTATGGATAGAAACAGGTTGACCCTGCCCAAAAGAATTATATATAATGCACCTGATAGAAGTTTAGGTGATAAACATAGACTGTAAAGTTAATGAAAAACGAAAGTTTGACATATAACAGTATTGGTAGCTAGCCAGCCAGTTTCAGGATTTTTTTATAAACTTTCCAAAGCTGTCCCTGTCCAAGGTTAAATCATTTCACATCACTAAACATAACAGGTGTACCTCAGGTATATCTTCATTGACTCCAGATGATGAAACACTAAATGGTGCAAAAATACATCACACTTTTTTCTTGTTAGTTGCTTGCCAACAAGTAAGATCTCCTGTTTGGTATACATCCTATGTTTTAAGGGTTTATAATTATATGTCAACAGTATTATTTCCTCAAAAAAAGATTTATTTCTGTGATTCACGAAGTGGTACATCTGCTTAATGTAAAGTTTCTGCATTGTGAAAAATGTATCTAATGATAGTGTGGTACATATCTGCTGTACAGGTCTTTGCCAAAATGTTATATCCTCTTTCTTGTGAGAATTGGAAATATCCTAGCAAGCGCCGGCAGTGTGGCCTTTTTTGCTGTAGCATATAATTAATTAATTCACAAAACTTTACAGATGAACGGTTAGACTACTATACAGACAGATAGACACATGTGAACTAAGTATATTTTAGAAAGAAAATTTACCTTGTTTTGAAGGACAAAAAGTAAAACATTAAAAAATCATTGATGATATTGATGTTCTGAACAGTCATTGAGCTTTTTGAAATGCTGTATAGATATTTAATCATATTTTGAATGCATTTATTCATTTAAGATTTTCAATGGCCTTTTAACCCTCTTTGTGACTTCTCATTGAAAACTGTTTTCAAAAGGAGCAGGCAAATCAAGAGTCATTGGTGCACCTGTGACTGATTTAGTTTTTTTTTGTGCACGTGATGGATTAAACCCAAAAACCTGCTGCTATTAGAAAACAGGGTCACCGTCAGATTTGTATTCATATTTTAAAAGGTGAGATTCAATTACCTGGTAGCTTTTAGTCAGTACTGCCTAGTCACTCCAGTGAATGTAGTAGGCGTACCTGTTGTGAGTAGTACAGGTGGTAGTGGGGCTCCCAGCACAATCCTCAAACATTTATCCGTGCACACCACTTGGTTTGGGTTGATGTTTTACCGCAAGCAGGTAAGTCAACATAATATTATTTATCACTGTAATCGCAGAACATTTTACATGAGAGATAAGAACCATTATTTCAGATCCAATGTCAATGTTATTAAGGCAGGCAAGTGTTGTTTTGGCAACAAGAGATGACTTTTTCCAGTTTTCACAGGCCCGTAGCCAGGATTTTTTGTGGGGGGGTGTGTGGTAAGCAATCAAGGGGAACTGAGGCCCGTAGGGCCGAAACTTTGCGGCGGGGGGTCTGGGGATTTTGGACACTCTGAGACACATTCTGAGCATTCCAGAGGGTTAAATTTGATGGTAAAATTCCCAAAACATTCAATATTGTAACATCTTAAATGCCAAAGACGACAGTCTTTGTGAATTTTGACCTTTTCTTATTGCCTGGTCTTTACTGATAATCGTCTCATATTGCAGAGAAATTTCATGCAATAATATTAAAAACCAAGAGTTTTGCAAATAATTTTTCAAATACAGGGTTTTTAATATATATATTGTAATGAAATTTTTCTGCGATTTGAGAAAATCATCCATTTTGACCTCATAAAAAAAAGGTCAAGTTATGATTTTAACATTATGAACCACTTATGGAGAATTTAATTTAGTATAACGCATAGACATATGGAGTTATTTTCTGGGAAATTGGAGAGGCATTGACTCATGCTATGGCGGGGGCATTGAGGGTCCTGTAAGAGGCCGGGGGCCATGGAATGAAAAACATTGGAGACAAAGGAGATAGGAGATATTCTACAGAGGGATGCTGAGGCCAAAGCCATATTGAAGAGGCAGGGCAGGGTGCATGCATCAGTTATAAGGCGGGAGGTAGAGAGAGGGAATGCAGAAAGGGCAGAGGAAGAGAGTTTAGAGGCAGGGATAGAGAGAGCGAGACCTAGGGAGGAGGAAGAGATGAAGGGGATGAAAAACCATTGGGGGTGAGGGTAGAAGGGAGGTGCAAGAGATGGAGGTGACAAGAGCTGGGGAAAAGGGAGTAGCTATTGCTAAGCGGATGAAGAAAGGTGGAGTATGAGTCAGACAGATAGAGGACAAAAGAGGGGGAGGATTGATACCTAAGAAGGCTAAAGCTATCAGGAGGAGGCAAGACAGCCACAAGAGCTTATATATATACCAGAAATGTAGTAATGGAGAATGTAGAGAGGTGCAAGTCAGAGAGATACAGATAATTAGGGAAGGAGGAAGATGAATAACCCGGAGAAGGTTTAAGCTAACAAGAGGAAGCAAAAAATAGGGAGGAGTTAGTCTTGTCGAGCATTGCTTCTGAATATAGAAATTCAGAAATGTAACGGAGGAGGTTGAAAGCAGAGAGTTGCTGTAGGTAGAGAGTGAGGAGACATGAGCTAGGGAGGAACCAGTGAGTGAGCTATTTTTACTAATTTATCAGGAGCTCCAAGAAAAACGGAGCCGGCATAAAGGCAGAATACAGAAAGAATGGAGTAATAGATGGAGAAGGCATTGGTCAGGGAGAGAGCAGACAGGGAGGAAAGAAGAATTGTTGTGGATGAGAGAAAAGCTGTCGAGGAAGAAGAAAGGACAAGGAGGAGACAGATGGGAAGACCAGATGTGGCTGCATTAGGATAGGAGGCAGCGAGAGAGTAATTAGAGTGGCCCAAGAGATGGAGGAGGGGTGCAGAGACACAGGAAGCAAGAGCTAAGGAGGAGGAAAGAGCTATTGGGGAGGAGGCTAGAACTGGGTTGAGGCAGAAAGGGATAATGCAGGGAGGGGAGAGTCAGAGATAGCTTGAATTAGAGTAACCGGAGAGGTAGGAGGATACCATGGATGAAGGAATGGCTGGGGAAGAGATGAATGGAAAAGGAGAAACCCAGAGAAAGAGAAAGGAGGAGTGGAAGAAGGCATTAGCGAGGGAGGAGGCAGCGTGGGATGTCTATCTAGAGAGGAAGATGACTGAAAAAGGAGGAGGCAAACAGGGAGGAGAGAATCATTGTGCCCCCTTCTAAAATATTCCTATTTAAGGGCCGGATTTTAAAACACTTTCTTTTGTTTCCCCTTGTCTTCTCTTTCCCTTTGTAGAAATTTGTGGAAGTTCTGGTAGATATGGGGCAGTGCAAACACAACCTTCACACCCCATGGCCATAATTTTATTTTGGAATTTCATATTTGGAGTAGGCCTAGAGCCTGAGCCACATGGACCTTATGTTTAACAGCAAAACAACTTTGCATGCTTGTATGTGCTCTGTCCCTGAAGACCATTCAGGGTGTCTTTGTGAGGGGAGGTCTCATGACAGCTAGGGTACACCCTCTGCCCCCTACTCTTATTCCTGAATATCAGTTATCTACCATTTTGCCGGCTCTTTCCCCTTCTACCCCCCTCTTTCCCCTCTTGCCCCCGCTTCCCTCGATTTACCCCTCTTCCCCGTTCCCCACTCTTGCTCCTGTTTCCCCCACATAACCTCCTAATTTCCCCCAATTTCCCTGCCTTTCCCCCTCACTACCTCTAATTAAATGTTCTTATCGTAGCATTGTCCCATGGGAAGGGGGGGGGGGGTTTGTTTCTTCTCAATATCACTGCCTACTCCAATTTTAGATGTAAATTAAGTTTCTTTCACCTCATCGCCGACGCCCAGTGCCCATCCACATAAAAACACCTCCCATATATGGATGAGTCACAGCGTGTAATTCTTTTTCTTGAAAAAATATACATAAAAGCTCTTGAAATTGAAGAAGAATTTACCCAGTCTTCAAAAATACTGCAACCTAGGCCTATTAAAAGAAATTCTGAATGGTCCCTCAATGGTTGTTGTGTTTCTTGAGCAATGCATACATTTATTTTTGTTTGTAAATAAATCCAATCAAAAAGTATTGCAACCGCGTGAATCGACATTCGCGGATTCTCGCAAAAACGCGTAAGATCATTGTGGATTCAGGGGGGAGGTTGGGCTGTGGGGGGGGTGTGTACACACCCTACACACCCCCCCTGGCTACGGGCCTGTTTCAATCTAAGAAGAATGTTACCTGTCTACAGAAATTCACAGAATGTATACCCTTGTGAGATTGGTGTAGTTGACAGGTACATGTACCCCACTCTCTCCAGTTGGCCAAACATTTTGTCTTCTTAGTTGTTTTGGCAAATGGTGGGGTACTGTCCAAACACGCAGTTAAGAGTTTAGTTTTTGCAAGCCTGAACCTGAGGAAAATACTAAGACAACGTTATCTATAGTTGACCGAAGTGTTCCAAGACTCAGAACCTAGTTGGATGTCAGAGCTGAACAGCATGCACCCGATTGTGTGACGAATGGTCAATTTAACAGTAGGAAATTAGTTTTTCTTAACTGAATCGTGGCTGTGCTAGATCATTCTAGACATACACAGAAATTTTGTAAAAAAAGAGTATTTCCCAACAAATTGACAGTATATTTCTGTATGACATGAAATCCACATGCCTGTGACGCAATGATGGTCAGGGGCAGTTTTTTGCTTTATAAGTCTAAACTTAATCACTCTCAGTGTCAAATTGTAATATCAATAGGTCTCACAGTTAAGAGAAAAATTACCAACTACTGAAGTTTCAAACTCAGTGTCTCATTTTAAGGGGTCAATTTCTTGTTCGGCAGAATGATGGTAAGCATAATTCCGTCATGCCAGATATTGTCTCCTGAATACTGGGGCACCTTGTCCTTGAGTTTGAAAATTGAGCAATGGGTGATTTATACTGTTTCATTGTGGAGCATGCAGAAAAGCAACTTGCAAGTTTTCATAACTGGGCAAACATTAGTTTGGTTGGAGTAGCGTAAGGGGTCCGTGAATTAATAGTATGATTCTGCACCAAACAAATATTTTGCATCTCAAACATTATGAATGTTCCTTTTAGACTTAATTTAACTCGTGTCTTTTTTGGGCTTCTGTATCCTGTATAGAAAGTATATTTTGATTTTATCATTTTAAAAAATCATTGAAAATATTGATCTTCAAAATAACATGTATTGCTTGCAAATCTTTACCAAACTGATTGCATGTATTGATAATTCGATTGCATTAATAAATAAAAGATTTTCTTTGGCCTTCTAAAATATTTATGACTTTTCATTAATACATTCTTTTCAAATGTAGTAGGCCACAGAAAATTGTCGGTACACCTGTGACTGATTTAGTTTTTTTTTATTAGCAACCAAAGCTAGTCAGAACCCTATTCATTCAAACCATAACCTGTTGCTTTGGTTAGAAAAAAACTGGGCCAGTGTCAGATTTCCATCTTTATACTAAAAGGTATGATTCAGTTACCTAGCTATTAGCCAGATATGCCCCAGTATCAGTTACCCAGTTATTGGCCAGATATGCCAAGTTATTTGTCTGTTATGTATACATATATTTTACAGTGCATGCCTTGCAGCACAGGACTCATGAGCAGGTTCAGGTGGTAGTGAAGCTCCTAGTGCACTCCACAAATATTTATCTATGCACACCATTTGGTTTGTTATTGTTGTTTTACAGCAAGCAGGTGAGACAACATATTTTGTCGCTGTAATCACAGAACATTCTGCGCAAAAGATAAGCACAATTTTCAGATCCAATGTCAATGTTATTAAGCATGACGTCGGTTTTTTTTGGCAACCAGAGATTACTTTTTACAAGTTCCCAATCTTAGAAGAATGTTACTGTCTAAAGAAACTCACAGAACATACTCTCTAGAGAGTGGGAGAATGCTGTGATTGACAGGAACAAGTACCCCATTCTCTCCATGTGGCCAAAGTTCTTGTGCTCTCAGTTGTTTTAGTAAACGACGGGGTACAGTCCAAACAACTACTTGCATATCACTATAGTTAGGACAACATGCAGTTAAGAGACCAGTTTTTGCATTGACTGTGGTGCAGGGTATACTACACAAATAGTAAACTTGATCCCTGTTCTGTTTGACTTACATTCATGGGGGAAATAACGGCACTTGTTTAAGAATTATTAGAATGTTGCAGAAAGTAAAACATGTTGAGAAGTTACATTCCTCAGATAACCATCACACTGAACCATGCCTTTTATTTCAGTCATGTAGAGGACAATATTACTATACTTTCCTGAAACAGTTATTTGCACTTGTGTCAATGCCACATCTCTTTTTTTCAATGAGGTTTCTTGTTGCCATGAACTTACATCTCTAATGCCATTTGAGAAAGTTACATCTGTTGTTGAAATATGGAATGTTATTGGTCTTGATCTCAAAGAGAGTGACATTATCATGGCTTTGCAAACGTTGTTCTTTGGCAACTCAGTCATTTGTCACAATTGTGTTTGCTCTTGCCAAACCATCTTGTAGCGGATTTGTCGAGCCACAATGAGAAATTTTAGTCATTTCTTAGTGATTAGTCTTCCTATTAACATCTTTTAGTTCTTTTATCAAGTTTTATATTTTATGCCTCTGGAATTTCCCTAAATTGCATATTCATGAGCTGCCCTGTTGAGCACAAATTTATGTCTCCCTCTTGTTGTACAGATGCCTTTTAAAGCCATATGGAATATAAATCTCCAATTTCTGCAGTGTTCAGTGGCATTTGTCAGCAGAACTTTGTTGATGGCGCCAAGTGTATATCTCTTAGCAACATCCTCAGCTTCCTGACAGCCTTTTAAAAAAGGATGTCGAGCGAAATCAATTTTCTAAAACCACTTCGCACTTGTCAGTTTGATGCAACGGAGGACGGCGGAGGTATTTAGACTTTTGCTGGATAAAAAATCGTACTATATATAGTATAAAAGGTTAAAAAGGAGTTCAAGGAAATTAACTTTATTACGAGATTTTAACTGGATTTGCTTTTGCCAATCTTGCAGTCAGTGATGTTAAGCCATAATGAGAAATTTTATTAACTTTGTTGTGATTGGTCTTTCCTTTGAAATTTCTCTGTTCTTTCACCTAGTTTTATATTTTATACCTCTGGAAGTTCCCGTTACCATCATCTGTTATTTCTATTGAAAAAAACTGTTCTGTCCAGCATACATTGTATGTCTCTCTTTTCTGTTGTTGTACACAGATGCCATTTTGAAGCAGTATAAATTATAAATCTCTCCAATTTCTGCGGCATTTGTCAGCAGAACTTTGTTGATGGCGCCAAGTGTACTATATCTCATGGCAACATCCTCAGCATCCTGACAGCTTTTTAAAAAAGGCTGTCGAGCCAAATCAATTTTCTAAAACCACTTTGCACTTGTCTTTTTGATGCACTGGAGACACTTCATATTTTTGCTGGATAAAAGAGTAGCCTTGAAGGTGAAGGAGGAAGTGAACTTTACTGGCGACATTTTAAAGATTTTCCACATGTGTGTATATAACAGGCCACTGCATCCTCAGCAACTTCATCAGCGAGCAAGATATTAATTCAGATGTGTTTTGTCTTTTCAGCCATGAAGAGCCTTTGGTGCAAATGCAACTGCAGCTGGCTGTCTGCATCCATCTTCCTGCTGGTGCTCCTGCTGCTCATGCTGGATTTCTCCAGGTAAGTAGGTAGATCCATAACCATCTATTCGGAGCCAACACCATACACCTTGATGGTCTATATATATGCTCTATGCAGGAGACACTGTCTGGCTTTTTTATGTATGGGAAATTAATTGCACATAGATTTAGATGCATGGGAAAGGGTGATGCATAACTGATACTCATTTGACCAAGACAAAACGTATGGCTCATCTGGTTAATATGTATGCAGACTGCACATAGATACAAACTATAGGATGATAGAAAGATATGTAGAAAGATAGAAAGAAAGATAGACCCATAGGAATATAGATATTGTGGCTAAAAATACATTACAGAGAATATTATTTTTACAATAAACTACATATAGATCTGTCTTATTTGATATTACCAAACTTCCTTCTAAAATCATATAGTAACAAAATATGTGCTCTTCCAATTTATGTTCCATCGGACATATCAAATGTAACAATATATTTTATGTAAAAGGACCTGACTGTCCTGCCACTGGCCATTCCCCTTGGGCCTGGAATTGGTCACTCAATCTCTTTCTGTTTGCCCTGGAACAGTGTGGAAGATAGATCTGCTTTTTCAATCAAGGTCAGGTGGCAGGGTGGCATTCTGGTATGTCTATACAATATCAGTTGAATTCAGTCTTGTGATATGAAGATAGGTATCAAGCCTTATATATTATATACTGACTGGTGCTAGATACTCTGATTTTGAGTCCCACTGGTTCAGTAGATGTCCTGTCTAACCACTGTGCTGACTGCAGCACTCTTACACTCGGACTAGGGTTCGAATTCAGGCAGATCGTGAAGTTGGACAAGACTTTCTATCATAATATGTTTACAACCTTTTTTGAAGAAAATTTTCGCAATTTCATATCAAAGCCAAATACGTAGTTAAAGTATCATCAATCGTTCTCTTGGCCTTTTTGAACATTGCACAGGTTTGATGAAGTGCCAATGTGGCATTATGAAATAATTCCTGTGCATTCTGGAGCTAGTTCAATGATTTTGTGATGGTGTTCTTGTGTACCAATTGCTGCCTCATTTAATCCTACAACTGAGACTGATATGTGTCCATATAATATGAAAAAAAAAATTGACAAAATAAAAAAACTTATCAAATCATAAAAATCCTGAGGATAGAAAAAATGTCCTGAAATCCGTAGTACAGCAATAAAAGGCATATCTTTACACAATCACATTTTATAATGAGATTAAACCCAAGTAAGGACAGAATATATTATTGTATCGTGCTTTACCTTCCTTGATTGCATGCTCAGGTAGCATTAGAGGATAATGATCTACTAAAACTACTGATTAACACTGCTGCTGATGTGATTGCTATCTGGAGAGTATGTGGAAGTATGCAGTACTGTGCATAGCAGTTGTCAGTTGATTGGATGCAGAGCAAGTGGCAGATGCTGATGTGGGATTAGGATTACCATATTCACTAGACTAGAATTAGAATACTTGAGTTATGGTTATTACTTTTGCTTTGTAAGCTGATCCTATATAACTTAGGATGATAATGTTTCTCATAGTAGTATTTCATATTCAGCGTCGAAAAATTCTGACCAAAATTTTGGTAATTTTGATGACTTTTAATCCAATAGCCTGTGATTTGTTTTAATATCTTGCATTCTATTCATGACATTTTCTTTATGTCATTAGGCTTTGATTAAGGTTGTTTTATAGCTGAACATTAGCTGTTATCCATCAATTTTGATCTCATAGGAAGATAAGGGGAAGGTAGAGATAATGAGAATAATAAGAATACTAGAAATGAATACAGTGCCAGCAATGATGCCATGCACATTGGGCGTCTTATATCAACACATGTATGTATCTGTACTTTAAGCATAGGACTATCATGATTTATAACTTTTCTTGACATACTCTCTCAACATTGAGTAATAAAAAAAGTGTGCAGATTTGTTTTACTGAAGACGTTCATGTCTTCAGTATTACTAAAAGAAATATTTTCTCCAGAACAGAACCCCATTTGTGCTGTGTTGAGAGAAAGCATCAGCTGGAATCCTGGATCTTTCTTGTACTCTAGCAGTAGCATTCACAAGTGCAAGGGAGGTCTGCATTATCCGCTGGGGCATGATTGAAATAGGAAGTCCCCATAGCTTCGATATTACAGCGGTGCCATATCTTAGCTTGAGCTTTTGGCTCAGTGAGTATTCTGAGTATCAAGAGCCCAGACTCATAGAAATATAGATGTGGTATAGAGTCCTAGCAGCCTTGGCTCCATCATCATTCAGTTACATCAGCTTTATGAAGCAAAGTATGATGAATGCCCTGCCAGTATTTAGCACATCACTGCTCTGTTATCGACCAAAAAACACAGAGAGGGCGGTATCAGCTCTATATAAACCCCATTGTATATATGTCTTTGCTTATTTTTTTTGCATAATAAACATACTCAACAGACAACATATATTTCTTCCTTTTCTTTTGTCTCCCACTTGTACAGCAATTTGTGCCGTCTTTATTACCAGTGTATCTCCAGAGCTACCTTCAGATTCACCTTTCACAAAAAGTTTGTCATCACAAAATTTCTTCTGCTGATATTTGGAATTGTTTGCAATAGTATTATTAGAACTATTTAAAAGTAAGATTGATAAGATTTTTTACTAATTAAAGTTAACATCTCACCATGCATGCACTAGTTTTGATGGCTGAGAATACAATTCATGTGAGCAAATCTTGAACAACACTTCTGAATGTCCTGGGATCAAATCCCTAGATGGGACCATAGGCTCCCCTTTATATTTACATCCTTCAAAGTAGTTCTAATTAGTTTCAGCATAGCAGTGCAGTATGCTGCTGCCAATAACTGGAAGTCCTTGCAACCTTACCATTGCAAAATTATGTCTCCTTCAAAGAGCTCTTGGCAGCAGAAGCAGTGTGAAAAATAATCAAATGTTCAATAGCAAATGCCTTTAGAGTTTGGTGTCATGAGTTTGGCTTACTAATTTATTGTACACAGCTTGGCATTTCTATACAGTGGAGCTTCGGTGGTCCCCCACTGCATCGCACTGCAGGTTGCATCTCAATCATATATCTCGGATAACATCACAGCGGGAAATTATCTCGGTTGAACCTGGTGTATCAATCTTCTCTTGATTGCTTGCCCCCTAATTACCAGCTCATGTTGGCATAGCATAGAGCACACAGATGGGATCCCTTTGAAATGTATATATGTTATTACTTGTATAGACTTGGGTGCAGGGAATATGGGAACAGTGTGGTTTATTGGTTTTCGGGTGGTTTGAAACACCTTACTTTATGTAACACAGATTGTGAATGTGGTTCCGTCAGCTGCTTATGGCTTTATGTACTGTTTCTATGCAATGCAATGAGTAAGTAAGACAGCCTGAACCAGGTAGTTAGGCGACATTGCTTGTAGATCGGGGTAGACATAGATTACCCTAACTGGGAACAAGGAGTTAGCGGCTCAGTGTTCTACCACTTACTTGGGCCCTCGGGCTGAAAGCTTGAAATGAAGCTGAGCTCCAAGACAAATGTATCTACACAATGTCCAAAAACACCGTTCTTGTTTACCTACTTTGACAGGTCAATTGGAGGAATCACAGGTTCCTATAGAAAACATGTCGATGGTGAAAGTGCAAAACCTCGTAAGTCAAAAAAAGCTGTTTTTCAGAAATTGAAAAAAACTGTCGGGTGTCTTTTTTTATGGTAATGTTTATTAATAAATGAGTTATGGCCAACTAGATACATAGAAAGTGACACCCTGTTGTATCAAATTTTTTGTCAGAGGTCGTTTACCCCTTGCATTGATGTTACCATCAGATGTGATTGAAAATGTCGACTTACGAGGTTTTGCACTTTCACTTTCTACCCGTGCAAAACCTTGTAACTTGATCATTTATCACACTTTAAAGCAACTTGCAGCATTGAATATACTTTCAATCTATGTATATACAGTGAAAATTATAATTTGCCTATGACAGATTGCAATAACAAATTTTATTGAGTGGCTACAATGGCAAGAATGAGGAAAATTACATTTTTTTCAAATTTTCGTGCACTCTCTTTTTCAATAGCCTACATCACCAAAACAAATATAGGGAGGTAAATTTTTTTTAATCAGGAAACTTGCTAGGAGTCATAAAAAAGCAACACAGTAATTGTTTTTCAAAAAAAGTTGAAATATCCCACAATATGTGCTTCAAAGTTCTGATTTGAGTTACGAGGTTTTGCACTTTCACTTTTTGAAACATATCGACATACAAGGTTTGGTGAAATCATTCTGTTACCAGTGTGTTAGAGCTTCCAAAAATAGCAAACTGGCAAGGTAATCAACTGACAACGTGTATTGGATATTAAAATAGTCATTCCACCAAAAATCTAAAAATAGCAAAATTTTGACATACGAGGTTTTGCACTTTCACCATCGATGTGCTCTTCCAATTTTTGCACCACCCAACATATAAAATGTAACAATATATGTAATGTAAAAGGACCTGCCACTGGCTATTCCCTCTGGGTCTGGAAATGGTCACTCAATTTTTTTCTGTTTAGCCAGGAAGATAGATCAGCTTTTTCTATCAAGGTCAGGAGGCAGGATGACATTCTGGTATGTCTATACAATATCAGTTGGATTCAGTCTCAGATATGAAGATAGATATCAACCCTTATATATTATACTGACTGGTGCTATAGAGAGTGTGATTTTGGCCCTCACACAGAATTCTTCTTGGTCAGTCGATGACCTCAGTCTGACCATTCTGGCACTGTAGCCAACCTTTGGACTCTGATTCAAATCCATGCAGATAGTAAATAAAAGTTGGTCGATTGTTTCTATCATAATTAATATGCTCTTTTTGTGAAGAATCTTTTTGTCATTTCCTCTCAACGCCAAATAGGTATTTAAAGTATCATCAATTGTTCTCTTGGCCTTTTTGAACATTGCACAGGTTTGATGAAGTGCCAATGTGGCTTTATGAAATAAATCCTGTGCATTCTGGAACTAGTCCAATGATTTTGTGATGGAGTTCTTGTGTACCAATTGCTGCCTCATTTAATCCTACAACTGAGACTGACATGGATCCATATAATATGAAAGAGGGATGACAAAATAAAGAAACTAATCAAATCATAAGATATATTAAAAATCCTGTGTGTAAGAAAAAAAAAATACCTGAAATCCAATTACTGCAAAAAAGGCATATATTTTTACATAATCACATTTTATAAAAAATGAGAAGTGAGGACATAATGTATTATGTGTATTGTAGTGTGCTTTACCTTTCTGGATTGCATGCTCAGGTCACATTTAGGAGATAATATGATCTACTAAAACTACTGGTAATCACTGCTTATGTGATTGCTATCTAGAGAATATGTGGAAGTATGCACAACTATGCATAGCAGTTGCCAGTTGATTGGATGCAGAGCAAAGTGGCAGATGCTGATGTGGGAGTACCATATTTGCTGGATTACAATTAGTATGCTGGATTTATGGGATATATTACTTTTACTTGATGGCGACATCATAGTACTAGGGCTTTTTCTGTCATAATTAATATTACTGAAACTTTCATATAGAATGTAAGAAATTCTGACCAGCATTTCAGTGACTTCATTGGCTTCATACTTTATACTGAGTATGTGTACTTTGTTTAAGATCTGCAGTATATATTATGCCATTCTTTTCATTACATTTGTCCTTAAATGTCATGAGGCCGCTGATTAGGGTTATATGTCATTTCTATTACTGAAGATGCACAGTACCTACACATCTTCGGTATTACCGATAGAAAAATTCTGCAAAGCAAAACCCCATTTGTGCTTAGTTGAGAGAAAGTTTCAGCTGGAATCTTGGATTTTATCTTGCCGTATCATCCGCAAGTGCTTGGAAGGTCTGCATAATCCACTTGGTCAAGATTGACACAGCAAGTCCCCATAGCTTCAATGTTACAGCAGTGCCATACACTGCACTCTATATTGGGTTGAGAATTCGGCTCAGTGCATATTATGAGTATTAAAAGCCAAGGCTCATACTCACATAGATTTGGTATAGAGTCCTAGAAGCCTCAACTCCATCAGAATGCAGTAACACCAGCTGCATGAAGCAAAGTATGATGAACGCCCTGCCAGTATTTAGCACATCACTGCTCTGTTATTGGCAAAAACACGGAGAGGGCAGTATCAGAATCTATACAAACCCCATAACATACTCTGTATGTTTTTGCTTATATTTATGCATAATATACATACTCAACAGACAGCTTATATTTCTTCTTTTTTTTGTCTCCCACTTGTAAAGCAATTTGTGCAGTCTTTATTGCCAGTGTAGCTCCGAGCTACCTTCAGATACACCATTCACAAAAGGTTTGTGAAAAGAAGCGCTTCTGCTGATATTTGGAATTGCTTCCCATAATATTATTAGAACTATTTCACAGAAGTTTGATGAGATTTGTTGCTTATTAAAGTTAACGTCTCCCCATCCATGCACTAGCTAATTTTGATGGCTGGGAATACAAAACAGTTGAGTGAGCAAATCTTATGAAACACTTCAAGAGGTCCTACGATCAAATCCCTGCATGGGACAATGGGCCCCCCTTAATATCGGCATCCTTGAAAGTAAATTTTGAATGAGTTTCCACCCTGGCAGTTCAGTGTATACTAAAACACCTGCTCACAAATAATACTGCTGCCACTAACAGGAAGTCCTTACATTTAGTAACCTTCCATATTAGCTCTTGACAGCATGCAGAAGCAGTGTGACAAACAATTGCATTTCATCACCAAATTTCAAATTTGCTACAGCACCAAACTTTTGGAGGATGGCTTAGTGAGTGTGCCTTGCTAGTGGATTGTTAACAGCTTGGCATGTCTATACAGTGGAGCTTTGGTGGTCCCTCACTGCATCGCCCTGCAGGTTGCATCTCAATCATATATCTCGGATAACATCACAGCAGGAAATTATCTCGGTTGAACCTGTTGTATCAATCTTCTCTTGATTGCTTGCCCCCTAATTACTAGCTCATGTTGGCATAGCATAGAGAATACAGATAGGATCCCTTTGAAATGCATATTGCTATTACTTGTACAGACTTTGGCGCTGGGAGTATGGGAACAGTGTTGTTTATTGGTTTTCGGGTGGTCTGAATCATATAACTTTGTGTGAAACAGATTGTGCACATAATTTCACTATCTGATAGGGCCTAAATTTATGAATAAATGTATGGACATGGTTTAGTGGAAAACCCTGGGCTGTGGTATTTAGGAGAGATGGATCACAATGCACTCACGGAGTTTATGAATCAGGAATGAAACTCATGAAACATGAATTTTACATTGATTACCCATGCCAGAATGGAACCCGGGTACCAACACAGTGTGCTGCCATTGTAGCCTGCCACTGAATTTAAAAAGTTCATTTTTATGATGGATTCAACCTTTCACAAGCAATAGCATGAGCTTAGGAGGCCTAATAGAAAATCTCCAATGTGACACAGTCCATCAGATATTACAGTGATGTGCTACACTCTTTTAAGAACATATTGGTTGACAGTGTTTAAACTAAAATGTGGTAATAAGAAAGAGCCCATATATGAATTCGATGTAATACAGAACCATACATATATATGCTCCTCAGAGACCCGATGTTAAATCTCCTAAGGCTACAGGCCATAAGATATTTCAGTAATGTGCTACTGAAGCTATGAGGACTTGCTGTGTCAATCATGCCCAAGTGGATAATGCAGACCTCCCAAGCACTTGCAAATGATACTACAAGATAAGATCCAGGATTCCAGCTGATGCTTTCTCTCAGCAAAGCACAGATGGGGTTATGTTGGCTATATTTTGTGCTGTATCAGAAAACCTTATGTCTCTCACTCCTGTATATGAGTACTTAACTTTACATTTATGATATGTCTATAGTGTCTAGTTTTATAATATTTACGTATTTGTCAGTGTATTTGTGCGCCTACATTAAACTTGAAGGATTGGTGACTTGACTTTTCGGATAAATAATTTCTGAGAAGTTTTCAGCATATCATTTCCAATTAACTGCCTCTGTCAATAGTATCATACTACAGGAAGTCTTCTTTAAAATTAATAAGATGTTATGCATTTCATAATATACAGACTGGCATGTGAAGCTATGTCACAACCAATGTCAAACATTTTGCCAATCCAAAGATATATGTTATTGTATGACATGTACTTTTAATTTATCATCATCATCATGACATAAAAATGGTGCATATCATATAATTGCAGTTTTCTGTTGAAGTTACTGTTTCACAATAGACTACAGAATGGCATTTGAAATGATCTGGCAACCACTTTCAGTATTCAATATCCGAAAAGCTTCCTCTTTCATTTGGCTGACAATCTGTTTTTTTAAAGTTTCTGCCAAGCAGTTATGGAAAACTGCACATTGCTGAATCATTTTTTTAGTACAGAATTACCACGGGAGGTAACATTCAAACATGATTAACCTTAGACTTCTCCATTCAAGATTCGTGTCACCAGTGGATGGCTACCATGTTGACAAATACTGGCCTGGGCTTAAAAAAGTGTTTGATCTTTTGTTTGTCCAAAATTCACTAAAAGCTTTTCGGATATTGAATACTGAACAAACAAAAGATTGCACTTGTAGTGTCAGGATTTATATTTAAAAAAAACAGATAAAAGGAAACTGAAAAAGGTGTGCAATTCGCAAGGCTGAATGGAGGCAATACGTGGTCATCCAAGGTGTGGTGGAACCATTATTGGGACCTTGCGTGTGAATCCGAGAATCTATAGATCCAGCAAGCGAAAGAAATAAAGATACAACTCTGTGGTTCACTTTGTTCAGATGTCTCTCGAATTTCTCCTTTCTGCTATAGGCCTATACATCTGAAAATTTGGTGTACAATTTCTCAGACATCTGGCGTGGCAGTTATGCCAGCTGGATATTTAATGTTCACTTTGTATCTGACAAACTACTTGAATGCCACATTAAGCCAACAGTTATTTTTTGTATAGTGTGCTGTGTGCTCATCACCTCACCTGGAAAGAAGTTCCTTGAAATTTGCTAGGATTCTTATGTAAATATTCGTTTAAATTAATTTTTTAATTTTTCACTCACCCCCAGGCCTTCATCATCATACCAGATGTCACCTTCTGCCATAATCTTTAATCCCTTTTTCATCACTTATAAAACTCAACTTGACTATATACTAATTGATGTATTTTGTCTCTTTTCAGAGCTCAGTATGGGGATGATGATGATGATGAGCTTGGCTACCAAGATGTCAATGTCACAAAACTCCTCAACCACATCCTGGACGATGTGGACCCCAGGGTCAGGCCTAAAGCCAATGGTAAGAACGAATTGAGGAATTTGGCTAAACAAGATTGATTTCGTCACTGTAAGTTCTTCATTCTGACAGCAAATTTATTGAATCTCAGAGGATAATTACTTGAATAATTAACTTTTGAATGTGTTTGTCCCAAGGTCCCCCAGTGAAAGTCTTCTGTTCCTTCCACATAATAAGTTTTGGCTCCATCAATGAGGTAGATATGGTAAGCATAGATTTTGTTATAAGCTTGTCTAGTTTGCGCCTTTTCACGTTTTAAAAGCTGCGCTTCAAATATTTCTATCTGACAAAACGCTTCGTTTCAATTTGTGTCTTGTCGCCTCTTCATTCACGCACGATTCATGAATTATTTCCCTGCTTTGTTTCATTAGGAAATGGTGAGTGTAACATATGGCTGGATGTTTTAAGTATCCATTAGTTTTATTTCCTCCCATCACATCCGTATTCAACCCATGCAAGCTTGAGTGTGCGTTACGCATGAAAAACTGATTGCAATTTGACATCATGGAAATTTAACCTTGTAGCAGCATATAATAAGCAAACTAAGTTGCATGATATGTTTTCATTGAAATTGTGACAAGACTAACAATATTGTTGTCAGTATTCATAACACACACTATACAAACTGTCATATATAGTCCATTTAGTTTCGCAATCAAGCACCGAAATAATAAAATTGCAATATGCTGGCTCCCTTTATGAAAGTGAATGCATGACTAGAGAGCGGTGGACTGCTTAAAATTGCACCAAAACATAATAGGACACTTCGTCGTATTCCTCTTTCTAAAATTAATTGTAATATGTGCAGTTTTCACGACATTATGATTAAAAAAAATAACCATTATATGGGGCATTACATTATGGAGATTGATCTATTACCATCTATCCTGTTACAATGTCATTTTCTACTCTTGGAAATGTTGTAAAAATTCTAGATAGAATAAATTTGAGTCTCTAATGTTTCTTGAAATTTAAATCTTTATTGAAACCTCTTCTTTGAAGCAAATTTGATACTTCACGTTTCGCAATAGCGCATGTTAGAAATACTGATCGGAACTAATCGCTGACATCATGCACAAATATATATAATGGGCTTATACATTGTATACATTGTAGTGGCTTTAAACTGGCTTATGTATAGATGAAATAATTAGTTAGTGTCTAAAGCCCCTTTCCCACTGGATACATATAGTCACGTTTCATTGCATAATGGTAAAAATAGTGAAATGCATCCAAACGCATAAGGGTGCACGTTTCTGTTACCCATATTAATTAGTGGGTTGCAGAGCAGTTGCAGAACAATGCATAGCTCTGCATTGGCTTGGCATAGGCCTGCAATAACACTGCAAATGGGCTGCATACACATACTTATTGGTACATATGACTGCCTATGCTATCTTTTGTCCAGCCTGACAGCCCGTTACATCACCTAAATTCGAGAAATTTTGCATGAAAGCTTGCATATCAATACCTATAGATGCGTATTGATACTTACTATTGCATAGGCATCACATATGTCTGCAATGACACTGCATAAGAACACATTCCTTGACATAGGCCTGCAAATTGCTTTGCATATCATTGCATACAGGAACAAAACGCAGCTCTGATGCGTTCAAATTAAACATGTTTAATTTTTAGGTTGATCTTTGGCATTTGTACACGTTTCCTTGCATGGTCTTGCCTTGGATTGCATTGTATTGCATTGCATTGCATAGCCTTGCATAACCATTTGCGTATCCACTGCGTTTTGTGCTTATGTGTTCAAACGCAGGCATATGTGCTCAGTGGGAAAGGGGCTTAATTGCGAGAGATTTCTTTTTAAGTGTACAACAGAAACAATCAAATTGCAGCACTTGTAGGTTTCCGCATGTATCTGACATTTCATGAAACTTTCATACAGTCCATTAAACAAGATATTGCGAAAAACCAAAACAACCACAATCGCAATCATTTCGAATGAGTGTAAAATTCTTTTTCACAATGACAGTTGAACTGAGTTCTCTTCCTTTTCTATTCTCAGGATTACACGATGGATATTTACATGAGGCAGAGCTGGGCAGACCCGCGAATGGCTTACACGATGACAGATAGGCCGACGGTCATCCCCGCTCGCTCAATGGATATGGTCTGGGTGCCAGACATCTTCTTCCCAAATGAGAAAAGAGCCAGTTTCCATGATGTCACAGTTCCCAACCGTCTTATGAGGGTCTATCCCAATGGTACTATAGTCTACAGTGTAAGGTGGGTTTGAGTTATGAAGAATGGAAGATAATTTGCTGTCTCATTTGAATGAGACCCCTAGCTTGTGTTAGTGTCTAAGCTTGTGCCCAATTTGAAGTCTCAACCGAAGGACACCTTGAAAATAGTCCCTGTAGCAAAGCCATTAACATTTTACATTTACTGAATACTGATAACATACATGTATGGGTAAATTATTTCAGTTATACATTTAGGCCTAACTGCTGGGTAAAATCGATACCAGTAAAGGTACCCTTGAGAGTTTTTATAATTATCCCAAATGGTGGGTGTGTATAGTTTAACCAACCAGAAGCATGTTTGCTCAGCACACCAATTTGTCACTGTTATTTCATACATTCTATTTTTCATTTCAGAATAACCATGACATTATCATGTCCCATGTTGCTCACCCATTTTCCAATGGATTCACAAGAATGTTTCTTTAAATTAGAAAGTTGTAAGTATACATTGTCTTTGAAATGTTTCAGAGCATATTTGCCATGAGTCCAGATTTTAATTAGGGCAATCAATTTTTGGACATTTCTACCAGCTGCACTGTAAAATTTGAATTTTGAGTCAGCTTATATATATGAATTTTGAGTCAGCTTAAATGATTGAGTGAGATGGTTGCACAATTCCTTTGAGCTAACATAGCTTGTTGTTTTAAGTTATGATGATCTGTCCGTCATCATAACTTAAATCAACTAGCTATGTTAGCTGAAAGGAATTGTGCAACCATTTGTGATACTGCTTTGTTCTGTCAGCCTCCTGACCTTGAAGGGAAATCTCTCCTAAGCAGAGATCTCTTGTTGAAGGTTAATTAATGCATTATTATTGTATAAAGCACAAAGGCAGCCTGTTGTAAATATATGGAAAAGTAAAAACATTGTATGTATAGAGGCATTACAGTACAACTTTATTTTTATACACGATATAGTATTTCAGTATTTTCATTCTAAGCTCTGAGCTCTGGAAAAAGGAAAAAGACTTCTGGCTTTCATACTATGATGGATGACTTGTCAACATCAGTTTTCTTCCTTCCTTTAGAAAAAGAAGCCAGAGTGACGTCTAAATTACATAGTTTGTAGGGTCATAAAGTGCTTCCAAGTTATCCAAGTTACTTCTCATCTGCTTGCCCAGCCTGTCAAGCCTGTCAAGGCCATAAAGTAAACTTCAGAATATGATTAATCACACCTGCTCACATCTTGGTTTACACATGAAGTTTCTGGTTAAAATGCCTGGGTGACAAGACAGGACATAATGAATTGGCTGCAGAGAATAATTGTCTTTTAGAAAAAGTGTCCTGAGCCTGAATGATGTGAGTGGTGTGACAAGATAATGTAGTGTCTTCAGAATGGAATACCTGCTTTCTTTTTGTAGAATAAAAGTATGTACACAAATACAGTATTTGCCGCATTCTTTTTCAGATGGTCACGAAACGACGGACCTTGTCCTAGACTGGAATCATGAAGGAGTGGAGATCAACGAAGATCTCACCCTGCCTCAGTTTGATCTCACTGGGATTGAGAAGATTGCCTGTGCCAAATCTTATGCAACTGGTGGGTTCACGTTTTACATCCCATCCATCGATTGGAATGGGCTCTAGGCTCTCGACGGGGTTTTGTGTCCCCCTGTCCGTTGACCATTTTATTTTGAATTCCAAGTTTCTGTGCAATTTTACTTACAGCACTTTTGAATTTCCTGTCCCTCAGCTCTTGATGGGGTTTTATGTCCCTATGTCCCTTGGCCATCTTACTTTTGAATTCCCTCCCCCTGTCCAGAGCTGCAACAATGTAATGTTGCTCAACTTCCCAATGTATATTTCAAACTATCTATACAATGTTTGTATTTATGTATAAATATTGGTTATTGACATGCTTAATAAGTGTCGAAACAAACTGTATTTAATCTTTGATTTGTGACAAACAATGCAATGTTTACACTAGGCCTATAGTATATGACACTGAATGTATACTATAGGTATATTATTGAGAAAGTAAATATATATCTTGTCTTAGGTTGTCTGTCAACCTCATACCCCAATATATACCTGATTGACAGCACCAGCCATGATGTGCAAAAAAAATCTTTTAAACTCTTATTTTCAGGAAGTTTTTCCTGTCTAAAGGTGCGTTTCACCCTGCAACGCCAGTTTGGATTCTACCTCCTGCAAACCTACATTCCTTCAATCCTTATCGTCATCCTGTCCTGGGTGTCTTTCTGGATCAACATGGACGCCATCCCGGCAAGGATCTCTCTTGGGGTCACGACAGTGCTCACCATGACAACACAACTGTCAGGGTCCCGTGCCAATCTGCCAAAGGTGTCCTACCCAAAAGCAATGGATGTCTGGATGGCCACCTGTATGATTTTTGTGTTCGGTGCCCTACTAGAGTACGCATTTGTCAATGTACTCGGTCGGAGGCGAACCAGAGAATCTGTCTACAGAAGGGCGGACAAGTTTGCTGACAAGGTTGGTGGGCATGATCCCCTGCTCATGGTCAGTATGGTATTGCTCTCTTGCACATCAGAGTCAAGTCTCAGGTTGTCAACAGGTTGCTGTAGCTCGCTGTCTCCTAAGCAAAAATTATAAAAGACTTTTCTCAAAGATCATTAACTTTCGTGGCTGAATGGATGGTTAACTTTAGCATTAACAGTCAAAGAGTACTTCAACTAATAGTTGTCTTGATGCTCTTCTTTGAAGTTCACACATTTATGCGATTGAAAGTATGAAGTAAAGCTGAATCTAAATTGGTAGGGTAAATTTATTTCCTACTAAGCACCTGTCACTTCCAGGGGTTTGCCTGAGCTTCTCTTTTTTCTTTAGGTGTCTAACACCTCAAACGCACTAACCAATTTATTGTCATTTAGAGTTGTACAATTTGCCACAGTTTGCAGTTCCAGAGCTGAGGAGTTACAAATGATTCTTCTCTGAGAAGTTCACTGACAATTTGTAATGTCTAAGAGAGCCATTGGCATTTAAAATGTAGCTGTACCATCAAAAAATCAATCAGACTCCTCAACTCTAGAGATAACTAAAGAAAAACTGTCGTCAAGTGTGAAGCCAACTCTTCCAGACTTACCCTTTAGTGTTTTAGTCTTACAAATTGCTTGCAGAATTATAATCACTAGGTGGCGTTTTGGCATGGTAGAGAAGAAATGCATCATTGTGTTGAAACAATAAGTTGGTTAGAAGCTAAAATGTTCTGTTGTATTCAAGACAGGAAGTAAGCCAGTCTTAATTTTATGACATTTTGGGTGGCATTGATGAATTACATGTTGTAGGCTTACATGCTTTATGGTAAATTATAGTGAATATAAACAATAATGGATGATTGGTTGACTGCTTCTTTGTAAAATGGATGTAGTATTTGTATTCCTGGGTGTATTGAAAATGTAAATTTACTAAAGTTGGCCACTGTGGCATGGACTTTTCTTAAGCGGTTGGTCGTATGACATTCTTTTTTTCCAGTATCCTTCGTTTTCCATTGTTTGGTTTTGTTTGCTTGTTTGGTTTTGTTTGTTTGGCAGGCATTTTTATAATCAAGAGTAAAATAAAGTGAATAAGTTATATTCCAGAATTTAGATAAATAAGACATGTCATGTTATCATTAACCCATTTCTTTAATCCTATGTTATCAAGAAATATATTGAATTCTAAACCTTAGAATGTAGATGCACACAACATCCTTTGCCATTACTTGTGTCCTTATACAGTGTATATAACAACTATAATTATTTTGATTGCCATGGATAGAAAATGTCAACCTATACTGAATACTTGAATACATGATAATGTCTCAAATTAGCGTTAATCAAACAAAAAAAAACTTCTCAATAAGTTTAAATCACAGTTTTAAAGTTTGTGTGAAACCCAGCAGCATCCTTAATTTTAAACATTAAAATGTACCATGACCTAAAATAGGACTGATGGTACTGATGGCTCGATAGTGACTATTAGGTAGGCAAAATTGAAAATATTCATGAAGGAATGTTTCAATTTTTTCTTTCAGGATGATAACGGAGAAGAGCTTCATATGGAGGATGAATCTAAATTAAATAAGTGGAAAAGATACATGCATTCGAGACAGGCTGCCAATTACTTGGATAAGGCCTCCAGAGTGATGTTCCCCAGCACTTTCATGGTGTTCAACTTTGTCTACTGGATTGTGTATCTCTTACCTCGGTGGTTATAGGCCTGGTGGGTCCGGTATAGGACATTTTGTGGAATGCTTATACAAGAACAGTTCAATTATTTCCATGTGGTTCTCAGCATCAATTCATCAAAGTGTTCGTCGAGCGTCATTCATCGTCAGTTTGTCAAATTTTCATTCTGCTCAAGCATTTCACTGGACGCAAATTTCAAGTTTAAGAGGGAAGGTTGCTATTACCCTATCAGCGTGCCTCGGCGGTCCAACGTCGGCCCGAAGCTGGTCCGATGCTACTGACATCGGACTGACGCTGGGTCGACGTTGGACCGCCGAGGCATGCTGACAGGGTAGTTTTCTTTCTTGATCGAATGTCTCTTGATTCATATACAGTAAGACATTTTACCTGCAGGAGATTTAATGTTTCGAAAGCAGAATTTTCGACAATGTCACATCGTTGACATTTTAACATAATTGAAAATTCTGCCTTAAAGCACCAATCTCCTGAAGGATCACCATGTTACAGACCTGTGTTAATTCCGAAAATTGTTGTCACACAATCAAGTGAAATATCTGCAAAAAGTAAAAATGTCAAGTTAATATTTTTGTTTATGTAAGGCAATTTGTATTACTACTTTATGTTCAATGTCCATGTTATTAATTATTATTATTTAATTGGAAAGTATGTCTATGAATGGAAAATTTGTTGTTGATTCCAAATCTAACTTCAGACCATAACTGCCTCAATTATTTATAGACGTTGAACAGTGTCTCATATACATATCGTGTATTTGTCATAAAATTCTAGTAATTGCTCAAATCAAAGGTTTTATGTAAACATAAATTTCACCATCTTCCAGGTCAGGAAGATTAAATTAGACAGGAATTAATATATATTCTGTATTATCAAAACCTGTGAATTCATGTTCATCTTCATGAAGTCATTATAATGTGTGGCTCATGTTGAATTAAATGTTGTTTGTAATTTTCTTGAAGAATAAAGACTTTCTAATTTTTGTCATACTTGTCTTGTTTGTTCATTTGGAGAATTGGCTCGATTTTATCTATCTCATCGACAATACAATCCTTGAAACCTTTTCACACTTATACATAGGGTACGCAGCAAAAAACCCTCGGTATCCAGATGCTACTCTGCCATCAATTAAACTTTAAAATCTTCATATTTTTGTAAAGGAGCAATATTTCAATTGTATACATTGTAAAATATTTTTGCCATTTTAGCACCGAGAGAAGTACAAATGGTGACTGCTTTCACCAGTCATACATTACTAATTTTCAAAAGTGGCTCAACTGCATCAGCTGTTCATAGCTATATTCATAGCTTGCCTTATCCATAGCTACCCACATTCCACAGCTATCCATGACCATTCAGTACTTTACACTGTAGGCCTAATCTCTTTTTAAAAAACCTACTCCTTGTTTAAACAATTGGGTATGTGGTTAGCTATGGATAGATAAGGATAGGATTAGATTCATATGGATTCAGGGGAATTTTTTTATTTCTGCCTTTTTTAAAATCTTATTAAAAACCAGCAAAATTTGGTTGTATACACAGGAAGACTAAAACATTTTTTTATAATTTAAAAAAAGTCAGAGTAGGAGGTATACTATGCGTTGAACAAACTGGTGCATGGCATTCGGACAGAAGATTTGGTAATTTTTGAAAATGTGCATGTTTAAAGAAAGCTTAGGCATTTATGTCGGGGTGTCTATTTCTTCATTCTTGACTTCCAGATCAAACACATGTACTGCTAAAAGGTTTATACCAACAAAAAAGAAAGCAAAGTCTTTGATTGCTTTCACTCTTTATTATAGAGAAATTTTGACAATAATCAAAGTGTGTAAGAGGCAAGTGCACATTTGCTCAATTTTTTATAATCAAATGTTTGGCAATACACTACAGTAAAGATTGTGGCATGGATGAACATGTTAAATTCCAAGTTATACACCGACATAGGTCTTTCTTCAGTTCTTCACACAAAGGTGTAAATTTTATAGTATTCATTTATACAAAAACAGTCAGAAAATACATTAAAATTATACTAATATATATTTTACAAGAGACAACATTCAATATAACATTGCAGGTAAACTTATTCAAGTATATTCAAGCCTACACATCAATACCATGCAAACAAATCTTGGAATAAAAAAAGGATTAATATGACCTTATATACTTATTCCAAAGGATGTGTAAATAGTAAACACATATTAAAACACACAATAGTTAAAAAATATTCTCAAATTGTTATCACTTTAGTGAAAAAGTTTGCGAATCTGCCTCCTCTCAAGGAAAAGGGAAAATTGGCAAATTTATGAATACATTTTAAAACACACAAACATTTATATATCTAAATTTCCATGCGTGTATATATCGAAATATACAAACAATAGAAATGCCCAATCAGGCATGCCTTGAAAAAGTTAATCAATAATCAACCTGCCTCCTCTCAACAGCAAAGAAAAATATGCAAATTTATGAATATATATATCTTAAAACATAAAAATGTATATATACGTACATACATGTATAAATATAATTAAATGTTTTGTCATTTAGTATCCACATGAAAATATACAAGCAAAGAAATGCCCAATCGGACATGCGTAGGCCTAATCAAACATCGCTATGCTGTAGGGGATTCAGTTTTGACATCCGTAAATGGCATCCGTCAAACATCACAAACACCGCACCATATATGTACATGAAACTTGTTGAGCATGCATTAAGTGGTGTGAAGATGTCAAATCTAACTTTAAATCAAGAAATTATGATCACATTGAGACTCCCTTGAAGAATTTAAAGCATGCTGCTCTGGTTTTGAGTCAAGCCAAAATTTTGTCAAATTTGGACACCAGGGGTCATTCCTTCCATTCTGGAGCAGTCTGCCACCTAGGGAGTGGTGGACACAACTTGTGCTTTGTGCTGCATGAATAATTTCAAACCATAACATCTATCAGACAGACAGACTAATAGATATAGACAGATTGTGTTGTGCATTCTGTATACTATGTATGCTTGTTAAATAAGTTACATAATCAACCTGCCTTCCCTCCAGGGATCATGCAGAAAGTATACATCCTCCCAAGTTCCGACGGTGAATATATTTCATATCCCATAAAGCATGTACAATATCTATATCATGTGACAATTTTCTAGGTCTGTAAATGTGCTTGGCAATGCTGCATAGTATTAAATACCTTTTCATTGACAATTCAATTTGCTAAGGTTTGATGTCAATGAATAGGTGCTGTACCTAACAGGAGTGGAGCTATGCAGTGACGGTTACAACTTTCAAATTATACAATTTATACACATGCTTTTTTTACAAAAAAAAAAAAAACAACTATGCATGCTCTCTAAAGTCTGTTTGCTTTAAATATAATTACATATTTTACGACTCAACATACTTATTGAAAATAAAAAAGCCAACTCGAATCTTCAAAACGAGAACCTTAACTTAAAAAGAAAAACCATTGGTTTTGCCAAAGGCCCAAAGCCTACTATTCCACATAACGAGGTAGGAGATATACACTCCAGTAGGCAATGTTGAACACCATGAAAGTGCTGGGGAACATCACCCTGGAGGCCTTGTCCAAGAGGTGTGCAGCCTGTTTTGAACGCATGTATCTTTTCCATTTTCCAAATTTCGATTCATCCTCTTTGGGAAGTTCTTCATCATTGCTCTCCTGGAATATTATATTTGGTAATTTCAAAGACAATCAATGCCAATTAAGATGGCTAAGGTTTACCCGCTGACAGTCAAAAGGGACATAATAAATTAAATGTACATTAAGTGATCTGCCACTCTGAACATAAAGTAACCAATGTTTTATTTCCCCATGGCCTAACGGCCAAAGGCGCTTGTTTGTGCTACCAGTCTGGCAGTGAGGTCGTGGGTTGACTCCCACTCCCAGAACTCAATTTGGTCTGAGCCCAAATATCAAAAGGAGGCAGGTTGTATCAAATGCTCTGTGCTGGGGCAACTGAAAGACCCTGGACATCCCTGAATTAATATGGTATGTCTCAGATGCACAGTCTTCTCATCACTCAACATCACGCGGCAGTCACAAACACTTGAGAATGCTATGGAATGGGAACCTTGGGCAATGTTCCCCTTGTCTCTGCCCATGGTCGCTCTACTATGGCATTGTGGAAGGTTCACCACAAATTTGTACCCGCATTGTGGTGCATGACTGATAGTTGGCCTATATTCAATACAATAAATATTTGGTTTTAATTCAACAACCGTAAAAGGTCATTTGTGGAGTCGGTGCCATCAAGGCTAAATATTCTATAGAGTAGGCATATTGTTCTTTTTCATGAGTGAAAAAGGACACCAAGCAGCTGTCTTGAGATTAGGGGAAAACTAATATATTGAAACAGACTCACAGTTTAATCAGGCTGGAAGATCAGAGTAGCACAAACAGTAGTTCTAAGAAGAACAGTTGTACGATTCCACACAATGAATGGTTTTTAATTGTCTCTAATGCTCATCAATGGCTTGTCTTGTAGTTGATTGACAATTATCTACACATTTAAAAAAAATGAGTGCAACCCATACTAACCCTGAGAAAGACAATACAAACCTTGCCAGCCCTTTTGTAGATGGATTCCCTGCTTTGTCTTTGACCGAGTACAAATGCATACTCCACTAGCGCTCCGAACACAAAGATCATGCAGGTGGCCATCCAGACGTCCATAGCCTTTGGGTAAGACACCTTTGGCAGATTGGCACGAGACCCTGACAGTTGCGTGGTCATGGTGAGCACTGTGGTTACCCCAAGAGAGATCCTTGCTGGGATGGCCTCAATATCAATCCAGAAAGACAACCAGGACAGGATGATGATGAGGATTGAAGGAATGTACGTTTGCAGGAGGTAGAATCCGAATTGACGCTGCAGGGTGAAACGCACCTTCAGACAGGAAAAACTTCCTGAAAATTAGATATTTCAACAAGGATTAAGACATTATCAAACCAAATCATCTGCAAATAATAAACATTGAACTTCAAAACCCTGATGAACAATACCTGCCAATTTCTCCTTACTATACTAAACAACAGAGTAGGAGACAAATGATCTCCATGGATGTGGTACGCCACACTAATAACATCAAACCAATTTGTTAAAGTCCCATTAATATGCATAATTAAGTGAATATAATTGATTTTAAAACTAAAATTTATATGAGGAGCCATACAATGATTGATTTGCAAACAAAACAAGGGTTTTCCATGGCATTAAAAAATAATTGTTTACAATTTTAAAGAAATTTATCTTCACATATTGAGGTTAGAATGAGAGTTAATTAAATTAGGTATTTAGACTAGGTTTAATACGACTCGAATATTTCTTTTGGAATTATTTTAATCTGACGATATATACGTACTAGATTTGATTTTTAAAAGGAACTTACCCGTTCTATAATGAGACATGTTGCAATGGACTTTCTTGATATTGGTGATATCAAACTTTGGCAACGTGAGGTTAGCGTTGACTTCTATTTCATTTGGTCCCCAAGCTAATAGCAGGTCGGTAGTATCATAATCGACTAAAATAGAAGGGAATCCATTCTGGAATTCTGTCCCTTAATGGTTTAGGTAATTGTACTAACTGTGATGAACATAACTTGAGGATTAAACTATACCTGCACAAAAGAAAAACGATATCTAATTGTTTGATTGTTTGTTGAAACAATATAATGCTGTGATTTTAATCATCAGATTCTGCTTGTTTGTTGGCTACTGAGTTAATCTGGTTGTCGCTGTTTTAATTTTTTCGGGCAGATTTCGCCGCACCTTACCCTACAACATGCAGCAATAAAAATTTTGGGGAAATGGCTTGGTGGCAAAAAATCCTGGATATGCCACTGAGTTGTCTCACTTGCAAGTTCGAGCTGAGGAAGAATTTCATGCCACCATAAAAAATCTGAAAGTTTCTGCACCATATATATTGAAGGTACGAGGGACGTCCCAAAAGTTCTGACCAATCTTTTTGACAGACCTTTTGTATTTGAAGTAGCTGAATGAAATATTTTCACAGAATTAATTTCAGGTGTTTTACTATCTATTTTGAAAAAACCAAAACTGTTAGAAGTAATTTACTTTTCTGTTTCCATGGATACGGAAAATCAGTGCACCAAGCGCAGCTCAATTTCTTTAACAAATTTGCGTATTCTATAGCACTTGAGAAAATTCAAAGTAATAAAACAAATGATTGCAAGAAAATGTATTTCTTGATAGGCAAGCAGTGTTTCAATATATCCTCCATTACATTGTTAATGTTTATTTATATTTCAACCTGATCAGCTGGGGCAATTTCCAAAGACTTTCTCCATCAGTTGCCCCATAGCTCTTGAAATGGTTCAGCTGAAACAATCTACCGGCAAGAGGCAGTGCACTTTGGGATCCAACCCAACCTCATCTGCCTTATTTACCAGATTTGGCCTTCTGTGACTTAAAGTGAGACTAAAATATGTATATCACTTTACAAATTAAAAAGATCACACTCATAATGAGATAGATAGATAGATATGGTAAGTGCAGCCCTCTAAGCGTAGTTCTGGGCGCTCACGAGGGTTGATTGATGACATGGGAGAGAGAGCGGGAGTCCTCAACATGTTACACATTTACCCCATGTGAGGGATCTTTTACTTGCCCAGCATAGACACTGATACAAGGGAGACACTGATACTCATAATGAGAAATGAGGTTGTAGCCAAATACACTAAAATTCCCAAATTTAGGAGCAGCTCAGTTACCAAATTTTCAAAATAGAAAGTGATATACCAGAAGTTAATTCTTTGAAAATTTCATACAGATACTTAAAACAGAAAGGTCTGCCAAAAAAATATGTCCGAACTTTTGGGACGCCCCTCGCATATACCTACGTTATACTTACAACTTTCTAAATGAAAGAAACACTTTTGTTCATCCATGGGGTAATAGTCAAGCTCCATTTGACATGACAAGGTTAACGTAATTCTGAAATGGAGGACAGTCTATATATAGGCCTACAAAAATTATGATTATTGAGCTGTAAGCCGATCATAAGTGGACAGCCTGAACAAAAATGCAGGATCGCCATCTTGTTTGAGTTTGTTTACATGTATCACAAATTCAAAATACTCTCAAAACAAAGTTGTGTTAAGTTCCATATAAAACCATGACACCACTTTGCCACTTGAAGCAGTTTGGCAGAAAGTTTAAAAAATGGCCTGATTTTTGACAATGCTGTACAGTGCCGCCAGTAAGTAGGCCTAAGTGAAATGCATGATATAGTGCCATTGCATCAATGCTAAACATCCTCAACCAAAAGGCTTGTGCAGGCATGAATAATCATCCGATGAGAGGGAAACATATGGGGTTATAACGGCCGATATGTGAGGCATGTGGGAAAGCAGTGGTAGCCAATTTTCTCTACTGTATAGTCGGAGTTAGGTATTCATCAAAGTCTTTGATAAGTAAGTGAACCACCCTTGCCTATTAAATAACATTGGGCCTGTGTTTCACTCACTTATCAAAGACTTTGACCCATGCCTGGAACTCCAACTATAGCAAAGAAAATTGGCTGCCATTGTTATCCCACCTGCCTCACATATGGGCCTTTATGACCCAGTATGTTTTCCTCTTGTCAGATGAGAATTCATGCTTCCACAAGCGGTTTTGCTGAGGATGTTTAGAATTGATGCAATGGCACCATGTCATGCACTTCACTTGTTTACAGGCGGCATTGTAGGTCTGCCACCGAAGTGTACTAAATATCATAGAAACCTACCGAAGATTGTAGAAAATTGTTCCATTGGGAAAGACCTTCATGAGATTATTGGCAACCATGACATTATGGAAACTGGCCTCTTTCTCATTCGGGAAGTAGAGATGTGGCTTCCAAAGCTTGCCAATGTAGTCCAATGGGACAATGGCTGGTGTGTCTGTTAGGCCTGTTGCATTTGAGACCATTCTTGGATCTTCCCATCCTAGCCTCAGGATTATGTCCATCGTGTACTCCTTACAAAAATTTCCAGTTATATTATTATTATTGTTGGCACACAATGAACTTATAATACAGCTTCATAGTGTTGTTAAGAAAAAAATTACCAATTATTAATCATTGGTACATATAATGAACTGATAGAAATAGGCGAACAACCACATTGTTGTTAATTATTAATTATTTATATAGGCAATGCCATAATAGGTAGTAAAATTTACAAGCTATTAAACTAGAACATACAAATACGATTTGCAAATCTTAGACCTGATGGTCAAATTGATAATTAGAAGATGATATAAGCCTCTACCGCCCAATTAGGTACAGATGTCCAATAGGTCTGTCTCCATTTGTAGTTCTGAATTTATATATAGGTGCCATATTCAAGCAATGGGAGCTGTGTTGGAATCCCCTTTGCCTTTCAACAAGGTGATTGGTATTGCTGAACCAAGCCAAGGAGTCTGACAAAAGGAGTATGTTTGTTGAATATTTGATTGTTTGGGTCTGCTAGTGATTAGGCCTACATGTATGTTCTAAAGACAGCAGTTTCCACAGAAGAGTGTCTTGTTGCTTAGATTCCTATAGATCGGGAGACTTGTTAACAACTAGATTATCATTAACTGTTGGTCACAGGATTTAATTTAATTTGCAAACAAACCAAATAATATGTCATCTGGTGAGCTTCCCCGAAAACAAAAATAGCCCATCCCCCTTTCGTAGTGTTGCCGAATGTGCCCCAGCTAGACGTTTCCCCTTGATTGACTGCCGATTGTGCATTCGGCACCGAAGGCACTTGCCGACTAGCCGAACTGAAAAGTCCGACTAAAGCGGCGAGAGCCGACTAGGAAGTGGCTAAAACGAGGTCACCCAACAAAAAGCGTTGGGCTTCCCAAAAATTCCCTCAAGTTTGCACTCAACAAGATCAGATTTACAATCACTGTCACGCATCTGCGCTCAATGTGATCAGTTTTACAATCGCTGTCACATCTGCATTCAATGTGATCAGTTTTACAATCACTGTCACATATCTGCATTCAATGTGATCAGTTTTACAATCACTGTCACACTTCTGCACTCAACATGACCAATTTTACAATCACTGTCACATCTGCATTCTATGTGATCAGTTTTACAATCACTGTCACATCTGCATTCAATGTGATCAGTTTTACAATCACTGTCACATCTGCATTCAATGTGATCAGTTTTACAGTCACTGCCACATCTGCATTCAATGTGATCAGTTTTATAATCACTGTCACATCTTCAATTCAGTTTTACAATGACTGTTACACATCTGCACTCAACATGACCAGTTTTACAATCACTGTCACATCTGCATTCAATGTGATCAGTTTTACAATCACTGTCACATCTGCATTCAATGTGATCAGTTTTACAATCACTGTCACATCTGCATTCAATGTGATCAGTTTTACAATCACTGTCACATATCTGCATTCAATGTGATCAGTTTTACAATCACTGTCACACTTCTGCACTCAACATGACCAATTTTACAATCACTGTCACATCTGCATTCTATGTGATCAGTTTTACAATCACTGTCACATCTGCATTCAATGTGATCAGTTTTACAATCGCTGTCACATCTGCATTCAATGTGATCAGTTTTACAGTCACTGCCACATCTGCATTCAATGTGATCAGCTTTATAATCACTGTCACATCTTTAATTCATTTTTACAATGACTGTTACACATCTGCACTCAACATGACCAGTTTTACAATCACTGTCACATCTGCATTCAATGTGATCAGTTTTACAATCACTGTCACATCTGCATTCAATGTGATCAGTTTTACAATCACTGTCACATCTGCATTCAATTTGATCAGTTTTACAATTACCGTCACATCTGCACTCAACATGACCAGTTTTACAATCACTGTCACATCTGCATTCAATGTGATCAGTTTTACAATCACTGTCACATCTGCATTCAATGTGATCAGTTTTACAATCACTATCACACGTCTGCACTCAACATGACCAGTTTTACAATCACTGTCACGCCCCAGCAGGTCTCGGGCCTCCTCGTGGCGGTGGGTGGTTACACTAAGGTGAAGACCTCTATCCTTAGTGGCCAACATGAGACAGTGTGCATGCACGGTGTGTCCCCTACCTTACAGGGGAATATCAATGAATATGTCATTTACCATGATTCCAAACCGCATCGTACGTCAACCGGGTTCCCAAGGTGCGCGTCCCTCAGCGGGAAACCAGGCTGAGATCGAAAAATGACTTGATTGACCCTGACCGCCCCTCACACATGTCAAAAGATGAAAATTGCTTTGCGACAACTCCATGGTATTGAAATGTCACTAGAGGACCTATCAGAAATCGCTGTATACGAAATTGTTGCAGACATTTGTGACAACACAGTAGCAGATACAATAAAGCGTCAAGTCAATGGAACGTTTCTCATTCAACCACAGAATGACGCACAAAAAGAGAAATCGACATTTGTCAAGCAACAACAAAGCACCTGTCACATCTCACAGACTTAACATATCAAGAACCTTGACGCAAACCAAAGTATGTCTCTAAATAGCCCACGCAGGTGCTGATGAGACGTAAAAATCAACTCACTCACTAACAATCACTGTCACTGCTTATCTTTATTCAAAATGAGACTGTATGAGCAACCAAAAATTGCTCTGATCACGATTTGATCTAATTCACTATATTCTCCTGCAGCCTGCTAATATTTGCACCAAAAAATTAATTAATCGGAATTTACAAAGTGAATTATGGCCAGCACTGGCAAAAATGTAAGCGGAATATATATTTACTGAGTAAATATATCAAAGCGACCACATATTTAATTAAATTGAAGTAGTTACATTGAAATACAAGGCACAATTGTGGCAGTCATATGAATGTAAAAATATATTATTTGAAAAGTCAACATTAAAAGCCAGTGAACACAATTATCCCACTGTTGCATGCATTTCATGAGGCACAGGAAGATGAATTCAACTGATGTTATATTTGCAGTTTGACTTTCAAGCACAAATTTATCAGAGGCTCTGGTTCAGAAAAATGAATTCGAATGATAGTAATCAGGAATAGATAAAGATAAAAATGAGTCAACAAGGCTGAAAAGTTGCAGGGAATCATAGGAATAGGTCTGCAGGATTATCCTGAATTAAAAAGAGACTGGCACACAGAACTAATGTGTTTAGGGATAAAGGTCACTGTTTCAGGATTACGAACCAAAGTATAAACGAAAAGCATCTTCAAGGACCAAGTCAGACAAAAATCTAGGAAATATTTCCTTTTCAAAAGGTGTTTGGTCTGCTGCTAACAAATAAATTTATGCTTGCGTAGTATTAAAAAATAACATGTTTAATGAAAATGTCCTCAGTCACTTGAAAAATTGCTTACCATGTCCTCTTCATTTATGGAGCCAAAACTGGCAATATATAGTCCAAATAATATCTCCACTGGAGGTCCTGGATCGAAATTATGTTCAAAAATGGTTTTATGAGATGTCATCAACTGCCAATTTAATATAAATGATTATATTATTCTTTTGATTTTGTTCTTGTAAATGTGCAGATAGTTTTGACATAATCTGCTAACTAATGCTGGTTGACTGGCTATTCTGGCCTGGTAGTACAATAAGTTATTTTTAGAATGCATTGTGTATATATATCCAAAGTTAAAGTTATCTTTTTTTAGCAATTTCAAAGATCCCGCTTTGCTAAATATTTTGTCATGCCAAATGTAGGGGGTCATGCATCATGAACTGATCCATTTTGCGTCTCAGGTCAAAACTGTCATTTTTTTTCTATTTTCTGATATATCATCACAGAAGCATAGCACTATATACAGTGTTTCAAACAGAACTTAATTATCTTGTATACTTCTTGAGATATGGGCACTTTTGTGCCTCCCTCTCTCATTGAAATATGTAGACTAAAGGGAAGGTTTTTGAGGCTTTTCTCAAAATTGATGTTTTTTAGTAAAACGTCTGTTCTACTGCTTAACCAATTACAATGGGCTTTGTTGCACAATGATTCTGACTAGTTCCTCTAATGATATATGTTGACACTTTCTACATAAATCCCATTGATCAATATGAAATCCTGAGAGCAAAAACAGATATTTTGTCTTTTAAAATTCGTCTAAAATCCCACCTTCTACTTTTGTTTCCATGTTTCCAAATTCACCAAAGAATTAAGAAAAATTATATTGCCTTTAACTAGGCATGTTCTGGACATTTGTTGTCCTTTTATGAGCTAGCTCAACTTAAATGTAACAAAAATACAACGCAGGACGATTTCTGGTTCATGGATCAAAGTGATTGGGAATTTGCATAAGAATGATGAATAGATAGATGGATATATTGATAGATATGGTAAGTACAGCCCTGTATGGCCTGGTGTGGCTACTCACAAGGTTGCATTGATGAAATAAGAGTGAGGGCAGGAGTCCTCAACATGCTACACATTTACCCCATGTGAGGGATCTTTTCCTTGCTCAGCACAGGCTCTAATACAAGGATGCCCCAATTTAGCAACTAATCTGAATGACATCAAGCTTGGTTTTTACTTTTTAAGGGTATATTGAAATTATTTGCGATCACAAACTACATCATTTTGCAATATGCTTTCTGTAGATTACTGCTAAGGTTGAGAATGACATCTGCTTGGCTTCTCCTGAGAAGCACTCAAAAATCTAAAGCATAGCACATGAACTAAAATAAATATCTGAAAATAATAAACCATGATTGGGACAGTGCAGATGGGCTCATTTCTTCTCTTCACAATATTGCTACACCGACTCCAGATCCACCCCTGATTCTGACTTACATGCTTCAACGTTCTGGGCAGTAGCGTTTTAATGATTTAAGTGATTTTAAAAAGCACAACAGTTCTGTAAACTAGAGAATATTTCCTTTCTTATGATGTCAAACATGTTGAAATAACTTAGATAGAAGTGGTAGAAAAGTTCTATTGAATATTTTGTTTTGAAATTTCTTACGACAAATCCACCATTTTAGCAGACCAGTTCATGACGCATGACCAGGGAAGGCCGGGGCTGGTTGTCACAGGGCAAGTTTCAGGGGCTGGTTGTCACAAGGCAGATTGTCACACCTTTGGGGCAAGTTGTCACACCTTTGCAAATTTTAATTACATTAATATTTATTTAAGTTGATAGTTCTTACCATTAGCTTGAGGCCTGATTCGGCGATCCACATCTTTCAAAATATGATCAAGGCGTTCAATCAAATCAGAATCTTCTGAGTAGTTACCTGCACTCTGTGCTCTAAAAAATAATGAATAAAATTCATAATTATATAGGCCTACAGTGATGCCCTACATGGTTGTGAAAAGTCAGATGCCAGACTAAACACTGCAAACCGATACCGCCATATTGGCAATTTGATAAACGTCACTGTAAAGTTTATCAGGATTCAGGAATCAGGACACTTGACTTAAGAAACAATAAGTACTGTAAAATGGGTGACATTGGGAGACAATTTTTCAGAGGATTTTGTTACACATTCGGTTATCTTTAACACGGAACAATTTGAAGTTTGGTAGCTGGTTTTGAAAGAGAGTCTTCTTTACTTACACAATAATATATAGGCCTATATCAAAACATTCTCAATGTGATCAATTTTTGCAATTCTTGTCACAGATCAGAACTCAACAAGATCAGTTTTATAATCACTGTCACACATCTGCACTAAACAAGATCAGTTTTACAATCACTGTCACACATCTGCACTCAACGTGATCAGTTTTACAATCCTTGTCACACATCCTAACTCAACGTGATCAGTTTTACAATCCTTATCACACATCCGAACTCAATGTGATCAGTTTTACAATCCTTGTCACAGATCCGAACTCAACAAGATCAGTTTTACAATCACTGTCACACATCTGCACTAAACAAGATCAGTTTTACAATCACTGTCACACATATGCACTCAACGTGATCAGTTTTACAATCCTTTTCACACATCCGAACTCAACGTGATCATTTTTATAATCCTTGTCACACATCCGAGCTCAATGTGATCAGTTTTACAATCCTTGTCACAGATCCTAACTCGACAAGATCTGTTTTGCAATCACTGTCACACATCTGCACTAAACAAGATCAGTTTTACAAGCACTGTCAGACATCTGCACTCAATTTGATCGGTTTTACAATCCTTGTCACACATCTGAACTCACCGTGATCTGTTTTACAATCCTTGTCACACATCTGAACTCACCGTGATCTGTTTTACAATCCTTGTCACACATCTGAACTCGGCTTGATCAGTTTTACGATCCTTGTCACACATCCAAACTCAACGTGATCAGTTTTACGATCCTTGTCACATATCCGAACTCAACGTGATCAGTTTTACAATCCTTGTCACTCCTTCACTCAAGGTGAGCACTTCTAGCACAAGATTTATGTCACAAATCTGACAAAAGGTGATCAATTCTCCCTCCACATCCCTAATATTGTAATTTGCTTACCTAGAGAAGTCCAGCATGAGCAGCAAAAGCACCAACAGGAAGATGGATGCAGACAGCCCACTGAAGTTGCATTTGCACCAAAGGCTCTTCATGGCTAAAAAGACAAAACACAACTGAATTAATAACACAATCACATGTTTGACATTGTTTCAGATACTTCTTCAGACAGAAATGTTTAACGAAAATTAGATTCACGTCGTTTATTGCAAAAGTGCTGTTTCTTTACGATCCTTAATGTTTACTGTTTGGCTATCCAAACCAGAATCCAAGTTTCACAAGAAGTGGAGATCACAAATATTCAAGCTCTGTTTTCAAAGACCTGACAACCATTGCAATGAGTACTTAGATGAACATCGTATAAATATACTTCTATATCCCACATCACAATTAAAATGTTGTCTGATGCCATTCCAATTCACTAACTTTTAATTCAACGCGATAGTGACAACAATTCAAGTTTCCAACTGAATGCTTCCAACTTGATGACTTTTTTGCTATTTGTACAAGTATACTCATTGTTGGATATATCTGATGGAAATTAATTGGACCATTCTGAGAATCTTTTTGTTTGTTCTCTTTATTATATATGCATTTCATCTTTCCCATTACATGTATCCATTACGGAATTACCATTGGACTAAGCATATCTTTTTGTCCCATTGCAGGACCGGACTAATGTGTTCATTCGCATGTTTCTATCCATCTGTCTGTCAACAAAATGTTTTCAAGACTATTGCTAACAATAAATTCTTATCATAATATATATATCGTATTGTGTCGTATGACTCGTATCGTATCGTAACATATTGTATTATTGGTCTTGTGGTAATTAACATGGTGAATCATTTCTTGACACATGTTTTAAAAATAAACATTTTGAAAGGGTCTTTATATATACTTATCGTTTCGTACGAGATGACAAAATAATATAGGAGAGAGTTTTGAAATTCATCAAAGTACTCATCTATCCAATAATATTATCCAATAATGTCATATATATAAAGCATCATTTATTCAATTGGAAATGCATGTGCAATTTGAAATGAATGCATGTGCAATTTGAGATGTATCTGCAATTTGAGATGCAATTTAAGATGCACATACATAAGCAGTTCAACAAAAATTAGTCCCCCTTTAAATAAACTTGAATATCTCAAAAGTTCCTTCTCAATTTTTATGAAAGTTGGATCGAATGATAGGCCTGTATATCGACCCTAAATGTGTGCATTTGTAGTGTAGTGGCATTATTTCTGGCTGACCAAGCAGCCTTCGAGTGAGCCTACCCCTGTTTTCAAAAATCTGTGGCTTTTCCAATGGATATGAAAAATTTGACCTAGCGGGGGAGCCACCAGCTGGGGCATGCTTCATCATGATACTAGAGAAAATTTGTTTCTCAATCATATTTAGTGGACACATGAGGACTTCCTTCATTAACTTTTCAAAGTTTAGGTTCCCTGGGTGACATAAGAAATAATTTGAGTGCAGTTTGAGCACATTTTTGGAAATTTTTTTTTGGAAAAATCAAAACTTCAAATTTTTGAAAATAGGGGTATGTGCACTCAAGGTCGGCTGGCTCAGACAAAATTCAAGCAATCGAGCTACAATTACACAGGAACAATGTCAATATGCAGGCCAACCAATACGAGAACTTTAATAGAAATTGGAAAGTTTTCATAAAGGGGGACTTATTTTTGTTGAACCCTTTATATGCAATCGGAGATGCATGTGCACTTTTAGGTTAATTACCGTTTAGTACTTGCACCATTTGAGAACGGCCTACTTGTGATGCATGCATGCGATTTGAGATGCATTTACGGATTTTTTTTATAGGAATAAATTTTAAGACCTTTTGAGACGCTTGTGCAATTGGAGATGCATGCACTATTGGAGATACATGTGCATGTGAAGCATGCGCAATTAGATGCATTTGCAATTTGAGATGCATAATTGCAGCATAAATTTGCAATTTGAGATGCATGCATGTGCAATTTTTGATGCATGTGCAATTTGAGCTGCATATGCACTTTTAGGTGAATGATGGATTGAGACGCTTAATTATAGTTTATTACAGTGTTCGAAATAAAGGGGCGTCAAGGAGGTTTTGACCCCCCCCCCCCCACCCCAAATGCTCCTTTGACCCCTCAAATACATTTTTCAGAAGGACCCAGAGGGGGTCCTGAAAAACCCCCTCGAAATACTGAATGCATATACGGAGGCATAAGCATGAGGCAGCAAGTAAAGCCTAATCAGCATACAACAACCTCTTGTGATTTTTATACGTGTACATCAGCAGGATTGTTTTCAGAACCCATTTTCTGAGCAAAACATGCTTTAAATGCCCAGAATTCTTTTTTAGAGCCGCGAAAACTCTTCCGCTTCAGGGCACGTCTGGCTGTCCGCGGTTTGGCTGGGCTAAAAAGGTTTCAACCCTTTTGGCCTTGCAACTGAGAGACCCCCTTAAATAACAGCACCTATTTCGACCACTGAGCTTATATATGCATATATAATATATCAATTATGTGTCATTTCAGATGCATACATAGGCTACAATTTGAGATGCAATGCGCAAAATTTTGAGATGCATGTGCGAATTTTTGAGAAGCATGTGCAATAAGAGATGCTGCCTCAGATACAATTTGAGATGCATGCGCAGATGCATGCACAATTTGAGATGCATGCGCAGATGCATGCACAATTTGAGATGCATGTGCAAACCAACCAAAATTTCACATGTAGGCCTACTTTGTTGCGAGATGACCAATAAAACTTCTTTTTCTGTTCTATGCTTATTTGAGATGCATGTGCAATTTGAGATGCATGCACAATTTGAGATGCATGTCCAAACCATCCGACATTTCGTATGTAGGCCTAGGGCTACTTTGTTACCAGATGACCAATAAAACTTCTTTTTCTATTCTTATTGAGATGCAAGTGCAATTTGAGATGCAAGTGAAATTTGAGATGCATGTGCAGTTTGAGATGCATGTGCAATTTTAGATGCATGTGCAATTTGAGATGCATGTGCAATTTGAGATGCATGTGCCAGTGATGGAAATGAAAAATTTTCGTCGGGGGAGCTCTAAGCTCGTGCGGCATCAGCTTGCCATTCCAAATTTTTAAAAGGGAAAGATTTCTTCCACCAGAGCATAATTATGGTTAAAAATACCATGAGAACTAAAAAAATAACATGATAATTGTCATTTCACCACTGCTCATTTGGGGAGCTGTGGCAGGGCACAGCTCCCCCTGTTTTTTGGTCAAGGGAGCGCGGGGGCGAGCTCCCCCCATTTCCATCACTGGCACTCATGAGCAATTTTAGATGCATGCGCAATTTAAGATGCAAGCGCAATTTGAGATGCATGCGCAATTTGAAATGCACGCGCAATTTTGATGCATGCGCAATTTGAAATGCGCGCGCAATTTGACAAGTGCAATTTGAAACGCATGTCAAATTCGAGATGCATGCACAATTTGAAATGCACATGCAATTTTGATGCAAGTGCAAACCACAGGGGTTTTTGCACCTATTATCTTTGTGTAAGATACAAATATATAAATATATAAATTCCAAAAATATTGGTGCAAAAACCCCTGTGGTGCAAACCTATCAAGATTTCACATGTAGGCCTACTTTGTTACCTGATCACCAATGAAACTTCTTGTTCTGTTCTATTCTTATTTGAGATGCAAGTGCAATTTGAGATCCATGCGCAATTTGAGATGCATCCGCAATTTGAGATGCATGCGCAATTTCAAATGCGCAAGCAATTTTGATGCATGTGCAATTTGAAATGCGCGCGCAATTTTGATGCACGTGCAAACCTATCAAGATTTCACATGTAGGCCTACTTTGTTACCACAGATCACCAATGAAACTTTTTTCTATTCTATTCTTATTTGAGATGCAAGTGCAATTTGAGATGCATGTGCAATTTGAGATGCATGTGAAATTTGAGATGCAAGTGCAATTTGAGATGCAAGTGCAATTTAAGGTGCAAGTGCAATTTGAGATGCATGCGCAATTTGAGATGCATGTGCAATTTAATATGCGAGTGAAATTTGGGATGCAAGTGCAATTTGAGATGCTTGTGCAATTTGAGATGCATGTGAAATTTGAGATGCAAGTGCAATTTGAGATGCAAGTGCAATTTAAGGTGCAAGTGCAATTTGAGATGCATGCGCAATTTGAGATGCAGGTGCAATTTAAGATGCAAGTGCAATTTGAGATGCATGCGCAATTTGAGATGCATGTGCAATTTAATATGCGAGTGCAATTTGGGATGCAAGTGCAATTTGAGATGCATGTCAAATTTGAGATGCATGCACAATTTGAAATGCACACGCAATTTTGATGCATGTGCGTACCTATCATTATCCCCCATCAAGTGCATTATCAGCCACCACAGAGTGTGATCTGTGGTGTATGATCTGCCCTCCCATACCACACACCTTAGTTACCGTAGCAACACAGCATAACACAGCACCTTGCTACTTGCTGAGCAGTGAAAACTGTGCGTAACTTTCAAACAACATGACTCTGATTGAAGGATGATTGGTCAGGCCATGGTCATCTTAGCATCTTCAAACTTTCAGGAATCCTTTAACGGTATATATATTGGGTATAATGCTAAAACGGCATGATTTTCTGGTATTCTGATAAAAAGAAACTGAGGAATTGGTAAAGAAAAGTCAGAAAAAGTAGTTAAAAGTAGGGAAAAAGTCATGAAAATAGACCCGAAAATCTTTGTTTCTGTTGTGGTAAAAAATTGATTGCTTTGCACCATTAGTACATAGAGCCTTAAAATTTTGCAAGAGTGTTGCCAGACAAATGTATGACATTCTGGAAAAAGTACGGTACTATACATGGAACAGTGTTTTTGTACAGACGATGTGAAAAACAGATAGGAATACAATTTTCAAGTTCAAAAATGCACATTAAAGGCAAAAAAGGTTGTTGTGGTTTTAATTGTTTTTGTGCTAACAGTATTTCATCTATGACCATCAAACTTGCTGAGCCTCTAGAAAACAACCTTAGAAAACACATCTGAACGTTTCATCTTTATATCATTCACATATTTTGAATGATGCCTTTACAAAGTTGCGAGTGTGAAAAATCCAGAAAAAGGGCAAAAATGATAGTTCCTTGTTCACTAAAAAAATCTCTTTCTCTAACATATCAATATAGCACCTCAATATTTTGCATTCTGCAAGAAAAATATATTTTGAAAAATATGTGAAGGTTTCATATTCATATAATAATTTTTTGATTGGCTACACCTCCATGAAGTCCAGAAAAGAAAATCCCATAAAAACAAACTTTGGCACGGCAAATTGGCCTCAATATAGGCCAATTTAGCCTAGATTAAATTAAAATCAACATTTTATCATGTTGTAACATATAGAAATTGATTCCAGTGCTTCTCTTTGCTTACATTGTGAAAGGTGTGGCTGGGGGATAAAAGGGAAACCCAACTCGTCAGTGATCTGTTTGGTCAGATCAGACTCGGAGGGCGCTACGCGCCCACCTCGTCTGATCTGACCAAACAGATCACTGACTCGTAGGGTTTCCCTATAATATTTCACATGTAAGCCTACTTTGTTACCAGATCACCAATGAAACTTCTTTTTCTATTCTATTCTTATTGAGATGCAAGTGCAATTTGCGATGCATGTACAATTTGAGATGCATGCACAATTTGAGATGCATGTGCAATTTGAGATACATGTGCAAAGATGCAAGTGTAATTTGAGATGCAAGTGCAATTTGAGATACAAGTGCAATTTGAGATACAAGTGCAATTTGAGATGCAAGTGCAATTTGAGATGCAAGTGCGATTTGAGATGCATGTGCAATTTGACAAATGCAATTTGAGATGCAAGTGCAATTTGATGCATGCACAATATCAGTGTAAGCGCAATTTGAAATGCACACGCAATTTTGATGCATGTGCAAACCTATCAAGATTTCACATGTACTGATGATGTAGGCCTACTTTGTTACCAGATCACCAATGAAACTTCTTTGTCTATTCTTGTCTTATTTGAGATGCAAGTGCAATTTGCGATGCATGTACAATTTGAAATGCATGTGCAATTTGAGATGCAGGTGCAATTTGAGATGCATGTGCAAAGATGCAAGTGCAATTTGAGATGCATGCGCAATTTGAGATGCATGTGCAATTTAAGATGCGAGTGCAATTTGGGATGCAAGTGCAATTTGAGATGCATGTGGAATTTGAGGTGCATTTGCAATTTGACAAGTGCAATTTGAGATGCATGTGCAATTTGAGATGCATGTCAAATTTGAGATGCATGCACAATTTGAAATGCACACGCAATTTTGATGCATGTGCAAACCTATCAAGATTTCACATGTAGGCCTACTTTGATCACCAATGAAACTTTTTTCTATTCTATTCTTATTTGAGATGCAAGTGCAATTTGAGATACAAGTGCAATTTGAGATGCATGTGCAATTTGAGATACATGTGCAAAGATGCAATTTAAGATGCAAGTGCAATTCAAGATGCAAGTGCAATTTGAGATACAAGTGCAATTTGAGATGCATATGCAATTTGAGATGCATGTGAAATTTGAGATGCAGGTGCAATTTGAGATGCAAGTGCAATTTGAGATGCATGTGAAATTTGAGATGCAAGTGCAATTTGAGATGCAAGTGCAATTTAAGATGCAAGTGCAATTTGAGATGCATGCGCAATTTGAGATGCAGGTGCAATTTAAGATGCAAGTGCAATTTGAGATGCATGCGCAATTTGAGATGCATGTGCAATTTAAGATGCGAGTGCAATTTGGGATGCAAGTGCAATTTGAGATGCATGTGGAATTTGAGGTGCATTTGCAATTTGACAAGTGCAATTTGAGATGCATGTGCAATTTGAGATGCATGTCAAATTTGAGATGCATGCACAATTAGAAATGCCCACGCAATTTTGATGCTGTGCAAACCTATCAAGATTTCACATGTAGGCCTACTTTGTTACCAGATCACCAATGAAACTTCTTTTTCTATTCTATGCTTATTTGAGATGCAAGTGCAATTTGTGATGCATGTACAATTTGAGATGCATGTGCAATTTGAGATGCAGGAGCAATTTGAGATGCAAGTTCAATTTGAGATACAAGTGCAATTTGAGAAACAAGTGCAATTTGAGATGCAAGTGCAATTTGAGATGCAAGTGCGATTTGAGATGCATGTGCAATTTGACAAGTGCAATTTGAGATGCAAGTGCAATTTGATGCATGCACAATATCAGTGTAAGCGCAATTTGAAATGCACACGCAATTTTGATGCATGTGCAAACCTATCAAGATTTCACATGTACTGATGATGTAGGCCTTCTTCGCTACCAGATCACCAACGAAACTTCTTTTTTTATTCTATTCTTATTTGAGATGCAAGTGCAATTTGCGATGCATGTACAATTTGAGATGCATGTGCAATTTGAGATGCAGGTGCAATTTGAGATACATGTGCAAAGATGCAAGTGCAATTTGAGATGCATGCGCAATTTGAGATGAATGTGCAATTTAAGATGCGAGTGATATTTGGGATGCAAGTGCAATTTGAGATGCATGTTGAATTTGAGGTGCATGTGCAATTTGACAAGTGCAATTTGACAAGTGCAATTTGAGATGCATGCGCAATTTGAGATGCATGTCAAATTTGAGATGCATACACAATTTGAAATGCACACGCAATTTTGATGCATGTGCAAACCTATCAAGATTTCACATGTAGGCCTACTTTGTTACCACAGATCACCAATGAAACTTTTTTCTATTCTATTCTTAATTGAGATGCAAGTGCAATTTGAGATGCATGTGCAATTTGAGATGCATGTGAAATTTGAGATGCAAGTGCAATTTGAGATGCAAGTGCAATTTGAGATGCAAGTGCAATTTAAGATGCAAGTGCAATTTGAGATGCATGCGCAATTTGAGATGCAAGTGCAATTTAAGATGCGAGTGCAGTTTGGGATGCAGGTGCAATTTGAGATGCATGTGGAATTTGAGGTGCATTTGCAATTTGACAAGTGCAATTTGAGATGCATGTGCAATTTGAGATGCATGTCAAATTTGAGATGCATGCACAATTTGAAATGCACACGCAATTTTGATGCATGTGCAAACCTATCAAGAATGCACATGTAGGCCTACTTTGTTACAAGATCACCAATGAAACTTCTTTTTCTATTCTATTCTTAGATGCAAGTGCAATTTGCGATGCATGTACATTTTGAGATGCATGTGCAATTTGAGATGCAGGAGCAATTTGAGATACATGTGCAAAGTAGCAAGTGCAATTTGAGATGCAAGTGCAATTTGAGATACAAGTGCAATTTGAGATGCATATACAATTTGATGCATGCACAATATGAGTGTAAGCGCAATGTGGATGCATGTGCAAACCAACCAAAATTTCACATGTGGGCCTTCTTTGTTACCAGATCACCAACAAAACTTCTTTCTCTATTCTTATTTGAGATGCATGTGCAATTTGAGATGCATGTGCAATTTGAGATGCATGTGCAATTTGAGATGCATGTGCAATTTGAGATGCATGTGCAATTTGAGATGCATGTGCAATTTGAGATGCATGTGCAATTTGAGATGCATGTGCAATTTGAGATGCATGTGCAATTTGAGATGCATGTGCAATTTGAGATGCATGTGCAATTTGAGATGCATGTGCAATTTGAGATGCATGTGCAATTTGAGATGCATGTGCAATTTGAGATGCATGTGCAATTTGAGATGCATGTGCAATTTGAGATGCATGTGCAATTTGAGATGCATGTGCAATTTGAGATGCATGTGCAATTTGAGATGCATGTGCAATTTGAGATGCATGTGCAGAGTGCACTTTGAGGTGCAATAGGCTTAGCTAGGCCATGTCAAGCGAAAATGTACACTCTTAGTGGTGGCAGCATCAGTCAGTAGAAACGTCTGCACTCTGCTGCCCTCTGCTGTAAAATAGCTGTTTTGGAAGTTAGGCATTTTAGTCTCGTCTCACTGCGTAGGTTATTTAGTTCAGTGGGCCTGGAAAGTTCCACCACGCGTGCTTGTAAGTTTCTCCTAAATGCTTGATAATGTCATTAATCCAGACTAACACCAACGAAATTTTAGTTAAGTTTGTGAAGGACATTTTGGTCAATGTTTTCAACTTAAAAAGACGTTTATTTACCAGCGCAAACAACGTTTGTGCACAGGAACAAGTGGGTACCAAAATCGCAAATGTCATGAAATGACGCCGGGTACACACGCGTGCTCTCACTGAGCTGTCAAAATTGTTGTTCATCATTCTTTGTTGTTTACAGTGGTGGATGTCATTGATTGATTTGGCCTATTCATCTGCTCTTCATATGGGCTTCTCAGTTGCAAGGAGTCTGACACTCACTCAGTCACGGACTCAGATTTGGAACTTCGTTTCACAAACTTTGCGCATTTTATTTACTATTTTTGGGGCTTTTACTGTTTAGCAGGGGCGGATCCAGGGGGAGGGGGTCCAGGGGTTCCGGACCCACCCATTTCGAGCCCTGATTGGGGTAGGCAGACATAGTCATTCAATCCCAAGATGGAGCCTGAGGGCCCGTCAGTCCGAAAGCACGGTACCCTGAGGTGTTGACCCTTCATTTCAAAATTCCTCAATCGGCCCCTGTTTAGGCCTACAATTAACAACCATGGTACCTGTTAATTGCCATTATCATGGTACTTCGGTACGACAATGCACTGCAGTCCCCTATGTGGATCCACAATTTTTATGAAGCCACAGCTCAGGTAGCTAGTATTATAATTTAGGTGTGTGGTCAACTAGGTGACAAACCAACTGGGCGACGCCTGTCAGTACCAACCAGGTGACAAGAAATTTGGAGATCTCAAGCAGTTCCAACTTGTTGACACAAATTTACAGTATAGTACTTCCAACTAAACCCGTCATCGATTCACTTGCGAACTCACGTTTTTGCCGTTTTCACGGCAACCAGACGTTCTAAAAACTACATCTTTCACTCACATACCTTTGATGGCTGTTTATAACTGTTTATCACACTTTTGCGATGTTTTCTGCCGATTTTCGGCGATGTCAGTGTCTGATGCATTTTGTTGACAACTTCTGACGTCCAGCCATTTGCTTGGTGACGTAAACAAAGAATGAGCTTGTGTGTACCTATGACATCACATGAATCGATAGTGGCGCTCTAGTGTTTCAAGCCAGTTCACGACGTAGATGAATCAGACTGTAGGTGACACAAGTTCACAAAAAACATCCTACTAGGTGACAATACATTTCCTAATTGACCACCATTGCAAGTGATCTATCGCATGGTTGGCATCCTTAATATAATTTGTAGGCTTACTGCCTCCGACCCTCTCAGGCTTCTACATTTCACATCCTCTTTGTCGAGCAGTGGAGGGGGGCGGTGGGCAGTGTAGGCTACTTGTAGTGTGCTGGGCTGCCAATTGCTGTGTCCAGGATTCGAATCAAGACAGCAGTTTCAATCATCCTTCCTTTACCTTATTGCTGTGTCCTCTTCCGGTCCTAATTAGCCTCACAAGTGCAGGATGTTATCATCCATGCATAAATTAGAGCAGCAGCATTAATGTGTGTTTTCTATCTTCTGCAATGTTCCATTGAAGCTTGTCTCATCAAGCCACCACATTATCAATGACCAGACATGGCATGAATTTACATTTATAACCTATATCACTCATCTGTAGTATTGTACATCTTGCTGATGCTTTCTATATATTTTGTATTTTGCAGGTAGAAATCAAAACAGCCTTTCAGAATGAGTATTCCGGCAGATCAACTCAAGTTATTGAAATTTTTTGTGGAGGCCTGCAAGGCAAACCCAGAAGTTCTTCATGCCCCCGAATTGGGATTTTACAGAGACTATCTGGCCAGGTAATGACATTGATGTCCGACTTGCTGGTATAGTAGTGACAGACAGGGTCCCAGATTCATTGTAAGCGCCTTCCCCACATTGTGGAAGCCCAACTTATTGTTTCATACTACAAAATCTAGTCGTCCTTCTCAAAATCTGGGTGTCCTCCCTAAAATCTGGGCGTCTCGGGCGATAGGACGACCGGGAATCTGGGACCCTGGTGACAGACCTTGTGAAAAATAACTTGCCTATTTGGGAATTTGTTTGGTATTGACTACGAAAAGGTCTACTGGTAAACCCTGCAATTTAAATGGCATATATCATCCATGAAATTAAACTATTAATTTAATGATTAGGCCTATCTTCTGAGAAACATTCAATGATTGAGATGGTTGTTTTTATGTGAGAAATTTGTATATCATATCAATAGACTTTGATAGATCTATTGCATTATTATGATTATAAATAAATGTCTTTCAGCTTGGGTGCTAAACTTCCAGACCCTCCTGCAGGATCATCCCCGAAGACACCAACTGCTGAGCCAAAGAAGGTAATGGCGCTAAAATAATCATGTTGAGACTTCTAAAACCCACAGGGCTTCTAGCTGCTCTGAAAATAAGAGTTTGTTTTCTCTGGGCAGAAAACACTGGCAATTTGCAAAATCAGAATTGGTTGAGAAGCTTAATGGATGTATCATTACAGCTATCAACATGATAGGCCTAAGTAAGAAATTAACTGTATGTAAATTCAAGGAATTTTGTCTTAAATATCTTGGAAACTGAATTTCGTCTATATACAAATTTCATGGCTTTCTTTAATCGTTACAAATCTACGCAATAAATTTGTGTACACTTTTCTTCCTTTAGGAGGAAAGACCTCCCACACCAGAGGCTGAGGACAGTCCTGAGAGTGATTTAGGTTAGTGCTTATTATGTATGCTTTTATAAAATACTTGGACGCTTGGGGTCAAGTACTGCATTTGGACTAGGTACTTGGAGTCAGATATCAAGTACTCTGTACTTGTACCCTCTGATGATAATCGATAAAGTATTTGGGGCTCTATCGGCTCATAAACTGATTTTTGTGTTGCGAAAGATAACTTTAGTTAATTCTGATCCAAAAAGATGTTCCGAAGAAATTTAAAGGAGAATTATATTTGGAGTTGTATTCTACAGTCTCTAAATATCATAATTAGGTGCTGATGGGAGGCAAAGCACAACCTCACTCACTCACTCGGAGTAGTATTCCTGTTATCAACTTTTTTTTTTTCGTTTCAGAAATTGACAATGAAGGAGTAGTGGAACCAGACAATGACCCCCCTCAGGAAATGGGTGATGAAAGTGTTGAGGTAATGGATTTTGATAAATTAAATTAATGGATTTTTTTGGTTGATGATTCGTTTGATGTAAGAGCATATCTATCACTCTTCAACCCCTCCCTCCTTATCAGCTGGTCTCTTGCTATGCCCTGGAGCTAGGGTTGGCTTCGTTGTAGCGTGCTGGGCTGCCAATCGCTGGATCCCAGTTTCTAATCCGACCTGGTCACCTGCACCCATGTTGGATGGCTGCTTCAATCATCCTTTGCCTCATTGCTGTGTCATCTTAGCTTACAAAGTGCACAAATACAGGACGTAAAAACGAACTATTTTAGTATTTACTATACATTTAAATGTAATTTTTAGCCTGGCTCACCAGGCTAATTCTGGAGTAATGGTCTGAAAATATTGTCTGTCAACTCTACTGTTCAATAACTACAGGTTCAATATATCTGTTTTTGTGTTTTACTGGTTTGTTAGGGTAGCTAGATGTATGGAAATTACTTTTTTTTTTTCAATTTCAAAAATTTTTTTTTCCCAAAATTTTTTTTTCCAATATTTGAAAAAAATAAAAAAAAAAATTTCAACTTTTTTTCAATTACACACATTTTTTTTTTTTCAAAAAGAGGAAATTGGGCAACTTCTGTTTTTCAAAATTTAAACATTTTTTGCTCCAAGATTTAAAATTTTTTTTCCTAAATTTAAAAAAAAAAAAAATTGTTTTCCTAGATTAAGGGGAGGTATGGGTCAAAAAATGGCAAAAAGTGACTTGACCCTCCATATGGAGATAATGACAGCTGTGGAAACTAGATCTATCAGGGCAACAAATGACATCAACATTTAACCTATATTTCAATTCTAACCTCATAAACAACCATGCCAAACTTGATGCGGCACGCCAAATTTTGGCACTTTTTCGTAAAAAACGAGCGTCTCAGGACATTGAAGGCCAAATTGAAGGCATCTTAGCACCAACAATTATAAACATAAGCCATACTGGCTTCTTCCTCTTTGAAAATGAGGTCCTGCTGAGGACTGCTACTCATTGTACCAGAAGAAATTCCATCAGGTAATGCCAGAGGAATGGCCAAAATGTCATGTTTCATTGAGTATGAAATATCGACAGGTTTTGGTCGTAACGGAGGTCTGCCCATTTGCTTAATCTACTGGCTAATGAGAGCACTCTATCTCTCCCGCCACCTTGGTTATCAATATATAGCATCTCTTCGACCAACCAGACAGTAATAATTTGACAAAAGAGCAAACGCAACATCCACGAGCATGTCTAGGTGTATTCAAATTTGAACAGTGGAAAATTGCTCGTAAGATTTTGCTTGAGAAAACTGCTATTCTCACATCTGATCATCATACACTATTGCAACCATGAGTGGCTGTTCATGGTTTCAACTTGAATCATCTTAAGATAACTGAAACCTATCATTTGAGACTAAATTAGCTCAAATCTATTGAGTATAACATGTATTACGGAGTAAAATTAACTTTTTTCGGGTCTAATTTTCAGTTTTTGCCATTTACTGAAAAATGCCAAAATCACTTGTTTTGAAATGCGCCAACTAGTTTATCTCAGCAGTGATCTATTAGAATTTGATGAAACTTAGCAAGATTGCTTACAATTAATATATCTACGGTAATTAGTATCGGTTTTGATGTCGCTTTAAGTATCATGGAGATATTGAGGCTCAAAGTCGATAAAAAATATTGTTTTTTCAAAAAAGTCACTTACGTTGCCATGGAAGCCTAAGAAAGTAAGATAATGAGTTCTCCATACTAATTACCGCAGAAGAGGAGTAAAGACACAAATTGCAAAAAATGGATTTCTGATAAGTTAAAAACACTCCAAGGGAAACACGTTGGCGTAAAGCATGAAATTCCGCATTTAAAAACGGTTGCCATGGCAACCATTTATTGCTGTTAATTAAAAATGACAGAAATCCTCTCATTTAGCCAAAACCTATCTTCTGATACCAAATATGTGTTGTTTTTGATAAAATTGCAAAAAAATGCCTGTTTGACCCATACCTCCCCTTAAAAAAACAAACAATTTTTTTGTTCCAAATTTTTTTCAATTTCGCCAATTTTTTCAAAGGAGGAAATTGGGCGACTTCAAGATTTAAAAAAATCGTACACATTCTTTTCGTGGTTATTTGGATATTATTTTGTTCATGGAACAACCACAATAACAGCACTTCACTTGCCGCAATTCAGAACCATCTTTCTCTGCCATTTCCAAAAAAGTAGACTTAACTATTTCTCCAGCATTGCTACATATTTTGCCGTCATCACTATCACATATATTGCCGTCATCACTGCCTCTTGAGCCAGGCTTTGAATCCGCGGATTCTTGTGTAATTACTTTGCCAAAAAAATTAGCCCAATCATCCATCCATCTTTCTACGGTCCCATAGCCCTGCTGACTCTGGAACTTTAAAATATCATTTATAGTTTGTTACATCCAGCAGAGGACAGACGTTCGGCCAGATATCTCAGCAACCAGAAGTCCTACAGTAGAAATACACTTACCTATGTGTAGCTTAGATTTTTTGTAATACCAATGTCACATTTTTGCGATGTTTTGATGCGGTTTTAGTCTGATTTTTCGCCAATTTACGACATTAGCAGTCCAATTTTGCGCAATGTTGACATATGAAATGCAGCCAATATGACGTTTACACAATGAGTGATGATGTCACAAAAGTGCACTGTAGCGTCACTCCCGACGTAATTTTAGTCAATTTTGTACAAAGTTATGTCATGGTGTTCTTTTTTATGGACTGTACAAACAATGCTAAATTTCTGTTTCAATGCCATATGTGACAAACTGTATATAGAGTATTTGACGATCTTGCAATTTTCAGATAACGGATGATATGATGGAGCAAGCCAATGACAAGAGAATGGAAGCCATAATGGCCATGAATGAAGGTAATTTGAAAATAATTGTATTGATCGAAGGCAAAGTTTGATATTCTATGACCATGCTGATAATTAATGAAACATTAGAGACGTTCAAAGATAAATACTGCCAAATATTAAATCCTCATTGATGACAGTGAAAAATGGCCAAGGGTAACTTCACTATATTGCTCCATTCGCACTGGTTACATTGGACTGAGTATAAGACTATAAGTTTTATGTTATGTTTCTATTTTTTGCAGGAAAACTAGAGGAAGCTATACCATTATTCACAGAAGCGATCAAATTGAACCCAAATTCTGCACCCAGTTTTGCCAAGAGGGCAAGGTAAGAGTCCCAAGCCCATATTGGCCAATCCATGGAAACAGATTTTTAAACATTTTCTCATAAGGGCTATTCCATTTAAAAACCTGGGGGTGGGGTGGTCAGGTTACATTTTTGACCCCCCTCATGCATCTAAAGTGAATTATTTTCGACCCCCCCATGCATTAAATGCAAATTTTTTACCCACCCCACATGCATCAAATAAAAATTTTATTACAATGCGTAAGCCTTCATGGAGCGATAATGCCCCCCGTCGCACATCTAAAGCGATTTCTTTTACATCCCACCATACATCTGAAGCAAATTTCCGCCGATCCCTACATCCATCTTACGAAAAATAAATCAACCTGACCACCCCCCTCCCAGCTTTTTAAATGGAATAGCCCTAATGGCAAATGAAGGTACTACCTCTAGCCTCTATTCCTGTGTATTTGTAGATGATTGCATTTCCATTGTTTTCAGTTGTTACCTCAAAATGAAGAAGCCCAATGCTGCTATCAGGGATTGCAACAAAGCGACAAGCATGAACCCAGACTCAGCCCTGGGCTACAAGATGAGAGGAAAAGCCCATGGGTAAGAATTCACTGAGATATTGTAATAACTCCATAATGTGCATCGTATCTTGATTGGTGTCTTTTGCATAAATCCAGAAAATTTGAGACACAATTGCATAAATGTTGTAAATAGGGATAAAATCACAACTGCACTGCAAATTTTCATACTGCACCGCAACCCGCGGTTTTGACCAGGTAGACCTCCACTGTAGCACTATACATATTTCACAATTTTGCTGTCTATATATGCCAGCTCCAACTAAAAAGTAATACAGTGTGCCTTAGAAGCTGCAACAAAACATGGACAATTTCTATGTTGTTAAATATTGAATGTATTATTGTGCGTTTTCAGATTACTTGGACACTGGGAAGAAGCGTACAGGGACCTGCAGACTGGTTGCAAGATAGATTATGATGATGATCACAATGCTCTAGCTAAAGAAATTGAGCCTAAGGTATACAACTATACATTCATACGATTTATGCTTCCTGACATTCTGCAGTTTTTGTGGAGAAATTTGTCCAAAAGGCAGAGGCAGAACTATTAGCGCTAATGATCCATCATTGAATAACACACCTTTCATTTTAGGTTTATGGGAAATTGTTTTTGCGGAAGGCATGTGGATCTGATAACCAGTGTAACTTTATCAACTGAATTTTGACTGAAATGTTAAATTGAAAATTCTCCTTGCTGACATCCATAATAAGATCTCATGCCTTATGTATCCCACTTCGCAGACTGAACATTTCTAATTTATAACCTGTTGTCCTGAGGTTTTCTTTTGAAATCTTCGTGTGTAGAGGCTGCCAAAAATTAAAAGTTGAAGCATTAGTAAGGAAAGATACCTTAATTGGCTCAACACGAAATTGTTCCAGCTAGGCCATTTGAACACACCCAGAGAATCTACCCTAGACAAATCACTCCATCGCTGGATCTCATCATAAAATTTTGCATCAGAGCGTCTCAGCCAATCAGCGTGCAGGATTTCTCTCCAGTTCAAAACTTTACCGACGATTTACGTGAAGACTGTTGGGTCCTCAGAGACCTAACACATATCATTTTAAAGCTCTCAGAGAGATCTATCTATTCCAGTTACTTGCAAGTCTGTACGATTTACGGAAGTATGTGAATCGGCGAAATCGGCCTCATTTGCATAATATGCTTGAAGACCTGTTCATTGGTCAGCTTTGTGGGTGTGTCTGACTTAATCACTGAAGGCTCTGCTGAAGTGTTTGAACATGGCGCCGCGCCATGCCCGACCCTCGTCCGCCATGCCAAAAAAATAATTAAAAAATTGGGAAAAAAATTTTTTTTTTTAGACATTTTTGTGCCCTGATTTCTAGCAAATGAATGCCCTAATAAAATCCTGGCTGGAACACTGCAAAGTCAGTGGTAATATCTTTACACGTATCTTTTTCCAGGCAAAGAGAATAATGGAACACAAGCGAAAACAAGAGAGGAAGAAGGAGGAACGTGAATTGAGAGAGAGGAAAGAGAGGATCAGAAAAGCCAAGGAGGAGAATGAGAGGGCTCGCAAGGTCAGTGCTGTTCTGCAATCCGCAACATAACAGACATGCCTGTCATGCTCTTTATCAATTATCGTGATCATGTTTTTGAGACTCTTCATTTCAATGACTGTCTCGACTCTTTCAAAGAAAGATGCTGCTCATTTTGGCATACTTCAGAATTTCTATCTCAGTGAGATGCCTTAATGTAAAATATATGAAGAATATCTTGGGATCTGAGGAGTGGGAAATGAAAGACTGAGATAGTCATTTATAGAGTGAAAATGTCATTGAAAGGATGACGAGTGAGATGATTGTTGAAACAGTGTGACAATATTTGAAAGAGTGAGGCAATTGTTGAAATGGAAGAGTGAGACTGACATTGGGAGAGAGCTACAATTTCCGATGGAATGAGACGATCATTTATTTTTGAAAGACTGAGGCTGTAATTGAGGGGGGAGGGTTGGTCTAGTGGTAGCGTGCTGGTCTGCCAATCGCTGGATCCAGGGTTCGAATCCAGCTCTTGCCGGGTCACCTGGGCCTATGTTGGACGGCTGTTTCAATCATCCTTCGCCTCATTGCCGTGTCCCCCTCCTGTCCTAATTAGCCTACCAAGTGCATAAATACAGGACGTAAAGCCCCAATCATCCATCTGAGGCTGTAATTAAAGGAGCCTGAGACTGTTGTTGAAAGAGTGGCACAATAGATGATTAAGATTAAGCATCACCAACTAAGTGGCATCTATACTGTCCTTTTGACTCTGGCTGTAAATTGTAATAGCACGGAATATATATTACGTGAAATGATTTTTTTTTTGCTTTTGATATTTTAGGAAGCAGAAGAAAGAGCCAGTCAAGAGTCAGCTGGCGGATTTCCAGGTGGATTCCCTGGTAAATTTACTTTCAAAGTTTGGATTTAAAAAATTGATAGCTCTCTTTCCTTGAGATGTGTTTCTTTTAACAAACTAATGTATTGACTTCTTTTTCAGGTGGATTTCCCGGTATGGGTGGAATGGGCGGCATGCCAGGAGGAATGGGTGGTATGCCAGGAGGCATGGGCGGCATGCCAGGAGGAATGGGTGGTATGCCAGGAGGCATGGGTGGTATGCCGGGAGGTATGCCAGGAGGTATGGGCGGTGGCATGCCGGGCGGTATGCCCGGTGGTATGGGTGGCCTTGGCGATTTAGGTGCCCTCTTCCAAGATCCTGAAGTGATGGCCGCTTTCCAGGTAAGCCTCAAGCAGTAACTGTTGTTTTCTGTTCAAATTACGCTCGGTTCTGTGTTTAAATCAGGCTTAGTTGTGCAGTGTCTGACTCTATTGAAAGGCTCGCCAATTTCTAGTTGCCATGGTGTTAGTTCCATTGCAGAATATATATGGTAGAGTAACTAGCCAAGTTTCAGATTTAGGTTCTATACCTGCTAGCACAAGCTGCACAACACAATTTTATGTAAAGTATAACTCGCGTTGTGACACTCATAATTTTGTAGTAGAAGTATTATTTGACTGTATTGGTTAATAAGTCCTAGCATTTTAAATTCTCGTTATCTGTCTCTTCTCATCTGTCGATTTCAAACCAATGATGTTATGGTCTCGGTTTAATTGGTTGTAAAATATTTTGAATTTTACTTTCTTGTAGGACCCTGAAGTGTCGAAGGCCTTCCAAGAGATTTCCTCAAACCCTGCCAACATTGCCAAGTACCAGGACAACCCCAAAGTGCAAGCGCTGATCAACAAAATTGCGGGTAAAATGGGCGGTGGAGCGGGAGCAGGTGGGATGTTCGGTGGGGGCGCCGGTGGTCCATTTGGCTCGGCAGGTGGCGGTGCAGGTGGCGGAAGCGAAGGGGGCGCTGCTCCACCACCGTCAGCGCCATCGCAACCTGACATTGACTGAGCGAGCTTCACTTGTGTGTGTTGTCGTCATTCATTTACTTAATGTTTGTGAAGGTCCCTTTCATTTAGAAATGTTGGTGAAAGTCCTCTTTGGAAGTATTCATTTTCATTCTGATCAATTCTACAATGTACAATTCAAATCATAAAAGACACTTTTGATTTGGCTAGTCTCTTTGGTTGTGCGACTGATTCGTACTCAACTCAAAGTTGATTGTCTTATTCGTTTCCTGTGTTTGAGCTGTGAAATTCAGTATTTGTGGGACACGCAAGATTATGTACAAATTGTTTGTGATACTAGTGTTCAGTTGTTATATATATATTCAGATTTTTTTTACATAAAGAATAAATATGTAATCAGTCTTGACATCGCAGTTTATTGCTGCTAAAATAAAGAATCGTTTGATGTATCAACATTGTTCTGTATTCATGATTTTGTTTATCAGGCTCATTCAGGAATATATTTGTTTACAATGTTTAATTAGTTGCTATTAAATTAACTTTTATATTGTCAAATCTCTATGAAACTGAGTTTTGCTGAGCTTGCACTTCTCTCTAGCCTGCACTCCCTGCAGGAGAGTCTAAGGCATTAACTGAACAGCTCCTTGCAGTTAAATCCGTCATCACTGAAGTAGTGTTGTAGTGATACCTGATGGTGTTTACCTGATCTGCTCAATGTCTCTAGAGTGATAGATAAGCTGTTGATGTGTGTTTACTGCAAGTTTTCTTGAATAACTTCTGCTCCATGCATCTTGTGAGAGTGAGCTTGAAATGGTTCTCTTAGCATTTGGCTGGAGATTCAGAACATTCCCAGTTATGATTCTTCTAATGTTTGTAATGAAGTAGGTGTCCTTTTTCCTGCTAATCCTGGGCATTCATAGCAGAAGTACCTAATGGTTAAGGTGGCTGCCTATACTGCTGAGAGGCATGAGTTTGATTCTAACCGTGGGAGAAAAACAAGTGATTACATTTGGCTGTTCGAAAATATCTGTGATATGCCTATATCACTGCAGAAGAGAAGGTCCTGTCTACTGCATTGAAAGGAGTTATCAATTTTTCACTGTGAGACCTTCAGAATCATTGGCTATTTATGACCAATTCACTATGAAGTATGTCTTGCACAGACAGGACTGCTTAAATGCACTAAATAATATGCAGAGGTGTGTCATTCAAACTTTCAACTATTGAACTCCTTGCAGCAAACGTCTGAAGGACTGAGCAAAACTCGAGTGGAAAAGTAGCCCGAATATGTCATTTATCCAGTGCATTTTTAATGGAGATGTGTATACACCTCCATTTATAGAGTCACATTGAGAGAATGGAAGTTTTGGCGGGAAATTCAAAATATGAGCATTTTCAGAATGTCTTTTGGCCATAACTTGGCCATTTTGTTTGGAATCGTTTTGGGTCAACTGAGCTAAATAACTTGATAAGTGCCAGTTATATCCCGCGTTTGAGGGAATATGTGATATATCCGAGGCGTAGCCGAGGATTATCACATATTCACGAAAACAAGGGATATAACTAACTTATACCTTAAACAAAACAAAATAAAACAAAACAAAGAGATTTTAAAAGGAAAATAAAACAAGAAGGATTTGCGACAAGAAGAAAACAGCTACAAACAATTTCCCAAGTGGGATTAATTTAATCACATGAAAGTATCAGTTGAAGAAAAAAATCCAAAAGGAATCACAGTTGACATAAATTTATATGATATGAAATTTATACATATATATATTCTGATAATTTTCTTGGAAATACAAGGCTAATGAAAACTTGTTTTCACGAATAAAAAAAAAAAAAAAAATGCATCTGAAAGGTATTTGAAATTTTCAATCATGCACTAAAAAAGCTACAGAGACATCCCTTACATTTTTAGAATTTGATTATAAATTTAGAAAACAACTGTGATTTTAATACTGTGGACCTTAACATTGTGTTAGTTACTTGAAATATAGGGATATCTACCAATTACTCACTTTAATATATATATGCACTAATATATATGGTCAAATAACATGTGTAAACACCAAAGCTTGAAGACGGTGCTGCCTGGATCCAAAAGATTGAAAATGTGGGGGGATGTTAGGAAAGAAAATTAACTTGACCAAAAAAAAAAGTGATACAAAAAAATTCTAACAAGAATCCGCGGATTCAATGACAGAGCTTAGCATATTCTTTTAATCTATCAGAATAATTTTGTTAAAAAGGCACTTAAGCAAGTAACATTTCATCAATAATTACAAAAGTACAGACATGCTGTAAAAGCTCACTGGCGCAATTATTGTGAAAGATATAGGATTAGTGACGGACTTCATTAAAAAGCAGTGGCAATTCCCTAAAATGATTATGTAAATTTGCCTACATCTACTGTGTGTCCAGTCAAAGGTTTTGTGGTTTAAAACAACAGAACTATAATGTCTCCCTATGACATAGCATACTCAGGCAGAGGTTGACACTATAATGACTGTTGTTCAGTATGGTAAGCGCTGATGAGCTTTGAGCAGATTTATTGGGAATGGCCCGAAAGGGCACTTGATCAAATGACATTGCATCTAAATAGGTCACATTTTCTTTCTTTATACAATCCCTCCATTCTGAATTGATCAGGGCATGCTGTACGTCAGTAATGGGCAAAATTCAGCTATGTGCAATTCACTGCAATTCACTTCAATTCTCTTGTGTTTTGGAATGAGGTCAATTCAATTCAATTCATAGAGATAGTCCATTCAATTCATTTTATCAGTTAACTCAAAACAAAAGGTTAATATCCTTCTGCAAATATTGACATAATTTATGTAGTGCATCATTTTACTATGATTATTGAAGTGAGGCTTGAAGTGTAAATGTATGCTAAGGCCAAAATGTGGATTAATTTTATTATATCAGAAGATAATTAACCTAATTAACCCACTTCAACTTGAAGATCAAGCGTGATACCAAAAGATAATTTCTCACTTGATTGCAATTTTCAGGACCAAGTTTGCTTTGGTCCCTTCTATGAAGTGTATTATAGTTGATTTCATAATTGTAGACACTGAGACTGAACTAGCATAAAATGTACCAGGAAGACATAAATTTTAATTAAAAAATAAACAGCAACAAAAATCAGCTTTGAACTTTGCATGCTCTGCAAGGAACACAAACATCTGTCATTCAATGAAACCGTTAGGGATTTGTAGGGTTCAATTATTTTTTGCTGGTGTAAAGCAGATATAGCAAGCTATTGTTGTGATGTGGTCAAACAGGTATTCAAATGATGAACCCCAAAAATACACTCAGAGTGCAAAAATACCAATCCCAACAGCACAGGCACACTCCTGTATTAGTCAATTGATACTCAGTATAAATATCGTGTTATTTCTAACAGACTGTACAGTCAGTCCAGGAGAGTGCCTGTGCCAACAGGAATTAATGGTTTTGCAATTAAAGATACTTGGCCAAATTTGGTACAAATCTAAGTTATTTTAATAACAGTTTATGTTTTTGGTCAATCAAAACGAAGCACTTATCTGATATTTTGTGTTTTATCGTACTAATTACTAGACATGGCATCAAAATAAATCAAAGAAGACATGTAATTGCAATTGAATTGGCATTTACTCTATGATCAGCTCAACTGGCTATCACATAAACACATTTTACTTCCACATTGTTGTGTATTAATATAGAGTAAAACATAAAAATAATTACAAATATAGTTATAATTAAAAGCATTGTGTGATACTTTAGAAAATTAAGACATTGTGTCATGCCAATTGCAATGACTTGATATCTTCTTTTGACACTGCAATCATAATGACACAACCTGCCAACTGAAACCAATTTCTATAAGTGATATACCCTTTGACACTGACTGGGCTCAATGAGTAATTGCACTAATTGGATACTACCTGGTACCTGCTGACACTAATGTTCTTATGTACTGTTTTTATAAACTGTTTTAACCTTACACATGTTATTTAGTGATTACGTATATATATTTTTCCTCAAATATGGGGGCTGAATAAAGAAATAAAATAGATAATTAATATTTCCTTGACACTCACTGAGCAAAATGAGTAGTTGCAATCATTAGACACAACCTGCCAACTCAAGCCAATTGAATTGACACTCTCTATGACACTGTTCAAATGAGTAATTGCAATCATTAGACACCACCTGCCAACTCAAGCCAATTGAGTTGACACTCTCTTTGACACTGTTCAATGAGTAATTGCAATCATTAGCCACCACCTGCCAACTCAAGCCAATTGAGTTGACACTCTCTTTGACAATGTTCAATGAGTAATTGCAATCATTAGACACTATGAAAGTGACAGTGCTCAGTAAATAGTAGGGGAGAGCGGGGCACAGTGAGACGGTGGGCACAGTGAGACAAAGCCCGTAGCGTCTAACTGGTGCTGTTTACAGATCAACCCTCTTTTGTGTAGTACAAAAAGTAAGTAAGTGAGGGACTGTCCTATATCCTGAATGCCTACACATCATATTGAGAGTGGAATTTCAATATTTTGGTTTTCAACCATCAAAAGTAAATAATTTTACAAAATGACTTTTTGTTATAATTCCAAAGAAAAATGGTTTGATGCAAATCAATTGCCAGGGTTTCAAACCTTGATTATTTGTCTTAGTTTAGTGAGATGATGATCCACAATGCATACATCCGGTCCTCAGGATTAAAAAATTTTATAAAGAGAGCCGCGTGGGGCACAGTGAGACAGTTTGAGGCGGGGCACAGTGAGACATCAGAAATTACACTCTAAATGACCTGAATGTAATGCATAGCTCACAATTCACCATTAAAAACAAAATGCCTGCTACAAACTGCTGATTTTAGTGAGTCATATCCGAAAGGAAGCATCAGAAAAGAATTTTAACTAGTGTGTAACAGGTGCGGCAGGTTAAATAAGTCGTGCATGTGTCCTGTGCGATGAAGTTTCCAAAATGCTCAAAAAGGGACCTAAAAAATCACCTAGCCAGCTGCTTTTATTAGAGTACAGTAGTGTGTTTAGCAACAATTGATAGAACAATTCCGCAGGTCCTGAGGATCGGCGGTTATGGCAGCAGATGCCCTGTCTCACTGTGCCCCGCCTGCTGTCTCACTGTGCCCCACCCATGGGGCACAGTGAGACACTTAACGAGCATGGACATAACTCAAAATTTCTCCAAACCTGTAAAAGGTAGGAACCTGAAACTACTGGACAATATACCTAACGTCATTATCTATAATGTGGACCTGATCTCATTTAACTCGTTGCTGTCAACATTTTGGAACACTTGAAAATAAAAAAAGTGTCTCACTGTGCCCCGCTCTCCCCTATATAAAGACCAGTCTTGGTAGGTCTCACTCAGTGTACAATAAGACATGCCTTGTAAAGAACATGCCAAAGAGGATAATGGCTTCCAACATAAAAAAAAAGAGGTTAATGGCTTCCATCTTTAAGGAAAAAGGTAATGATTGATGATCTTATGTCATAAAAGATTTCTACTTGCTAGGTCTTGTAAGTTGTTCTTGTTGCTGTATTTATGCAGATATATATCATACTTAAGCAGGCTAATCATTCAATGACAATTAATGTTAAAGTTGGCTAAGCATGCAGTCAGTCAATTTAATTAATTAATTGTCATTGACTTCATGGCTTTTGAGGATCAACAACTGTACATTGCTTGAATTTGCCACAGACATAAGTACAAACTTCTTACACTGATAAATGAAATGCCATTAAAATATCAGATCAATGGCAGATCAGTTTTGTCAAGTTCAATTATGTCATATACAGAGCAAACAGAAAAGTTTCCATGTTATGAGCAAATTTGTTATATATAGGCCTATGCTGGCACAGTCTCTACTACTCATTCACAGGACATGTATGAAGGCCTGGGCCTTTGTGAATTAAATGCACTTTAGCCTGCTTTGATTGGTCGGGGGGGGGGGGTAACACCTTAATTGCCATTAACCCAAACTATTGTGTATAGGCCTACCAATTAGCAACAGCCAAATGATCTACTTACAAGGTAATTGTCTTTGCTGTGCTGCCTGCTTCTAAAGCAGCTTATTGAATGAGTGACGGCGGCGCCCCTAGCTTCTTCTTCTTCTTCTGTTACGCTCTTCCGTCTTTCGACATAGCGCGGCGCATCACAATCTGCCAAATACTTCTATTTTTAGCTAACTGCTCATGATCAAAACATTCATATGTGTAATTATTCCTACCATTACCATTTACAACTGTAACATTTATACTTAGCTTATCAAGATCTTTGTCCACTAATTTCAGCCAGGTCTGTTTCTGCCCTCCCCTTGGTTTTTGAACATATTTTCTCGCTTCTCTTAGCGCTCCCTTTGCTGGGGTTTCTTCCGGTAGTCTCAATAAATGTCCATACCACTGTAATCTTCTTTCTTTAACACTCTTACTCCATGGATTTAACTTGGTTCTTCTGTACAATTCTTCGTTTGATATCCTATCTTGCCATGTTATTTCTAGGATCTTTCGCAGCATTTTTCTTTGAAATACGTCAACGTCATTCTCTATTTGTTTAGTCACTGTCCATAACTCGCAGTTGTATAAAAATATACTTTCTACGTGACTACGGAAAAGTCTGATTTTAACCTTTTTCGACACTTTCTTGCTTTCCAAGATTTTCTTCAACTGGTTGTAAGCAGCTATGGCTAAAATTTTTCTCCTGTTGATGTCATTTCTTGTGTCTAGAAGGCTTCCTAAATATTTGCATTTTTTCCAGCTTTCGTCTTCTCCCCTTTTAACTTCATATTCTTCTGTTTTACCATCATTCACTTGTAAATTTTTCTCTTTTAAAATGACTGGGACTGTTTTTCTGATATCTTCAATTCTTTCTTTATCATTCGTTATCCATGCTGTATCATCTGCGTATTGTTGATCAATCATCAATAGTCTACTGCTGTATTTTGTATATCTGTGATCTTCAATGTGTGGTGGTATCATAATTCCTTGCGTTGATTTCAGAGCTTCGGCTAAATATATAATGAAGAAGATTGGACTCAGACAATCACCCTGTGGTACACCCACATTTGTGACAATCTCTTCTCCTAAAGTTTTCCCTATTCTGACCCTCAGCTTGACGTCTTCTATCAAAATCTTAATCATGTGCAATTCATCTTCATTTAGTATTTCTTTCAAAGTTTTCATCAGTTCAGATCTCCTAACTGTATCGAACGCTTTTGACATGTCCAGCATAAGTAGAATAATTGAATAATCTTGCGATGTTATCGCCTTTTCTGCTAGTATCTTGAAACTGAAAACTAGTTCTGTGGTACTTCGTCCTTTCTGGTAAGCTGCTTGAGTTGATGGTATTTTCTCTAGAAACTTGTTTAGACATCTCTTCAACATACATATCGCCAGAATTTTCCTCAGTATTGATAATAAGATGATTGGCCTAAGATTTCCGGGGGGACCTGCTTTTTTCCCTGGTTTTTGCAGTGGAACGAGAACACCTTCTTTTAATTCTTTTGGATACATTCCTGTTATTGCAGCATGATTGTAAATCTCAGCTATCTCTTCACATATTTCTTCTGGACTGTATTTAATCAATTCTCCATAAATTTCATCTATCCCAGCACTTTTTCCATCTTTTAGTCTTTTGACAGCTTCTTTGATTTCTTCTTTACTGAATTTTACAGCCATCTCTTTTGGATCAATATTTTCTATCTCTTCTTCCATATCTTTGGTAAACATCTCTTGGAAAAAATGTGTAACAATTCTTGTTTGTTCTACCTCATCTGTTGTTTTTCCATTTTCTCCATCCACCAATATTTTCTTTTTTTCTTTAATTCTTTGCAGATCTTTGACTACTTGGAACATTCTTCTTGAATCACTTTTTGAGTCTTCTACAGCTTTTACCATCTCCAAGATTTTCTTTTCCTCTTCTTCTTCAAGTTTTTTGCGAATTTCTTTCATAACCTTGTTTCTTTCTTTTCGTAACTCTTCTTTCTTTTCTTTACTTGTACTTGAATTCATGTTATCTCTAATCTTCATCTGTCTTTCAGATAGTTTTTTAATTTCTTCATTTTCACTCTTTTTACTTTTGTCTTTTCTTCCTACAACCTCTTCTGCAGCTTTGGTACAGATCTCGACAATTTTCGTCCATTTATCTTGACCAGGATTTGACGCTTGTATCTCTGCCAATTCATTTTTCACTTTATCTTGATATTCTCTTTGATTTTCATTTTCTCTCAATTTTTCTAATTTCAATTTCGACTTATTTTTCTGAGATTTCATCTTGTACCATTGAAAATTGAATTTCGCCTTTACTAGTCTGTGATCTGTGTATGTCTCAATTCCACTATACGACCTTGCATCTTCAACGAATCTTTTCTGATCTACTCTTGTCATGATGTAATCGATTTGATTTCTGTACGCGGTGGTGTTGCAACGTTTGGGGGGATGCTTTTGCGCACGCCTACTATTTCCGGTTCGTCCGATCAATGTTTTTAGTCTGGCGATCTGATCAGGATCTTGTCTGCATGTCATGTTTCTGGCATAGAACATACGATTTAGGGGGCATTTCGTCTAGTTATGGCAGCGTCATTACGTTCCTTCCAAGATCGGGAACTTCGGAAGCTTGTAATCCGCGTATTTCGCGATCGTCTGATCGCATTTCCGATCATAAGTGCGATCAGGCGATTCGAAATCTCTGTCATTTCGCGGCGATCTTCCGTTTTCTGTCCCGTCCTATTGACAGAGCGAGATCTCTCGCTCTGTCAAAAATTTGCAAACAATTTGGGGGGGGGGGGATTTTAGAGAGAAAAAAATCAGAAACGAAATTTGGAGTGGGGGGGGGGGGGGGGAGTCGTAAAAGAAAAAATGTTGGAACAAATCATTTTCGTGAAAAATTAGGAGGAGGGAGAATTTGAAAAATAGATATAAGGGGGAAAAGCAGGCAAAAGAAAATATTATTGGGAAAAAATATATCAGAAGAATATATGCATTTGGATAGTTGGGATATACCATCAGATATAAAGGGGGGGGCGCTGGGAGTTATAATGTTTCAATTGACAGGAAATCATTTATTTCATGATAGCAGCAGCAGTAATTAGGCCTATTTATTTTGAGTGAATGATGTCCTAAAATATTTCTTTTTAAATTAAACAAAACCATGTTAAGAAATACCTCAACCACCAGCAATTATTATATTCAAGACTATATAGGGAATTATTTATTTCACCTAAAGTGGACAAGAAATTATCTGTAAAAAAAATAAATCCAAGCCTCCTCCTCCTCTAGAGATCCAATATGGTTGACCCCTTATCCTTATTAGTCATGTTCTTGACATTAAAATCTGAAGGGGGTCAAATTTAAGGATTTACGGATTTGTAAGTAAACAGTTCCTAGGTTGGAATATGAAACCCATAGAGGAGAAAGAAAAGTGAAGTTCAGTCAAACCTGTGCCTTGGACAAATTTGGAAGGAATCAAGCCTTAGATTGGGAAAAACAGATCTGAATTTGCCTTAATTGTGCAGGCATATAAGCCGCTTATTCCTTCACCGAAGTTAGGTAACAGCATTTTAGTACGCCACTGGATTAGATAAAATTACATTGTAGGCCTATTAGCCAAACCAAACACATTCTTTTGTCAATGAAAACTCAAATAGCTAAAATATGTGTAATCAAAATATTTAATTTCATGAGTAACATTCATCTGATGAGTTTCAAGAACTGGATTAGATACCATAATATTATGGAACAAAGTGAAAATCTCTTCAACCATGTTAAACGAAATTCATCACAAACATATAAATCATTTTGTAAATGCAAGAACAAATGTCTTCAAAAGAACCTCAGCTTAAACAGTCACTAAGTTCAGTTCATGGCAATTGCTTGCAACTGCAAGACTGAATAGTCCAGTATAAAATATATATTGCGCATATATATTGCGTGGCAAGTTTTGGCTTTCTGTTCCCTTTTTATGAGTTCTTCTGTGGCACTTTGATGGTGACCTGCAACAAATTACAAATATTTAGAGTTGTTATAACAAAAGATTTTCATGTCTCTGCACAGGACATTGCAAGGCCACTAGAGTCGGGACTAAACTTCAGTAAGACCATCTTTCCTCCATTAATTTCCCTTTCAAGCAGTAACATAGATCTATCATTATTGATTCAGAATCAAATACATGTACATCAATATATCATTTCTGGGAGATTTAACTAAATTCCCTGAATTCAGAAATTTAGCAAAATTTTTTTTTTTTTTGTTATACACAGGATTTTCAGAGGGAACAATATTTCTTGTATATTTTGTAAATCAATCTGCAGACTGCATGCTCTCGTCTTAGTTCATATCAGTCTCTCAATGATGGCAACAACACTTACCGCCTTCACTTCAGTGTAAGCCTCGAGTCCATATTCGCCCAACTCTCTTCCGTTTCCTGACATTTTGTAGCCTCCGAACGGAGTAGCGGCATCGAAGATATCAAAGCAATTCACCCTGCAAACAGATTTTAGATAATATATTAAACTGATAATACATAAAACTGAATCGAATCTACAGAATTCATATACATAATATGTTTTCAAATTTCACATCCCATTGAAGCAATTCAGCCCAACTATATTAGCATTTTAAACACTGAGGAACCCACTTATTTCCAAGCAAGCTAGTTAAAGGATGTGTCATGTCATAGACTCATTGTTATTCACTTCAATCACTTGCAGAACTTTAAAACATTTTCCGATTACTTCCATGTATTACCCTGCAAAAGGTAGTCTTATGTAAGGAAATTCTCAAATTTCAGCCTACATCTAAGATAGACAATTGAATATATATTATTAAACACAACTAACATGCTGCACATGTCTTTAGCCCATAGAGTTAAGCAGTACCTATGAATCAAATTAAGCTCAATCATGATTAATTGTGATATATTTATCATCAGTCATCTTACCATACACTGCCAGCACGGACGCCATGAGCTATGTGCAGCCCTCGTTCCATGTCCTTTGTCATTACAGAAGCGGCCAAGCCATAGATGGTCTTGTTTGCTCGTTCAATGACCTCATCTATTGATTTGAACTTCAGGATTTGCATAACTGGTCCAAAGATCTGCAACACACAACGAGAAGAAATTAACATGGTGTAACGATTGAATGTCTCCGCATTTTTGCTTCTGCAAAGAGCACATGATTCAGACTCATGTCAAAACATCCATTATTGTGAGAAAAAATAAATTCAGGATGTGTTAGGCTACTTTTCATAGAAGCATTGTAGAATACAAGACATAAATTTAGTAATTAGGATGCTGCAAGATTCCAGAATACAACTACATGTACTGACAAGATTAGGAGCGTTCTAACACCGCAAACATAATTTGACTGCTAACATCATATAACCAAAATAGAATTTAATGTGTTCTAAAAAGCTGTTTAATCTGTTTGTTTTTTTTTCTCATCTAAGTTGGGCAGCAGATCTGAGACCTATGAGAGGTTTCCAATGGGGCCAACAGGTACCAGAGCAGTGAGAGGCTTCAGTTAGATTTGAATCGCCACACTTTTGACTGCAAGACTGAAATGCTAACCAGTTCATCACAAAGCTATCCCATATCCAAATCAATATATATTGGCAGTCATAGTAACACACCTCTTCATTAGCAATCCTCATGTTGTCCTCCACATCCTTGAATATCGTTGGCTCAATGAAGAAGCCCTTGTCTCCCACTCTGTTGCCTCCTACGACCAGATTGGCTCCTTCTTTCTTTCCACTCTCTACCAAAGTCAAGATCTTGTCCATCTGTTCCTGGTCAATCTGCAAATAACATACATTCCGGTCAGAAATTGCTAGAGCTGTTACATAACACATGTTCATCAACATTTACTGCTTGGGATTCCGCGACTTTTATTAACTGGAATTCAATGTCCTATCACAAGATTTGCGGTGAATATCACTTTTAGTTCGATGTTTCCAATGCACCTCCTGATAATAAGATTTCAGAGTATAGGGTCTTTTGTTTTATTATTACGGGACATTGTTAGCCAAGTTGGCGTTGGTCTTAAATAGCTCTGCCTGCACTTGGAAGGTATTAGGTTCAATTTCCGGCACTTTCAAGGAGTAGCATACCAGTTTGATGTAACCTTAAATTGACTGTCCCTTTATTCAGTGCCTATTCCGGGACAGCTTTTTTAAAAAGACCCCACACTTGGGAACAAGATTACATAGTAGTGGACTCCAAACCCTATTCTCTCGACCATTTCACCTGCCTTTTTCTAGCTGAATAAGTAGAATCGAGACAGTACGAAATACGATATTTATGCGATTACCTGTGGCCCCTGTTCGCTGCCAGATTCAAAAGGATCTCCAACGGTTCTTGACTTGGCTCTCTCAACACTGCGCTCCACAAATTCATCGTAAATGTCCTCCTCCACAAAGACACGACTGCCAGCGCAACAACACTGTCCTTGGTTGAAGAAAAGTCCAAAATGCGCCCACTCGACAGCTTGTGCTAAATCGGAATCTTTCAAGACGATGGTGGGGCTCTTGCCACCCAGTTCAAGGGTCACCCTCTTCAAATTCGACTTGGCGGCTGCCTCCGCTACCATTTGGCCTACCTGAAATAGTAAGTGCAAGAACAGTGTTTCAAAATGTGATTCAAATCTCGTTTTGTCAAACTGCATGGCACATCCAAACTATTTGACACTACAACATTTCACTGGTTCGCAAGCGTTCTTTCTAAAGTCTGCACTCGTATGCTCTGCTGAGAAATAGATCACAGTTCTCTTGGATGCGGGCTTACTTGAAATTTGACAGACTGACCAGCATGTCTGCTAGTAGTACCTGAAAAATACAGACTGTTTGGAGTCATGTACAACGAAACGTACAGCTACATACCTATGTAACTATTGTTGCATTGTCAAAAGTTGCTCTATATAAAGTTGCGAAACCTATAAATCCTATCCCATCCAGTTGGGGCAAGTAAAAGAGCCCACACTAAAGTCTTGGCAACAGGGAGTACATTGAGTATCATTTCATCATTACTTTAGCCTCTACACAATTATATTAGCTGGACATATATTAAGGTCACCCTAACTCCATCAATACAAAACAAAACAATCTGTTAATATGAAAGTTTTCTCTATATTGAAACATTGGCTACTTAAAAGTATTACAATACTATGAAAATCCATTCTATGAATGTGTATTCTAGTTATGTCTAGTCAACCAATGACCCCACATGATATCTATATTGAATAGCTATTAATATCAGATGTGAAAATATTATTAAGCACATGTCATACCTCAGTGGAGCCTGTGAAAGCAACTTTGTCAAGCCTCATGTGAGAGGCGATGGCACCCCCTGCGGTTGGTCCAAAGCCAGGAATGACATTTACTACACCAGCGGGGAAACCTGCCTGAAAATAGTGCATTTGATACCAGATAATAGTGATATTTTGATAAGCATACATTGTACGTCCAAGTTGTTAATGATGGTGTGTGTAGAGTCTGCAGACCTGTTTAGCTGTGGTGAATACACGCTGAAAACATTAATTTCAGGGCAAAAACTGTTTGACCAACCGACAAAATTTTAATGTTAAACAAATTGTTTCATGCATATACATTAATATTCACTTTATACAGTTTAATTGTTCAGGTCATTGTACGTAAATTAATGTTCAATTGTGGACTGCAGAGTTCATAGCTGAACAGTACATGCAGCATGAACGTGCAGGTCCACTGACTAAATTCCAATAAGGAAATTAAAATACTTCTGTCACGAATCAAAACTAATCAACAACATCAAGCAACACAATCAAAGCCTTGTTTACAATCAATAACCACAGCAGTGTTGATAAGAAAGAGGTTTTAATGTCTCTTTTAGGCCTTATCCAATCGGTTTGTGAACCAAAATGCTACAAAAATAAAGCTGGAAAATATTTAAAAGAGACCTCAGAATCACCTGCAGGGCCAGAACAGGACAAAAAGAACAAAACTGCCACAGACAGATGGATTGGTGATGGGGGGCTTTACATCCTGTATTTATGCGCTTGGTAGGACTAATTAGGACAGGACCTGGATACAGCAATGTGGCAACAGATGATTGAAACTGCCATCCAACTTAGGCCCAGGTGACCCTGCAAGAGCTGCATTCGAACCTTTGCCCCAGCGCTTGGCAGCCCAACACGCTACCACTGAGTTAACTCTCCCCCCAGACCGTACCTGTCCCTCTGAGTAAAAGCCTCCACATTGTGGAGGGACAGTCAGAAATGGGAAGTCAGCTGAAACAAAATTAAAATCAGTGTGCCTGCCCAAGCCAAGTCAAGACTGACTGGAAGATTCTGAACTCTAAATAGGGGAAGCTTGGCATGAGTTATCAAAATCACACATCATACATTTTGACATAAAATGGCTCTCTTAAAATCGCTGTAAACAGGCTTTTAATATGTCGAAAAACTCAAAGTTATGAAATGAAGTTGTGTATCTGGTATGTATCCCCCATGTAGCATGACAAAATTTGATGTATTGCTGATAATAGATGAAAGGTGGTGACTTTATTAAAGCCTGTGTAGAGGTACAGGTATAGATGGCGCCACATGTGGCACAAATGAAACAAATAACTCATTTTTCGTCTGCTAATATTCAAACTTATAACTGCCTCATATAAGTGGCTACAGTCTGTTTGTCCAAATAGAATTAATAGTTGGATACTATGTATCATCATGAAGTGTCCCAGTGGACTCACTTTCTATCTCCCCCCCTAGGATTCTAATTCATGCTGAATTCTTCCAGACCGCAAGCGGTGCTTGCAACTCATCCTAGGGAGCATACTGTGTTTCATTAGAGGGATCATCCAATTAATCTAATAATTTTTAATTGTTGTGAAATAAATAAGGGGATGGGGAAAGATCTTACTCTAGGGAGGATACTTTATTTCATAAAAGGGAGCATTCAGTTATTTAAATAATTTTAAATAAGGGGATGGGGAAAGTAGCAGTCTGGTTCCAGACTGCTCTCCCCCACAAAACAAATTCAGCGAAAGTAACTTGTTTCATTTATTTTGAGACTTTTCTATCAATTCTTGGTTTATTAGAAAAATCTAAATTTACTGTAATGTAACGTAGCTGAAAATATTGCCCACACAATGCCCTACATACTGGTCATAAATCCTGAACTGACTTTTTTGCAATGTTGTAGGCCATTTATCAAGACTAATGTATGTTGCTGTGTTACTATATCGGTAACTCAAACAAGCTGAATACATCATGAAAATGCATATTCTTACAATATGACACACTATTTTGTTTCGCGTAAAATGAATCAGCAAATTTTTGTTTTGACCTGACATTAAAAATTCTTTTTTTTTTGCAATGAATAAATAGAGGAGCAATGAAGCAAGAGTGTTTGCACATGGCCAAGAAATAAGAGCAAACAACTTTTTCTCTTGTTTTTCTCTTCTTGAATAAATGTGCAGTCATACCTCAGCTGTAAGTTGTGCCACATACAACGCTGTAAGAGGAGTTTGTTCTGCAACTTTCATGACAATCGTGTTGCCCATGGCAAGAGCCGGCCCCCATTTCCAAGCCAGCATGAGAAGTGGGAAATTCCACTGAAAAACAAAGACTCATAATGAGTGTTGCATTTCTCATACAACTGCCACATATTTAGTCATTTTCCTATAATATTATGAAAAAAGTTGTTTTTCATGCACGACTTTATCATTTGTAATTTAGAGAGTAGGCTAGACTCCTAAATCATTTCTAAGACAATATTCATAATCATGGCTAAGTACATAATCTAATACTATTTTACAATTACGACTCCCAAGACAAATCCTATTACCCATCATACAAGATGACACCTTGATGTCAACTCCAACTTACGGGGATAATCTGACCACAAACGCCAACAGGTTCATGGCGAGTGTATGTGTGGAAGTCACCGTCTGAAGATAAAATATCAATATTTAATAAATACAGAGAGATATCTCAAGAAAAATCAGATTTATTCCAACTGTTACACTTACTACTTACAATTACAGCCTCATTTGACTTTCAATCTTTTATAAATATAATCTCTTCAAGAACAGAGTTCTGAAACCAACACTCTCGAAGTTGCCTTATTTTTTTAGCAGAGTAGAAACATAGCTTCTTCTTTTAAAATTCAAATATTCAAGTGGGCTTCGTTGTTGTTGGTCAGACTATCAGACTGGTATTTTTATTTTTTTGTTTACTTTAGAGAACTGGGTCACAACATAAAAGAAATAAAATACTTACGGACAGGAATAACTTTTCCATGGTTTTTGTCTGCCCAGCCAGCATAGTATCTGTAAAATGAGGATCATAAGCATTTCTTTTATGTTAATTAACGATGAAGGGTCCATTTGCATGGATCGGTGTCTCCTACTTTTGAGTGGCGTGTCCTCACAATAACTTATCATAGATCTGTATGAGACTATGAGTAATATTTTTGACACTGATCCTATGGAATATGGACAATTACAATAATTCACAATAGGATATTTTCAAAAAACGTTAAGGCATCATTCATTATACAGACAATAAAAGTTATTTTTAAGGCAACTTAAATTTCAAGTTTATAACTTTGAAAACATAAATATGAGAGAAAAAGGTTAAGAGGTAATTATCATTTAATTTTTCCCCTATAGGTAGAGCTGCCGAACATGGTCATAAATACATTTCTGATTGATCATAATAATGCAAGACATAAATTGCACTTCTCTACAACTTTCCAAATTCAATCTTCCTGGAGCTAGCTTCAAATTGTCAAATTTAGCTCTGTACACATGTTACGCTGTAATGGTTATAAATACAAGTATGTTATTATGTACTTTGAAAAAGCCTATGGCATATGTAAATTGATTTCCTTTGATTTGAATGGTCTTTTTAAAATATGCCCTTGGGAATCCTTGCAAGTTGAAACATAGCCTGACAAAAAGCCTGTGAATAAAATGTGTCCTGACTACTTTAAAACACAATATTCAATGAACAAAAATTTCAACATAAAATAGCACAATGCTTGCTCTTTTGAAAACCAGTTTTTTTTCCTATTCGAAATGGTAAACGGCCCTTGGGCAAAACAAATCTTCCTAGCTTTCCCAGAAACCATTATCATAAGAGCATTGAACCCTATGACACTATTTCTAACTCTTTGATAGATGGGCAAAACGTACTCTTATCACGCTTGGGTGATTTCAGTCAACACACCTAACATTATTTGTGACAGCTCTGTTATTTGGTATTCATCATCCAATAAGATCTTGAGATCTTTCTTCAAGTTTCCATTGAAATCTAGTGTTTGACAGCTTTACCATATAGACTGAATATACATTGGGAGCTAATTATTGGAATTGACTTCACAATTGAAACTTGACAGTTAGGGAATTGCATTTTTAGAACATTCTTTTTCTAACAAGAACCCATGGGTTGCTGCAAATAATTTGAATTCCAACATTTGTCAACATACACAGAATTACAAATTTCTCAAATAAATGATCTTTTGAAGAATTTATATTATCAATGATTATTCTGGACCCAAAATTCTAGGCCTACACATCGATTGGGTGGCAGCCATCTGTTCCAACACCAGCCCCATATGGTTAACCAGACTAAAGACTTGTACCCTCCACATTCCAGTGCCACATTCCAGTGAACTTGTAGGTGGTAGTAGAGACGTCACAAAGCAATTGTGAATTGTCACATGTAGATTACATGAAAACAGAAATTGGCACTAGCTACCTAAGATCATACAATGACCATGGAGTCCAGACTGTCCAGAACTGGTGGAACTGGCATCCCTAGTGGCTAATTGACTCGTGCACCAGCTGAATCGATACTGACAATGCACTAAAACACCCTAACTACAATAATGACATATTAATATTATACCCTATTGTTTGCATTAGGCGCCCGGTGGGCAGATTTAATGATGAGATGGGAAATAAATAGTTTTTTGCATTTAAAAACTTTGGATAAAGTAATGTTTTCATGGAATTTTGATTAAAATTGGTTCTTTACGGAGAGGGTGGGCTTTTATTAATGGGTGTGCTTTTAATGCAGAAAATATGGTAATAACTTGAAACAGCATCGAAGTGAGCGCAGGATCTCTGCCTCAGAGACAAACACCATGGGTGATTATAAATTACTCTCCGGGTTCATTGGCTTTTTCATTATATTAAACCAGAATTTTGCTCAGGGCTGCCAGCCCAGTGCCAATTGCCTTAGCTCTGGGATGCATTGCCAGCAGTTACAATTTGAACCTGCCATTTACTGTTGTGCAGCAGGGGAGGCGGGGTCAGTAGTCACAAAATTCAGAAAAAGCCCCAGAACAGAGCAGGTGTTTGTTAGATCTGTATGACTTTTTGCACAATTATGCAGTATTCAGTTGACTATAGTTGTATCAAATGATAGCTGCTGTGCTGTAAATAGACTTTAGTCAGTTCACAAGTATTTAAGGCAAAGTCCGATGTGACTTTTTACCCCATGTCAGGGTCAAGAAGTCACAACCATGAGGTAACAAGTCACATGCAATTGTTGTGAACATACTACAACACTATATGAGGTAATATGCAGACCACGACTTGATAGTACTCCTTGTGCATGAAATTTATAGTGAGCCTTCCAAAGCTATCGGCACGCAATGACAATGCAACATCAGCAAAGCCGGCGTCAGAAATTGCCCAAAGTTTTCAAAATAAAATTTTGCTGCAATGCTCTCTCATCAGTATGGATGATGATAAGATTGTAAGCTAAAAGCTTCTAGTGTGGGATATTTTACTTTTCTTAGCACAGAATACTGACTTCCCGGTATCCTATGGTAAAATATCACAGTGCTGGGGTGAAATGTCACAGTGTGACATTTCACCCTTCAGCTGTTTTTTAAATTCAACACATGATCATGGCAACTTGGTGACCAAATGGCCAAAAACGGGTTCACAACATGAAAGACTATTATCCAAAAGACATTGAAACACCAGCACAACTTCATATGTCACAGTGACCAGACATTAATAGAGGAAGTTCAGAATCTATAAAACCTGTGACTTTTCACCCCCTCTTCCCCTACCATAACCACTGGCCCTGCAAAACTTGATAAATACAACACCAGAAACTGTGTTGATACGATCATTGCTGGTCAATGCTATCCATACAACATACCAGAAACCTTAAGTCTTGTTTCAGCTGACCGAATATGACTTTACAGAATCAATGACAAAATTGCTACTCAAGAGTAGAACATACAAATACAGGGACTTACCTGATGCATTTTATGACAAGGTCAAGATCGGCATTGTAAGCAACTTGATAAGGCTTTCCATTGTCCAGGGTCTCCAATTCCTACAGAATAACACACAATGATTATGGACATTTATTGTCAGTGTAACCTTGAGTACATGAATAAAATCTGCTCTCATTATTACAGTACAGTACACATTTCTAAAAGAGGGTCCAAAAACATTCCAAAGTTTCAGGTCATGATGACAAATATTTATCCCAAACTTGTGGGACAATCATCAGCAGAATATAGTTTTATTGCGGGTCAATAGATCAGTACCGGTATGTGAAATTACAAAACAATGGCTTGTAAAATACGTACCAGAAGGATACAATAGCAGAGCGCAAGTAATTATTATCCAATTTTCATCATACTCAGATTTGGCAAATGCCATGGCAATGTGGGTTGTGTATCATTGTCATGAATAAGCAATTAAGGCATGAATTCACTTGGCATGATAATCAAAATGCATTCGGCATATTATGTGACCTTTTCTGGGTTTCAGAATAAGAGGAATCCACGAGTTTGCAAATTTGACAGAGGTTAGAAATGCTGCTGATAATCACTGGTTTTAAAATAGGCAATAACATATCTCCTTGAATAGAAGCCTGGGCGTTTATATGAGACAGGCGTCTTTTTGAGACCAGCACTTATTGTTTTAAACAAGATAGCAATGAACAGACATCTTTGTTTGCAAGGGTAGTCAATGCTTTGTACGCAGGTAAACTTTGCACAGAAACACCTTGGCAGCATACCCATGTTTATTATTTTAGCGTTGGCCTCAGACCCAGCCTCTTAATGAGACAGGCTTCTATTTTATCACCAGGCTCCTATTCTGAGGAAATACGGTACTACTGATTCAGAAGTTTGTGACCATTTCCAATCCAATAATTTATTGTTAAAAACATCTGATAACAATTTTAATGAGACTGGCCTACTCACAGCAAGGTAAGCCTTGTCTCGTTCAATCAGGTCGGCCAGTTTGTACATGAGTCTCCCTCTGGTGGCAGCGTCCATTCTGCGCCATTCTGAACCAAATGCAAAAGCATTATTTGCGGCTTTTACTGCTTTGTCCACATCAGCCTGAAACATAAGACATCAGATTTTTTTTAATTGACCAAGTTGTGAGGTACATTATTAAATCATTTGTCATACAATCATTGACCCAGTTCCATTAATAACTATCCTCCATATCCTTTAAGTTACCTCTATGAAAATGCCCTACTTTTCATGATAAACATTTCATCAAAACAAATGTTCTCATAATATGGGCCAAAACATAGGAAAAATGTCTCAATAAATTATTATATAAACAGGCCATTATAATCAAGAAACTCTGAAAAAACAGCTATCACAAAGTGAACCAAAAGATAAGACAACATTTTTTGAAACACTGAATGAAAATTAACACTTAAAAAGCTGCTTAATAATTGCAAAGTAGCTCAATGACAGGCAATACATTTACTTGAAGATAGTTTCCGGGTCAAGATTGTTTTCAGGCCAAGATTGTTTCCAGGCGATTTGCAACACAATAGTCACAAACAGAAGTGACCAGCTTTGGAAAAATATGACATTTTCTTATTTTCGAAACCCTGAGGCTAAAAATAGACTTTTCCCAGAAACTGTCAACAAAGCCAGACTATATGTCAGGTAGTTCAGAGCAGTGAACCTTGTGACACCACAGAAGGAGGGGACAAAAGTTTGACATTTTTGAGCAATTTTTGCCAGAGCAGGTTCTGACACAAAACATGATAAATTGGCAACCCTTTATAATCACAGGATCAAGGAGGAAATATTGTAAAGGATTTTTTACTTGGTCAGACACCAGTCCTTATTGCTCATCGAAGTAAATCCAATTATTTCAGACTATAAAGCACTTTAGAATAGAATGGCACCAATAATAGCCTTTTTTATTTCAGTCCTAATAGATTCTAGCATTTAACTTTAGGATCCCGTTAAAAGGATGACACTGAGTATAGACGTGGCACTGCTTTTAGTTTTAATGTTCAAAAATGTCAATTAGCAACTTTCTCATTAAATTTTCATGGACAGATAATAATTTGACAACCAATTTGAATGAATGGTGAGAATTGCAGCAATTCAACTGGATCCAGGAGTCTCTGGTGCGAGATGCTCAACTGATTTATAAACTATAAATCGCTCCAACATTTAGTCACCAAGGCAATCATTACTTTTATTGGAAATTTTGCAGTATCTACCAATAAGTCAACAGTATACTAGTGCATGTCTACCTGAGAATACCCAAAGCATGGTTATACTCTTTTTCTATGTTGTGCACATTAATCTTGGCCCAGGTTGATCTTTTTTCAAAAAACCTCTTTTTAAGGGTGCATGTCACAGAACATAACCTGCTCTCATGTTCACCGGTCTATGACAGGTAGAGCGCCTTTTTTCATCAGGTTTCTCTTTGAAAAAAAGTATTTTTTAAAAAGGATCTTTTATTACTTTTTGCTCCTGACCTTGTTGGTGTATTGTATACTATTAAACTGTATACCTCAGAACATTAAATCATTGTGGGGCTCCCTGATTCAAGATTATGTTTAAACATTAAAGCTATTGGGTCAACAGATTTAAATATGCTCCATAGATAGATTTCAGCTTTATTTAACATATTCTGGCTGATAAATTTACTTCATTATTTTAAATACAATAAATGAAGATAAAGTCCTTTAAAACTGTAAACATTGTTTTTTAAATTCCATCAAAACCACAGGAGCCTCTAAACCAACGCTCATGCCGCTACTTATTATATCATAAAAGGAAATCACGGAAAACAACATGTTGTCAAAAAAAAGTCTTTTGGGAAGAAAGTTCCAAAGATATGAGCTACACAATTCTGTATTCTATAAGGTATGTTCATGAACCTGGTTCAGAAGCCCTTGTGGTCAAAACGACATTTCCTGTCTGCTCTGGGATAGTATATTTCAAAGAATTAACAAAAAAAGACAACAAGACAGGATCTCCCAAAATCAGACTTATTGTAAAAGGAAAGCAGGTCACAAGCTCTTGGCCGTCATGTGATACAAGTGCCTTTAAATAGTTAACAGGTCAGGCTAAACATCGAAGGACAAGAAAAATATTTGTGAACTAGAAAAAGATAATGCCAGAAGCGAAGAGTTACTCCGCATTGCTCAAGACACTAAATCCATTTTTAACATTGTAAATCCCCCACAAGAAAATTTCATTATAAACAACAAGAATAACGCAGAACTGCTTAAAATAGATGCCTCGTCAACAAACATTCTCACAGTACAAGTGGCTAGCTTCCTTAAAACAAGCGATGGCACAAGCAGGAGTATCATCCCCAGAAAGAAGAACACCATGAACATGATGAAGTCCATTATGTACATATATCACCGAATAAGATCTGATCATAGAGGCCCTCAAAGGGCCTGCGATCAGTATACCTAACCTAACCTAACCTAATTATCTACAATGGCACTAAAAATGACAGTTGGGAAAATAGCCAAAGACCCAGGAATTTCAAAAAGACATGTAACTCCAGTAACTCCAGGATGCGCCCTTTTTTGGGGGGGTGTAATTGCTTTGCTCTCTGCCTCTCACATTTCAAAATGATAAACTGTCATATGACGATATTGTCATTCAACTTTCTCATTTCGACAATACTCGAAGCCACACGCACAGCTATACATACTTGGGAAACTACATACTGTGGTACTAGTGAAGTGCAATGCATGCTGCTACCTATTTCACTGAATGGCCTGAACATTGATCCCAAATAACTTTTTTGCAATCCAACAATTCTTAATTTGCTTTTCACACACAGTGTATACACTCCAAATCCAAAACCACAACTTTCAAAATTTTAACTGAAAGGATGACCAAGTTATGAAGTCTTAAAGTTACATTAAAATGCACTAAAAATACTCCAGCTTGGGGACACCTTGGCTGGACCAATCAGAGGTGAGGGTGGGAAATCTCTTAGCCAATGGGATTTAAGTATTCACCACTTTTCCCCTAGTGTTAACTGAGAGAACCATTCGTGAAATTGGTCTAGACACAGCAGTGATCACCCCTGAAAGAGCCGCTGCTGAGTGCAGAGGGAGCAGGCTACCTCCAGTAGTAGGACCAGTACTCTACTCAATCTGTTTGCTAGAGTTACATGTCTTGTCAAAACAGAATGTCTTTGATACATGTAACTCCTATCTCAATAGCAAATCCAACAACAGCAATAAATTTCAGCGCAAACATAACAGACTAAAATAATTGTCATTATGACATGGAAATGGATCCATTACATCTTGACAGAAAAATAATGCAGGATTATCTGTCATGTTAAAGAGATACCATCGTTATCACTCTGAACATATCATAACATGCATTAAACAATCATGATGTCTCATCAAAAGGGGACAGTACAGTATTAGTGCAAATGTATCTTGTGTACAAAAATATATACGTCAATATATTTGTCCTTATTTTTCATTGTTCTACATCGATTAAGTGCAAATCGTTTATGTTCAGGAATTCTGGCGACATGTACAGCCAATATGATGTGAATAGTATGAAGGCATAAAACAGGCATGTCAATTCAGATAACCAAATAGTTATTCCTTGTTGAATCGACATGTTTACATTATGAACTTGTCAAGGGACATAAATTATGTCCTGTGACATTGAATTTAGAATAAATACATCTAAAATGACAGGTGGCATGAGTTATTGCATCTATTATGCATGACTGCAAAACATGTTTTTGAGACATCCGACAATAAATCGATAAACTGCCACATTTTTGGATGATGTTCAGCTTCATGATCCATACAATTCTAGATCCTTTAAAGCTGATAATTAGATGATGATCAGACGGAATAAGCCCTAATTTTATATGGAAAACAATTTAATATAAGTCTTTAACAAAAGGAAATTATCAAGTTTAGTGACAGTTTAAGTGGAAATTTTTAAAAATCTGTTTCTCATTGTCACCAATTATGAATAAATGACATTGGAAGACGTCTTTTTTACCTTATAATTGTTGTCAGGCTACTTCTAGTTATGCCAAATAAATAATAATCATATATGGGCAATTTAGCAAGGGTCTCAAGGCTGTACATGCAGAGAGCAGCCGCATCCTGAATTCCAAAATCCAAATTACTATTTTTACATCACTGCTGGTCAACTCAAAGCAAAGTAAAAAGCTCTCAGTAGCATTTACTTGGTATGCACAATTGCACATACCTCTGCCGGCAGACCAGGATAGCCCTATGGTGAGGTTTTAAAATAAATTGTCCTCTAGCAGACATGCTAGTATGTTGCTACACTACCAATTCTGAAGATCAATAATTCAGGAAATGACTTCTCTTCAATAGAAGGTCAATTTGATAATAAGCCTCCAAGAAATAAATAGAAATTCAAATTGATTAAATACAGTTGCTTAGATGCATGGCAATATAGGACACACAGGAATCACAGGATGCACAATTTGAAGTTTCAGACACAGCTTTAAGAGGATACTTTTTCCTGCTAAAACAAGATCTCTGTCAACTGGCAGAGATATAACAAGGGTACAAAGCAAAAGCAAAATTTTAAATATCTTTTTTATTTGTGCATACGCGATGTCATTTCTTGTCATCCAGACGATTCAGTTCACCTATGATCGATGATTGCCTCCACTAACATTTATTATCGTCATTTATCGACAGACTAAAAATCGAATCAGGAATTGAAAAATAGCACAAACCTTATCTCCCTCAGCCACTTGGGTTATAACATTTCCAGTCGCAGGATTTATTGTAGGAAAGGTCTTTCCACTTACAGCGTCTTGCCACTCATTGTTGATAAAGATCTGAAATAAATATGCAAAATAATCAACTTCAGAAGTGACAGCATCTAATCTAGATGTATAATATACTCCACATAATTTGGCTTTGATGCACTTCAAAATAATACTCAGCACGAGTAAGCAGGACAGACAGATGCATGGATGATTGGGGCTTTACGTCCTGTATTCATGCACTTGGTAGGCTAATTAGGAGAGGAAAACTGGAGGAGGACACGGCAACGAGGCGAAGCATGATTGAAACAGCTGTCCAATATAGGCCTGGCTAGAGCACTACCACATGACCAACCCTCCCCCCAGCTGGATCGACGGAACTTTGAACTACCACTCTGTCTATCAGAGATTCATACGCTGCATGTGCAACACAATGTGACTGCATGCGCAGACCAATTCAAGAATAGTATTATTTTTACTTTATATTTACTTCCTAAAAGTGACCATGTCATCAACAACATTAACAAGGATATTTAGATTTGGAAGATAAATACAGTGTGATACAGAAAATAGGTCAGGTCAGTACTTTAAGGTTGATAAGTCCTGCTTCTGGTAAACAAACCCATTCTGAACCAGTTCAGGCCAAAAAAAAATTGAGCTATTTTTATCTCGAATTCTAGAGACTGCAGTGTAACTGCTAGCAGCACCCCCACTACCCCAAAACATATTATGGGCTTCTGCAGCTTCAGTTGCAAGCTATAACAATGTGTTACCGAGATACACATACATGTATAATGTATGAGTAAAAATAACAGCTCAGCAGCTCTCAGAACATGCTCAGAAGTAGCTACCCCTGCTGGCACTGCATATAATTTAAACACTGTTGATATCTCATAATATAATCAGGGAATTATAAAAATCCTATGAAATATGTTGTGATGAGATGAGCTTTGCTAACTACACTTAGATATTTTGCACTAAAATCTGAATACTCAAAACAAGGTTAATTAAATGCATAAACTTAAAACCTTTTGGTTCTAATTCCTTGTCCTCTTATTTTACAACCAGAAACCGAGTCCTACAACTGAAACTGGTCAACTTTAGCCGTAGTACATTAATTTTTAAATGTCATTTCATTAATTGGTGGGTGCTTAGGTTCAATTTGGGTCACAGAGAAATGGGGCCAACCTGGGGGATTCATCCTGACAGCCTTTGTCAAGATGGGGGGATTCATGTTCATTCAACCATTCTGCATGTAGAGAGCAGAGACTCCACCCCCCCCCCCCTCCTCCCCGGGTCATTCGAATCAATGATGTCCTGGTTATCTTCAATCAGGAGGACCTGGTGAGCAAGTTTTGCAGAGGCGGCGGAACGCTTCGAAAAGTGGGGGGCACCGGGCCTCGGGGCACCTTGTCTACGGTAATTTCAAGGAGGAAAAGGGGCACTTTATGTATGTTTGAGCCCAAAAGTGGGGGGCAGATGCCCCCAGTGCCCCCCCAGCTCCGCCGCCTCTGAAGTTTTGGGTCAATCTGTCACCTCCAAATCTGAGCTTGTGTCTACGTTTCAACTGGCACCAATTTGATTGCAAATTTTTACTTAAAGTCAATACAGGCCGGCAATACAGGGTTATTTTCAAGCGATGTCGGAAGAACATTGTATACATAAGTACATTACATTGAAAATTTCAAAACGAAATCTTAATTTTGCAACTTCATGTTCCAGTTGAAATTTTTGCACTCATATCAAGAGGGCTCAAGTAGCCCAAGGTCCCATTAGCAATGACAGCACAGACTGACCGGTCACAGTGTTATGGTAATGTTTCACGGTCTAGTAAATGGACACTTGGTGGAATAGTCCAATCAAAACGCAGCTACTGGACACACCCCCGAGTAGAGGGCGCACCCCCTTAACTGGCTGAATAGTGCTCAGCACCTGTATGCCTTTCACTTAAGTTGGTGGCCTTTTCAGGAGAATTAAGTGCAGTATAGTGAAACAAGGAAACGAATTGTGCAGTTGACTAAGCGATAATTTAAAAGCTCTTTAAAATGCGTAAAGTGCCGGAGGCTAGCAATAATATGTCGCACAAAAGCAAGGAATGCAATGTTTTATTATAACCAGATAAAACTTTGAGAAAAACTTTTTAGTGTTTCTACTGCCAATGATTCAAGTTTCGCAATCAGTAAATGATAATCTTGACAAGCAAGATAATTTTTTTAAACTGAGGTTTTAAAGCAACAGTAATTTGTAACTTTCTTAAAAATTTGCTAGCCTCCCACTGAGTCTAAATCAAGCCTTACTGGTATTAATACTGCCAAGATTAATAAACTATAACAAATCCAGTTACTTACTGTGTAACTGTTCACACATTTGTACCTGTACATTAAAGTAGTGCAATGATATCATAGAAAATCTTATTTTACAGCAATATAGCATTACCAGCTGATTACAGGCCAGCTGTTGTCTGTTTAGCACACACTGACACATTGAAAAGACATATATCACAATTTAATCAATACTGATCAATTGCAAACCTTGTTGTAGTGAATATCAGGGTTTCTGGAAGGTTCAGGCACAGTTGACAGCAAAGCCTGCTGAGTTCTAAGTATTCCTGAGAAGTTTCTCGGTTTTAACAGACGTAATACAGTTGCCATGTTCGCTTCTTCTGCACAGAGTGAGCTGCTCAACTCAACTGCTGCACAAAGCTAAGATAATCTCTTTCATTACACCTGCTGGCCACCGGTGGCGCCACCAGTATCACATAAACAAAGATGGCGTCAGTTCTGTTGATTGGGTTGTGGATGACATGCACTTCGTTTATTACTGCAGCAGGACTGATCTATTTTCTATTTCCTCAGCTACCCCAGCATTTCCAAGATGCTCTGCTCTATGGCAAGACCAGGGGCAACCGCAAAGAGTGGTCCGTTATACAATTACTGGAGGTTCCCAAGAGGTAAACTTGACAAACTTGGAACAATGTTGGCAATACAAAAATTAGCACAAAGTTGCTGCTGCAACTTGAATTATTGAGTGTATGCATTGACATGCTGTGTCATTCACATAACATAAGAAAAGTGCCCCCAATAATTTTTCCCCATGTTTTTTGCATATTCACATTTGCACCAGCTGCACAATGACCCACACATCCAGGGCAGTGTTGCATTCACGCCTCTTAACGAATATTCATGAGATGTGACGTCATCACCAAAACGAGGCTACCAACCCATAACAAACCCACGTGGTGCATGAAAACAGTGCTGTAGTGTGTGTTCACAGTGCTGTTGTTTCAAGCAGGGTTGGAAATTCGCACCGGTCCATGGTCAAACTGGTTATAAAGCTTTAGTACCGATCAGAGAATGATGCCTGCTGGTCAGTCCCAGTGACCGATCGACCAGTGCTGGAATGTGCGTTCCAGCGCACCTTTCTCCAGGGCATAGGCCTACTATCAATCCACTAAACAATGATGCTTAGCCAAAATGCCTCACCAATACTGAAGCAACTGACATTTAGATGGATAGATAATATATATAGGCCTATATATAGATATGATTGCCACGTGAGCTATTGGTGCGCTGGGTTGCATAGTCCAGCTTCACATAGAGTGAAGCAGGAGCCACCCAGCAGCTGGAATGTGTCATCCAGCGCATTGCTGAAGGTGTCATCCAGCACACCACTGAAAATCAAAATTTTTATCTGATTTTTCTGTTATCTATCTAGGCTCTAGGTGATGTAGCTGTTTAGCCAGATTAATTGTACTGCTCCAAAGTTGTTAAGCCAAATGATAGAAATGAATAGTTTTTTTTGCTAATTTCTTCAGCCAGATCACAATTGTGTTAGCATTTTGCTATTTAGCAAACGGCCAGCTAAACCCTAGTCTACATAAATCTATCTGTCGATCTATCTATATATCTGTGTAACTGTCTGTCTATCCAAAGTTATAAGTGACCTTCAATTTAGTAATTACACAGCTGTGTTTTGTACATGTATAAGAATCTGATTATCTCTCTTTCTACCTTTCAAGATATCTGTCTATAACTAATAAATCAATAATATTATGAATTATAAATATAATATATTTTTTACTGGCATTGATATTCTTTACATTTTGCATTTTTCAATGAGGACCTGCTAACCCAGCTGACAACGCACATGTAGTTCATGTGATAAACACGGGGGAAACTGGTGAACATAACATAAATGAGAGCTATCACGTGTTTTTGTTCACGTCAGAAAAACTCCCACATTTTCATGGGATAACCACGGGATGAATGTCACCAGATTAACGCTTGCCCCACCACTTTTTTGCCAAAGTATATATGTCTTTCTGAATTTAAAAAATGTAATTTTTCCCCTGACATCTTCCACGAAGGTGTGACCACCATTTGCCCCACCACTTTAAATTGAAACTGACGCCCCTGACTGAGAGTTATCATGTGTTTGTCTTCACATGAAAAAACTCCCCAACAATTTCATGGAATGACCATCACCAGCAGGGGTGCCGGAACAGGGGGCAGGGGGGCAATTGCCCCTCCTGCCCTTGTCCAGGGGGGGGCAGGGGGGGCAAGAGTGCCCTTTAGATCTTAAAGAATAAAACATTTTTAGGCCTTTTAAAATTTACTAATTTTAGGCTCTATATTCAAAATTATTAGTGACTGTCTATTTAAATTTTGTTACGCGAAATTGGCCGATATGATGTGCCCTTTTTCATTTGACCGCCCCTGCCGCCCGCGATTCCTTCCGGCACCCCTGATCACCAGATTATCACATGATGATTTTCCCCAGAAAAACACATGCATTTGTAGCTTATAATGTATCAGAAGTTTACACCAGGGAATCACATGGTTAAGTGGTGATGAGAATCCTCAGAATATCACATGGTTAAGTGGTGAAGAAAAACCCCTAGAAAATCATGTGGTTAAGTGGTGAAGATACCCCAGAAAATCACGTGGTTAAGTGGTGAAGATTGCCCCCGAAAATCACGTGGTTAACGAAAATCATGTTGTTTGAAACTGGTGAAGATTGCCCCCATGAAAATCACTTGGTTAACCGGAGAAAAAATCATGTGGTTAGCGTTTGCAATAACCTATCAGTTTTCCACGTGATAACTGAGGGGGCAATTTCATGTGATAACTCTCAGTTATCTCTCCTTCAATGGCCGTAGCCAGCAGGGCTGTAGCCAGCAGGGCCGTAGCCAGCAAGGCCGTAGCCAGCAGGGCGGTAGCCAGAAGGGCCGTAGCCAGCAGGGCCGTAGCCAGCAGGGCCGTAGCCTTGTGATGAATGTCACCTGATTATCGCTTGACCATCTTCATGACATAACTGAGAGTTATCACATGTTTTTCTTCATGTGATGATTGCCACCCAGAAAATTATGAGGTTAACTGGTGACAAAATTAGGGATGCACGGATATCCGGCACAGTATCCGGTATCCGGTCGGATAGTGGAATTTGCAGGATATCCGGTATCCGGCAAAATGAGGGTATTAGAACCGGATATCAAAACCGGATATCTAGCATGTTCAAAACTTAATGAAAGGCTAAAATTTTGATAATAAGCAAAGGAACGTTACCACGACAGAGTCAACAACATTATTTCACCATCTTCAAAATCAGAATTCAGTTGCAGAACAAAACGAAAAACATTCCATCAGAGGAACAGTCCTCCTGCCGGACCGATGTGTCTCAGCTCTCATAAAAAATATTCATAATCAACCACAAATGCCGAAAATCTTCCTTTTTCGCATGTTTACTATCCGGCTCCAACTATCCGGTTGCTATCCGGTATCCGGCAGTTGGTGTTGCCGGATTATCCGGTATCCGGCTATTTTCACTATCCGTGCATCACTAGATTAAATCATGTGGTTAGCATTTTCAAATACATATCAGTTTTCCACATGATAACTGAGGGGCAATTTCACGAGATAACTCTCAGTTAACCATGAGTTTTGTCAGCTTGGGAAAGGCTCTGAGGTCTGTCAGAGACAAGGCATAGGCATACGAAGGGCCAAATTTTTTTTGGGGGGGGGGAGCGACATTTGCCCAAATATCACGATCAAAATTTTATAGTGATGTGGACCGGAGCGCTTTGTGCCGGTATAGTCAACGTACCACCACCTGTTCAGTAAGGCACCACCCTCAGTTCCAAAAAACCGGTCCAGAGGTTGCCCGCACCGGTACTTACCAGTGAAAATTGTTTAAAACACCTAAGAAGGAAGAAAAAAATAAGTTTTTTATTTTTCATACCTTAGTTTTCCGACCTTTTCCGATGATTTTTGGCGAAAATTGGTCGTAAATCGGAAAACCTGTACATACCGGTATACCGGACCGCCTCCCCCCTGGACCAGACCACCTCACTCCTGGACCGGGCAGTTCTGGACCGGAGGGGGGTGGTCTGGTCCGCAACACTAAAATTTTATATCATGTCCAATGACATTGCTTCATCCAAGGAAACACCTGATTTTCCGTAATATCACTTTAATCATCTGCCCAAATCTTTAGCCTCCTTGCCCGAATTTGGGCCTTTTCTCAAAGGTTTAGGGGGTACACTCTTGAAAGTCACACGATATATCCAAAATACCAGAAATACCATGCGTATATGTGAAAAAAACGTTACACAGAATGACTAACATATTGAGATGGACCTACAGTAGCGAACAAATTATTCAAATTGGTTGATAACTGCCCGTAAAAAATTAATTTGTGTCATTTTGACCAAAATTTACTGTCTCATTTGCAAATTAAGCAAATATCGCTTCAGATTTTTCAGTCCTGACCTAACAGTAAGTTTTAACCAATGTGAATATGCTTTCAACATGGTCCCAAGAGTTCAACATTAGAATTACATGCAACAACTATGATTAGTCTCTTCAGAATTCTGCATTGAACACATGAAGGTCAATTCCGTCAAATATTGTCCTCTCCGAAATAGGGTCAGCAAAACAGCAATAACATTAAATTAAGAGTATTTTTATTTGATATAAATACTCCTTCAATAGATTAGACAAAGTTTTGGTAAGTGTTTCACTTCAGTTGTACGAACTGCACCACGCTCGCAACGGAAAACACCAAAAACAGCTTTCGTCAAATAAACTGTCCTCTCCATCGTCTCCGAAAATGTCTATTTTCCTTGACAACCACAAAGTTCGCAGGATGATTTTTCATTGTCAGATATATATATCTATCCACTCAGCACAAGCCCATACAACTGGGTGTTCTATACACATCCAGTAATAGAGGGATGAGCAGAGTGTTGACCTATCTACAACAACCCAAAAAGTCAAATAAAAAAAATTCAGAATACTTGTAGCCCTAAAATTTTCAGAAATCCACGGCACGGTATAGGCCTATAGCAACAGAAAAAGGTCAATTTGGCCGGAAAAAAAAAAGACCTTTATTTTTGACCCCCTTGAGACAAAACAATGTACCCCGATTGAAAAACAACCCTTAGAGCAGTGGTCGAAATAAGGGGGGGGGGTCAAGCAAGGGGGTTTGACCCCCCCCCCAAATGCTCCTGTGACCCCTCAAATACATTTTTCAGAAGGACCCAGAGGGGGTCCTGAAAAAACCCCCGCAAATACTGGATGCATGTGGAGGCATACACATTAGGTTGCAAGTAAAGCCTAAAAGAACCTTTTGTGATTAACATACATCAGCAAGACAGTTTTCAGAACCAATTTAATTTCTGAGCAAAACATGTTTTAAATGCCCAGAATTCTTTTTTAGACCCTCGAAAACTCGTCGGCTTCAGGGCGCGTCTGGCCGTCCGTGCTTTGGCCTGGCTATTAAAATGGGCTTCAACCCTTTGGGCCATGCAACTGAGAGACCCCCTTACATAATAGGGCCTATTTCGACCACTGCCTTAGAGAAGTTAGGTTCTCAACTTCTAAGGTATGAGAGAGGCAAGAGGTATGAGTTCTCAGGTGCTCCAGGTGAGCAAAAAGGCTGTTAAAATTAAAATAAATAAAATGTATCTATTAAGAATAAACTCATACATTCTGTCTGGGAATGAGTAAGAGGGCCAAGAATTCCTTAGTAATAATTTATTGTGTGCTGGGACATTTTGACAGGCACAGATAGAGGACTTTGTTAAGATCTACTGTCATAGCTTGGATTTGACAGGCAATTTCGTTGCTTTATAATTTTTTCTTCTTTATGACGCTCGGATATGTTTTGCGTCTTGAAAAGGGCTTTCCATCAAGCCATCTTTCATTAAAATCCGTTAAGAATTGAGCGAGCTAGAATTTTTTTTCTGAGACAAGTCATATATTTTCCTCTATAACGTCATGTAGCAGGCCAGCCTGTTAGGTTGGTAGCCTCGCTTTCATCCCGTGACGCAGGGAATCCCGTAGCTCATTAAGAGGCGTGAATTGTTAAGTCAAGTTAAGTCAAGTCAAGTAAACTTTATTTCAGACCAAAGATCCATATGATATGTTTACAACAAAAATCTTAAGTAAAAATTTCTACCCAGTGGGAGGTGTAACTGCCTCTCTTCAACACACTACATCTATAAATATCATAAACAAGTGATCTAGCAGATCTTGACACTCTGGAATATATATTATGGCAAGTTTTGCGGATTAAGCTCCTTGGACTAGGAATATCAGAAAGTGTGTACATCATAGATGCGCTACATCTCATTGGCAAATTCAAAAATCTACGCACTGCATTGTTATATGAAACATAAAGGCGTTGCATTTTACATTTAGTGAAATGTAACCACAGTGAACAGCAATACATACTCGTACAGAAAGATTTAAACAAGAAACATTTTACATAATCATTACATTTACTGAAGCGTTTTAGAAGCATATTGCTCCGACAATACAGACTTCGAATTTGTCTGTCAATATCCCTGTCATCACTGAGGTCTGAACAAATAATATGACCCAAGTATTTAGCTTCATGCACAATTTCAATCTTCCTGTCCCCCAGACAGAAGCTTGGGGCGGGGTACAGGTATTTGCCTTTGCTGATACACATATATAATGTCTTTTGATGATTAAAATAGACATTGCCCCCTTGTCAGTCTAGGTAGCCTATCCTATTCTCAGTAGGGCCTGTAGGCCTATTCATTACCCAGGCTTTGTCTGGCCCTGACAATAAAAAAAACAATTTTACTTCATACCTATAAGGCATAGATTCTCGAATAGAAGCTAGGCCTAGATAAACACACTGGTTGGCATAATATTGTAAGGGGCCGAACGAGTCTTCTGCCATGCATAATTGCATTCCTTACCTTAGCCAAGGCAAATTTTTCATTGCTTGACAATCCACATTTCCTACAATCTACATACTAAATGCAGGTTTCCAATAGACACTAGTCTCATACTAACATCAGAAGTCCCACCATCTTTTTAAAAAGTAGGCCCAAATGTCAGACTTTTATTTAAGACGATACGTACGAGTTAGACAACATGCAAAAAAGCTCTAACTGCTCTACTTTGTATGGAACAATGGCCAACGTGTAAACCCGATAAACGACCTTGTTTCCAAAAAACTTACAGCTTGGCTTTTCTTTACGAGATAAAATTAGGTCTGTGCAATAAAATTTTCTTCTGCCTTCCTGGTAACATGATATTTATACATAATTTGACAGTTGGATTATGACAGAGAAATGCCCAGCTGTTCTTGAGACTGCTTAAAATGCAATTCATATTGACACACTAGTAAAGACAGAATTTATACTGAGTAAACTAAAGTTACACAAATGCACTTAAGCATAGCAATGAAGTAGTATATTCTAGGGCATAATGACGTTTTTATTATTTTGTATCTAACAGAGCATTTGTTACAAGAAGGAGGTCTTGTTTTTCTGAAAATATTTACTAAGATAAGGAAGAGTCGCTGGAAGGCAAAGTTCTCAAGCAAAATTAATTGCACAAAGGCTATGCATATTCTTTAAAGGTCCATTGTCGGCATGGACTTCGGGTATCTGACATATTCTACTCAGAAAATTTGATTCATTGTCATTTCAAGTGAAACAAGATTGTAATTTGTTTTCTATGTTTTCAGAGAGTACCCCGCAACAGTTTGATTAAATTTTAATATCATATAAAAATATGGGTTCTTTATGGCATTAAATATTGTTGCAGCCTTTTTTTCAAATTTTCTGGAAAGATTTGTCATGTTTTGTGTCAAAGACTCGAAAGATTACAATGATTATTTATGAGTGAGCAAGTGAGTGCGTTTACGTTTTACGCCCTGTCAGCACCAGCATTTGTTATTTAGAGGCACTTACTATGACTAAGAAAGTGGAAACTTCTGACAGTTTTTATTGGTAAAGAAAGACGCTTAAGGAAGTTTTAACTTTAGACAGGTTTGCAGGAAATCTGCAAACTATATCCCTTCAAATATATAATAGTCCAGTCTTTATACTCATGAACCCACCACAAATTGCAATAGTAATGATTCTGGTACCAAATTGATTGTCATAATCTAGAGCAACTTTCCTGAACTTTACCCATCAATTTATGCATTGGAACATGACCTAATTAGCATAAATCCAAGATGGCGGCAGTAAAAATCACGTTTTCTTCAAATGACATGGAAACTGTTAGGTTTAGGCCTCATATCTGTATGAAACAAGAATATAAACTTGGGTATTACGGATATTTTGACACCATTCCCATGTCTCTATCTCAATTAGTTTTTGAGATATGGCATATTCACATATCTCATATTTCAGGAAATATCTGTAAAACGGCAAAAAAAACTTGATTATTGGTCTTGATTCCAAATACTTAATTTATGATTTTGTTGTTTTATCCATTGAGGATTCAAAGGGAAATATAGTGGGCCATTTTACACATTTACCATGTCTTTACCTCAATTCTATACCCCCACATCCCATGTATTGCATGTTGAAGACATACCTTGAAAATGCATCGTTCGCTGAAAATAGTGAATTATTTTATCCAACAAAGACCCCAAATTCGATCTGCGTGCTTATTATCATGACTCTTAAGGATACATTACCTTACATGCATGGTATGCAGCCTATTTTAAGTAACTACAGTTGTCTAGATGAGATTGCAAGGGGTAAGTGGATTCCCAGACCAAGTAGATCCCTAGAATAAATTGATCCGTAGAAAACTGGACATACACTTATTCAAATAAGGGTTCCACCTCGATTCTAGATTTTGAAGTTTTCATAAGGAAAATTATGAATTTATGAAGCAAAACATTTTCACTGTATTGAAAAGTGAAAGGTTGCTGCCAATTTGGTTGCATATTTGACAAGTGCGTGGATGAGACTCTCCAGATTGGTCAACAGACAGTTGCATTGAGGTGCTGTTGTCTAATGGATAGGGCGCTCACCTGCTAAATTATTTTTTCCTTAGAGCACATGGAATCTACTTCAAAGTGATACTAAGCAAGATTCTATTCAGTCAATGTGGATATATAATTTGCACTTGGTAGTTGTGTCGGCCACAGCACCAGTCTGCTTTCAAAACAAGTGACACAGTTCTTGGGATCTGGGGAGATGCATGGAATCCCTTCTGAGACAGAGGACAAAGTTGATCCCTGTGATAAAGACATGACTCAGGTTCAACTTAAGATATACAGTATAAGCCAAATTTCTAGTTTAGTCAGATTGATATACCGAATCACAGAATACACTCGGGACATCATACTTTATAGTAGGTTTATTATTTTTATTAACCTGCTCCTTGCCAGACACCGACATGGGGTTGGTTAATTCTTATCCAGGTAGATTTTCAAAGTGAAAGTTACACACATCAGAAAGATATTTTCATAATTAGGAGGAATTAACAGTCATTGAAGAGAAGCAACAACTTTTTGCTTTAAATTGACATCCACAAAGTTGTTGAGCCATTGAAACTGTCATCCCCAGGGTACAGAATGTGAAACAAACATCTATATACTTCTGTCTCCCATATATTGCAATAATTGCTCAATTAATGCTGTTAAACATCAATGTCTTGGAGAAATGTGAGATGCTTGCTCCAAAATTGGCATGCTTAATTCACTGATTGTAACATGACTGACTTCTGTTGTGCTTGTATACCCCGGATCAGCCGGGGCAGCTCAACCTCCATCTTTGTGGATGGAGCTGCACTTTCATATTTGGTGACCGTTGTATGTTGATAAGATGAGAAGTCTGGGAATCTGGCAAATGCCCTATTTATTCAGGGATGCCAAGGATCTTTCATTTGTCACAGCATAGAATACTGGATACAACCCGCCTTCATTTAAGTCCCAAGGGCTCGACTAAAGTGAGTGCCCGGGATTAGATTTGAATCCATCAGAGCTTTTGGACAAGCGTGCTTAACCATAAGACCATGGAGGAACATTAAAGAGGGGTGGGGGGCAATTATAATGTATTATTATGATCTAGTATAATTAGAAAGGCACAAGAGTTGGTTACAATTTTATCCTGATAAATTTCCAAAATATACCATGCTACTTGTATTAACCCCACTGTCAGTGGCTGGATAACAATCATAACACTAACTGGGATCTTCTGTGACATCCAACATTTTTCAAGCAAAGAGTTTATGGAGAACCGTCAGGTTGATGACCACAATTAATCACAACCATCTGCTGACAGGCACTGCTCAACTGTATGGTGCTTCCCTTAAAAAAACTCCAATAACGAAAAATTCTTCTTCCCAGTTCTGAGACACCACAAGACTTCCCTGATGACGGTCCTGTTTTGTGATGATGGGCAGAAGAAAGTTGAACCTCCATTGTGGTGGCCACTGGTAGGAGTTAAGAGCAGCAGTAGTGGAATTCAGGCCAGTGTTGCAGTTGCATGATTACAACACTAGCTGAATTTACCATATTTAATGGATACCAACGTAATCTATTCCACTGTTAACTTTCTATTATAGTTACTAACCATGCTTGTAATACTTCAAAATAGGCTGCATTCAATGCAGTTGACTACTTGTATACTTAATTGCTTAAGACAGCTGTTAGAGGCATGAGCATAAAAACAGACCACACAGAAGTTATTTCTTTGCTGTAAAATGGACAATCTTCAACAAATAATGCATTTTCATGGCATGACTTCGATGTGCAAAAGATGGGATAATAGTGGATAGAACTGAGGTAAAGATATGATTGATTTGTGAAATGACCCACAAGGGGTCCCTGTAGCTCCTCAATGGATAAACAAAAATCATAAACCAAGTATTAGGAATAAAGACCAATAATCAAGTTTTTTTTGGCCGTTTTACAAATATTTCCCAAAACATGAAATATGTGAATATGCCATATCTCGAGAACTAAAGAGATAGAGACATGAGAATGGTGTCAAAATGTTCGTAATACCCAAGTTTATATTCATGTTTCATGCAGATATGAGGCCTACACCTAATAGTTTCCATGTTATTTGCAGAAAACCTGATTTTCAATGCCGCCATCTTGGATTTATGCTAATTAGGTCATGTTCCAATGCATAAATTCATGGGTAAACTTCAGGAAAGTTGCTCTAGATTATAACAATCAATTTGGTACCAGAATCATTACTATTGCAATTTGTGGTGGGTTGACCCCCCTATTCTCCTAGAATGACTGGACTATAAGGTCTATTCCATTAAAAAACCTGGGAGGGGGGCGGTCAGGTTGATTTATTTTTCGTAAGATGGATGCAGGGATCGGCGGAAATTCGCTTCAGATGTATGGTGGGATGCTAAAGAAATCGCTTTAGATGTACGGGGGTGCATTATCGCTCCATGAAGGCGTACCTATTGTAATAATAAAATTTTCATTTTATGCATATGGGGTGGGTAAAAAATTTGCATTTAATGCATGGGGGGGTCAAAAAGAATTCACTTTAGATGCATGAGGGGGGTCAAAATATAACCTGACCACCCCACCCCCATGTTTTTAAATGGAACAGCCCTAATTGATCTTCTTATAATTGAATATTCATCTTAACATTTAAATCTTTCTATTTCAGATGGTTCACCCATTTTTACGTGGTTGGATTTTTGGTCAATGGTTACATGACATACACCGTGGCAAGCATATATTTCATGGGCAGCGAACCACCCCAGCAAGTTGGAATCATTTTCAATTTTCTCGTAGACTCGCACCAGATATCTACAAGTAATCATGCTTATCTTATCTAGGCCTAAGTTTCAGCCATTACAATATCTATTTACAGCTTCAAACTTTTTTTTTCATCTATCTATATAAAAGTTTAATCAGGGCATGACCATTTTATACCCAGGAGGGGCTTGCAGTTTCTCAAAAAATTATAATTTATTGCTCAGTTTTGTTAAACTAAATCAATTCTTTTATACCAATCTTCAAATACCTCATTTCTCCTGGGGGTCTTTCTAACCAACGTGTTCCTTCATTTTTCAATTAACTCCAAGCCCCCCCACCTCATTCACCACTATTTGCCCACTTACTTGCTCATTCATTTACGCACTATGCACAGCAGCCCATCAACTCCTCTCCACATCTACCATGCACATTTCATCCTTTTTCCTACCTACCATTCAAATAGGCATTACAATAGGTGTCAAAGCTTGCCTGTCTTTCCCTCGATTCAAATCTCCATTCAACAACATATCCACACCTCCATTCCATACCCATCCATCTTCAAGTGAGCGCAGGCCAAACTATGAGCGCAGGCCTGTTTACATTGTAGTTCCAGTTTTATCCACAAATGAGGGGGGCGCCATAGTCTCTTCCCGCCAAAACTCTCCACACACTCCACACTCACCTGCTGCTCACACCTGCTCACTGCCTCACCCACTTCTACTCATCGTATCTTCCTCATCTTACCCTCATTTTAAAGCTGTTCTCCAGCCCTAACATATATGCACTGCTATTGTCAATTCACTTCCTCCCAGCCTTATTTCACAATTTAAAACATGAACTGTACACCTCTGCAGTCTCTGTTCTGCCTGCCTATACCTATTTCCATTTTTACCTCAACTTCAAGCAAATCCATTTATAAAAGTCCTCATGTCTCCACAGGTATTAACAAAAAAGACAAATTATTTAGCCCTACGCATAAATTCCACAAACATTCCTGTTTATTTCATCAACACTCTCACCGCCCTGTAGTATAGTCTTGCTCTAATACTTCTTCTGCTAAAGCTGTTTGCCGCATGGCAAATGTCTTATTGCTGTGCATATTTTGCAAAATGCCACTCTTCCTGCCCTATATTCTTTGAGGCTGCTTCTTCATGAAAAACCTCTGCCATTGTCCTTGCACATTTTCTCCTTTTAAACACAAATCTCAAGGCATCACTGGAATGTACTGCACTTTCTTACTTCTTCCATTTTAATGGGTATTTTCTATATATAATATTTACTTATATCAATATTTTTTTACAAAAGTTTTCTTCACAATATTAAACCTTCACGCTTGGTACTGTGGAAAGTACACTATACTCCTCAATAGTCAATACACATCCAGATAACCATTATTAAGCAAGTTATTTGATTTTCTGAAAAGTAATTTAATCAACTTCCTTTTTATATTTAAAACTTTTTAATTCATTAATCAAATAAGTAGGCCTATGACTTTCTACGTTTTTTTGATAACTCATTGTCCGACCAGCAAAGATCTAATCTCAGTCACGTTCCTCTCTTTCCAGCTGCTGTGTCAGCATTACTGGTGATTTTCATGATGTGGCTGCAGAATGCCCGCCGATTAGCAGAGTGCTACTTGGTCAGCGTGTATTCCAAAAGCACCATCAACCTGGCTCACTATGCCATGGGCATTCTCCTTTACTCAACATTTTCCTTCGCAGTGCTAGCAGAGTCCCCTAGCATCTTCAGCTACAGAGGTAAATTACATAATCAATGAAATGGTATCTAATATCTATTTGTGAACTATTTCTACAATTTTGAAAAACTCTCAAAATTATGCATTGAAGTCATTACGTAGAGTTTTGATAATAACGTAGAGTTTTTTATTAACAACTTTTTTGATGACATTGCACTAAACTTCACACACATAATATACTCAGTTAACCTCTCCAGGTGATCTAACGTGTAACAAAACCTCCCTCATGACTTTACTACATTTTGAATCTTAAGCAAACAATTCTTTAATCAAATGATCAACCATGTAGATGGGGTGGAAGTGAACAAATACATCAGACATGCATTTTGCAATTTCAGTCACCAACATCCAGGATGAATTGTCCATCCAACAATTAGTTGGTGTTCTTCTATTCGCATGGGCCAGTTTCAACCACCACAAAATTCATACTCAGTTTGCCAGGTTACGCACTGATGATAAAGGTATGTTTACAAATTGTATGACTTAATTATTATGTATTCGCTAATTTACAATAAAACATGCTCAAAGATCGTTAGGACTGCATAATTTCTTCCACAAAATTTTAGCATTTGCTAAGTGGTAATTTTACATGAAGAAAGAGGCGTTCTGAAAACTTAACAATGTCTTATCTTATTCATTCAAGTTATGAAAGACTTTCCAGATCTAGATTTATTCTCACCCTCCCCTGAGCATAAAATTTCTTTATGAAGTTGTATTAAACCTGTACATGTATTGTGCTATATTCATAAATTGTCTGTACACAGCAATTAGATTCCTTCGTTTGAAAATAAATATCTTTTTCACAATTCAATTCTTTTGAAGAAGTATCTCCTAGAAACTCATTTGGTGAAGTAAAGAGGCCAATTTTTTCAAAAATTGCATGACACAACAAAATTCCTTACGATTTGTTAAATAATACCATTTTTTATTTCAGGAAAGGTGAAAACCCTGGACCACAAGATTCCCACGGGCGGATGGTTCGAGCTGGTGTCCTGCCCGCACTACTTCTTTGAAATTGTGATCTATTTGTCATTTATCATTACGACAGGGTTTGACCATAAGACGCTGTGGGTCATTGTCATTTTTGTACTCGATAATCAAATTATTGCTGCATTTATTACTCATTTCTGGTATCTGAAAACATTCAAGAAGTACCCAGCCAAGAGAAATGCCATCATACCTTATTTATTATAAATGCACCTGGCAATTATTTTGTGATCTGCAACATTCAGGATACCTCAGAAGTGCCTTGTAATGTTGATAAACATGCACGCTAAAGTATTTTTGATTTCCAAATCAAGTCGACACTTGAGTTTGTATACTCACTTATTATACTGAACGTAAGGCTAGTCAATTAAGAGACTACGTAATTTATTTTGTACCAAGTATTAATGTTGTCTTCCATGTAATAAAACGGTTTGACCAAACATACTCCTTGGAATTCATTTAGCGTAACATCTGAAACTGGCATTAATTGACTAAATTTTGTTTGGCAAATTTTTTAATTTTGCTTACTGTTATATTTATGACCCCTCCATGCATCAAATCTGAATTTTTCCAGACCCCCCATGCAATATCTTCGCACCAAAAGCAAATTTTTAACTCACGCTAAATGCATCAAATTCAATTGTGGTCACTCCTATGGAATACCGGTTAAAATCTCCTCCATACATCTTAAGGGAAATTTTCGGATCTCCTCTGTACATCTTATCGATTTCTTTTGCATCCCTCCATACATCTGAACCAAGTTTTCACGGATCCTCCATCCATCTTATGAAAAATAAATCGACCTGACCACCCCCTCCAGAGTTTTAAATAGAACAGCCCTTTATGGTTACATTATGCTATGAACACATTTCAGTCACTTCTACAGGAATTTTTCTTTGCAACTCCACCGTATTGAGCAGTCTTCTCTCCTGTATAGGATTTGGTATAGGCATTAACAGAAATACTCAAAACAAATCTAACTGTGATAATAACCCTTTGTCCAGAGATTTGTCGAAACCAAAATTCATAACTCTTCAGTGCCTTTCTTGTCTTTTGGGAGAGTCAAATGCATTCAGTATAAGACGACCATTTCCACTAAAAGTGCGGACAAACAATTATTTACGCTGTGAAAAAAAGGGCGTTTGATTACATGGCAGTACATGTAATAGCTGGGCTTTCCAGATAAGTCTCGAGAAATGTTGAACAGTGAATCGCATATAAAACAACAAAGAATTAACTGATGAAAACATTTTGAAAATAGGTGTTCGACGATGACAATTAGTCAAAACTCAAAAAATATACGGACAAAGGGTCTTTAAGATAGAGAAAGGCCAACCTACCAGGCTTACAGGGAGTCCTATCCACGGAATCCACAAGGTTCCAAGTTCAACCCCTTGTTCGTCCGGGTAGGCAGGCTCAGCTTGAGGCACAGCTCCGTGAAGCAGACTTGTGAAGAGCATCGTTTGGCATTTTCACAGCGGGTGCTCCGTGAAGGCCAGGGGTTTTGGATGTCCTCAGTACTCTAGGTGTGAAGTTCTGCCAACGTTGATCTTCTGGAACTTCACAACACAGCTCCAGTACTGAAGTCCTCTTGAGAAGGTCTCTCGGATTTCTGTAGAGGCGATCTCTCCATCTTCCGAACAGCAAGTCCTCCACTTCAAACGTGACCACTGACCATTCTTCCACCATCATCTGTTGATTCCGGACTCGTCCTCACAGAATCTGAAAATAAATGTTTTTGATACGGCCTCTAGGAGACGGGCTTAATTGAGGGGCTTTTGTCAACATAAGATGTACCTTAACATGTGTAGTGATTGAGTACAGTTCTCTATAAACGGCCTCTAGGAGGCGGACTTAATTGAGGGGCGTGTCAACGATAAGATGTGAACCGTTCTGCACTCTTTCCACATTTTGGGTTTGTTGCAGAATCAACAGATTCTGCGTTCATTTTTTATTGGCTATACACACATTTTCTTTTCTTTCTTTTTTTCAATAATGCCAAGTTCTCATATTATTAGAGAGTATGGTATTTTTTCTCTCATGTATCATATTTTTCTTGAGACATCTTTTTTTTCTCCCTTGGCTTTAACTTTGCATTTTTTTCTGCTATGTGCATTTGTAATACAATGTAATACAAGCAATTAACATACAAAGGAGTCTTCAATTCTTCAATTCTCAACAGGTTACAACAATTATTCAAGTATGTATGGTGATAACGATACAATACATTATGTGTTTCCTAGCCATATTAAATAATTGTAATACATATAAATTATGTGAAAACATTTAACACAATGCCTCTGAGGCAGAAAAACCAAACACAAGTGGCAGCGGCAAAAACAGTAATAATAGTGTAACAATTCAAAGCCAGTGGTTAACAGATTTACAACCGTAACATTACGAGTATACAGTAATACTGGCTTAGTAACTAGCGGGAATCGTTTAAAAGCTTATCACATATAAACAACTTCAACAAGATTGTTATAAAGTCAAAACAAGTTTCGGAAAAGCGCAGTGGAATCGCAGAAGTGAAAAAGAAGATCATCGCCTCCAGGATCGACTCTCATCATCCTCCTCCTCCTCTTCGTCAATTCCGAGAAGGACATCCTCGTCAACGTCTTCCACATCGTCGACCTGGAATAGGATACAATTGTTTTACTCAGGAATGAAACAAAGAAGACTCTACATAATTTTTTCGATTTGGATGAGAGTGGGAGACTTCAAGTACTTCTTCTTCATTACTGCATCATAGGCCGAAGTCATAACCACAACAAAATAAACCAGACAATTAACAAGCTATGTACGGGACCTGCTCAATTGTAAATTCTGTATGTTGTGATGGCGTATGTTAATTCGAACACAATCCTTTCATTCAAAGGACATCATTTCACCTAGAACTAGACAGCGGATGGAATCCGCACCTCCATAGCTGGATAGTTGGGTTAATTTTGAGTATACTGGAGTAACTGGACATATAGGGCCTAATTAAAAGTCTACCCCATCCATTGCAAGTGGGGTTCTAAAATTCTAAAGGCCCAATTACCTAAAGCTTCTTGATTGTAATTAGCACTTCAGGGTTCTTTGTGTACTGTAACTACAGGTGTGGATTGCACTTTCAGTGCATGCTGTCAAGTGGTGTCAAGTCCATTTTGGTAATCTTGATTGCCATTTCAAGATTGTCTGAGGTTTCAAGTGGCACTGACAGTGTCAACTGACTGCACTAACAGATAGATAGATAGATAGATATGGCAAGTGCAGCCCTCTAAGCCCAGTTCTGGGCGCTCACGAGGTTGATTGATGAGATGGGAGAGAGAGCGGGAGTCCTCAACAGCAAGCATGCCTCAGTGGTAGGCCATGTAGTGGCAAAAAACGGCCAGCGGCGGCTGAAAAGAGCGGCGGCGCAGGTCTAAGTCAGTAGTTTTTGACACAGTTGGAAGTGGGATGCCTCTGTATTTCGTTTTATTGAAGTGGGGGAGGTTAATTTTGACAACAGCATTGCTCTCTATCAAATGACAACAGCTGAAGCGCTGGACAAAACGGCAGATTTCTCCGGTTATATTAGCCGTAGAAACACCAAACAAAGTGCAAAATGAAGCAGAGAAGATAGCCAACAAGATAAATATGATAGATTAATATGACAGACCTTATTTTCGATCCGTGTGGCCTATTTAATCCAGCAATCAGATCGAGATTTCAAGTTTTCTGTCATTTTAGAGACCAGTGTCTCACGAAATATTCGCCCCGCGAAAATCGCGCACCTCTCCTCGGAAATATCTGGAAGTTTTACGACGATTGTTTTTGGTTCTATGACAAGTGAGTGAGTTTGTGTTTTACGCCCCCATCAGTACCGGTGTGGGCTATTTAGAGGCAATATGGTTCTATGACAAACAAATCTACCAGTTTGCATATTAATGACAGGACCTATTATTTAACACAGTATTACACACCTCGTGAAGAGAGTGCAGGGCGAGTTCCTTGTCCATCTCGACATGCTGCAACTGCTCCCCCTCCTCGTTGCCAGGCACCTCCAAGATGTCCTCCTCATCCTCCTCCACTTCATCCAGAACCTCCGCCACCGTCTTCGCTATCACAGAGGACTCCTCCTGCAATTGCAAAGGCTCCTGAAATACGACATAAGTGATATAAGACAATCATCATTCACTCAAATACGACCAGTACAATTGACATCATGATCTTGGAGGTTAGGTTCCAACAAGCAAGGACAAATCCCTTGCTGCTCGATAACTTGGTGACAAATAACTAATGTGTTAACTAACCATTTTCAATGCACTGCAAAATTATCAACAAAGCCTGCTTACTTTCATTACAGTATGACCTATGAAAGGGTCATATTAGATATATGCTGTGTAATTTTAATACTTTCTTACATCCGAGTAAAAGATCACTTGACATTGTACATGCATTTTATATTTAATAGGCCTATTAATAATAATTGCCAACCACCACCTAAAATTGCCAAAGGCCATCATTGCCACACGCAAACTCGCCAAGTTAATTTTCATCAGCCATTACAGTCATGTCAGCACTCCCACAAACCAAAGGTGAAACCACATTTTGTGAGGACAGAAAAGGTTTAATCTGTCCTTATCTAGTTCAAGTCAGGAAAGCCGAGGACAAGTACCATGCCCAGGATGCTTTGCAGGCACAGGTCATGTGATTTTGTGATGTCACAGCTTCACACAATACCCTTCTGTTGCGTCGTGAAATCCAGGAGGCTGATCACAAATATCGTAATGAACCTCAGGGAGAATTTCAAAATGAGGGAGGCAGTTTCAAACTTAAATCACCAGTGTAGATGACAAAGAGGCAGATTCTGATATCCAAGTGTGTGCAATTGTCCTACGATGTTTTGAAGCTGAAAAGTCAATCGTTAGTCCTATGCGACATGAAACAAATTGTACAACTTGTCGTCAAAGCAATACTATAGAGATCAATTTTAAAGCAATAGATTATATTAAAGCAAAGAATTAATTTTAAAGAAAAGGATAATTTTGCTGTAATGGCCAAAAGATCTAATCAAACTGAACTTCAGTTACTTTAAATATCAGATAATATTCTTCAGTGTCCTCCAAAATTATCACTTCGTGTTGTCATAAAAACAGCATTTACTTTCCACAGGAAATGAGAGAACTCATGCACTAACCTCCTCTTTGTCCTGCTCAATGAAATTCTCCACCTCCTTTTCCTCCTCCATCTCCTCTTTCTCCTCATTCTCCTTCTTCTCCGCCACCACCAGAGGGCCTGGTCTCTTCCACGATATCGTCAATGGAGCACCAGCAAACGACTGACTTTGCTGGGCAGCCTGTGAAAGAATGCAAGTATTAGAAATACAGTTCAAGGTTCATCACAGCTACTAAGTTGTCACAGTATTAAAGCAGAACTTTTTTGAATAAATGCAGGGTCCCCACCGGACAGGGAAAACAGGAAAATGGTGAAAAAAAAAATTCCCTGCAGGGAAAAATCAGGGAATTTGAAATTTAACCTCAAATACAGGGAAAACACAGGGAATTTGGTTTCATGTGTATTAATGTGTGAAACAAGCCATCTATTTTAAGCAAAAATGTGTAAAAGTGATGGTTTTTGGTTTCCGATTTGCGTTGATAATGCCGCGATAATATGACGATACAAATAATGTCAGGGTAAAACTTCCGGCGAAGCAGGGAAAATTCAGGGAATTTGCTCACCAAATTTCGTTGGGTACCCTGCAATGACAGCAGATTTCCAAAACATTTCGGTAAATTTCTACCACTCCCCAAGAAGGATCATAATTCTACAGTGATGTCACGATCACACAAAAGCAAACGCACTTCATTGAGATTTTACGAACAGCGAACATATAGGCCTATTAACAATATCAGTTACATTTTGAAAAGAAGACCTACCTGCTCTGCCTGTTGTCTTGTCTTGAAGGCAATGCATAGAGATGGCACACTTTCATCACATGAAGATGACTCGACTTCTCCATATTGCTGTGAAAGAGAAGAAGCCCTCACTCACATATATTTCTTTAAAGAATTCACATTGGATCATAAACTATAATCAAATTATTTGAATGAAACTTCACTCTTTGGTAAGAAGTCTTACATTAAATTTGATCAAGACTATACTGGGGCAGCAAACCCATCACTGGTCAGGTCTCAACACAAGGCAGTTTGAACTGCCGACAAGTTATTGTTAACACATTACTCATGAAAGGTATTAACCCTTACTGGACTGAGCAGTGAGCACTGAGCAGTCCCAAAAAAACAATCCTACAATTGTGACGTCATCAGGGACAACACCAGATTTTAGGGACATAAATGGCCCTACAGGCAGTAAGCTGGGGATGCACAGAAATGTCCCTTCAGTCCGGTAAGGGTTAAAGCCAGAAGTGCTTTTTTTAACTACTTACCCACTTACTATTTGATAACAACTAATAGTTTATGAGATAAATAACAACAATCAGAGACTTACTGAAAAGAATTGAATGACTTCATCGACCTGCTCAGCAGCAAACCCAATAATTTCCAAGGTACGGGGTCTTCGATCCACGCTCAGTGTTGCTCCAATCGCTCGTCCTCCTCTTCCCCGCCCTCGTCCTCGGCCACGACCTCTGGCCAAGTGAGCACCAAAACGCCCTCGGCCTCTGCCTCTTCCAAGCAGACCTAGAGACGTAGCCTGAAACAAATATAGAATGCATCAAAGATGGATGGATGGATGATTGGGGATTTACATACTGCATTTATGCACTTGGAAGGCTAATTATGACAGGAGGAGGAGGAGGACACGGCAATGAGGCGAAGGGTGATTGAAACAGCCAAAATCGTTTTTCGTTCCAGAAATTCAATACATCAACATGGCGCTTGTCTGGGAGAGTGAACAGATCGTCATTTTGCCAATTATTTCGTCGTTTTCTCAATAAAATTAGATATTTTACGATAACCGAAACACTCGGTTGTTAGATTGAACTTCGGTTCGATTTTCGGTTGTAGTGGTGAAACCAAAACCGAACCAAAATTTCAGGAACCGGCACAACACTAGCATACTATAACCTAATTTCACTTGTAAATCAATGGAACTTCAAGCTTACATTTTCCGTTATTAAAATCCCTATCAGAACCTTGTAAAATGTCATAATAACCGAGATAAAGACAGAACTCACCTCTCTTTTCAATTCAGCCACTTTGGCTCGGAGCAGGGAAGTGTCCACTCCAGCATTTTGCTTATTCATCAGTTCCAGTTCAGCATCGAGGATGTCTTTCTGAGCCTGCAAATTGCAAAATTATAATGAACTCATTGAAGTCACATAAAGAATTAGGTCTATACCAGAACTTAAAAGTGTTCACAAAATACAAGTGTTATGATAACCTCATTCTCAAAGTCAGGTCAGTAGGCCTACAGTTTGATTTTAACAGATCATTTTCATGGAAGAATTTCAAGAATCTTTGTAAATAGGTCCAAGATAGTTACTTCGATTTTTAATCGAAGGTCATAAGTAATTGTCTCTAACAGAAGCAATTGAAACAGCCCAAATGCCATTCGATCATATTTTGAGGAAGGGTCCCAGATTCGTTGTCACGTTCTGGGCATCCTTCACCAAATGGAGGACATCCATCTTATTAGAATTTAAATACTAACAAAATCTGGTCGTCCACCTCAAACTCTCGGCCTCTCAGAGGCCAGGACGACTGGGAACCAGTGCTCCTAATTTGAGATACTGGTAAATTTAGATTCAAGAATGGCTGATTTCTTAGATTGCAATTCCTCAGTATTCAGCAATTCTTCCAAAGAGAGTGAGAAAATTTGTGTTTTACGCCCCATCAGCACCAGTATGTGCTATTTAGAGGCAAACAGTTTTTCCAAAAGGGCAAGGAATGGCATAGTGCTCAAATTAAATTTGACCCCTGGGCAATTCCGTAAAGTCTGACTTGCAGATTTGCCACTTCAGCAGCTTGTGTAGCCCCACCATTAAACCTCGACCATTTCATTGTTAAACAGGGATGAGGCCAGCTAATAGGACCTGGCCCATGCTTGGATAACAATGAAATAGCTAAGGTATAATGGTGGGGCTAAACAAGCTGCTAAAGTGGCAAATCTGCAAATCGGACTTTACGGAATTGCCCCCCCCCCTGGTAACATCACATGCCATTTACCTGCAGTTTAGACCTTCCCCCAGGAGACACCTGGGCACTTGTTGGCGACACTTCCTTGGGCGGAGTCTCAGGAGGAGTGGGAATCTTAACAGTTGGTCTTGGTGGTTGAGGTTTCACGGCAGCTGTACTCGACTTCAGCTCATTCTTCAGCTTGTCTATGCTGCCAGCCAGAAGTTTTATCGTCTGCAAGCAGAAAGCGGAAGTTTAAAGAATGCAAAATTGCAACTGCATGTCAAGATTAAAGATTTTATGCCATTGATTACTGTGTATAAGGTGTACAGGTAGGTAGGTCCTACTATGTAGGTGGGTAGGAATCTGGGAATTTAGACGATCACTCTTTTATTTTGTTCCATCACTGTGTTCAGTTCAGGTCACTTCAGGCCTTTATTGCATCTTATGTTCTCTTTTTGTATCTCTTATCAGATACTCAACCTAAATCAGGACTCAAATTAAAATCCACGATAAAATTCACTCTACAATATTCCTCTATGCCTTTTTCCGCATTCCAGGTAGCATACTTTTCACTACAAAATGAAATTGGGTAACACAATGCTCAATAATCACAAATAAAACCCTTACCTTAATCAGAGTAGCCTTGTCTTCTGCACTCATGTTTTTGTTTTCTTCATATTTCTTGAGTAATTTCTGGATGAAAACAAAAGTAACATTAAAAATAATTTAGCAAGACAAATAGACCAAGTAATTATGATAATGCCGCAGCATAGAAGACGGGACTTCTAAATACTCTATTGGTTGACAATATTCATAATTTTTTTTTTTTTTGGAATTTTGCTCCTTTTTTTTCGTAATTTTCGTCTTTTTTTCGTAATTTTTGGATAATTTTTTTTTTTCGGAAATTTTTTTTTTTTTTTTCGGAAAAATGTGTTTTTTTTTTTCGGATTCTTTTTTTTTGGACAATTTTTTTGCAAAAAATTCTTTTTTTCAGAAAATATTTTTTTTCTTAAGTTTTTTTTTTTTGGAAATTTTTTTTTTTGGGAAATTTTTTTTTTGGCGGAATAATATCAAACAGAAGAAAAAGAAGGTAGTCAGTCACGTTGTAGTCACGCGTGAAGAGAAGCAAGTGCCAGGATCATATTATGGGATGTCTGAATCACTTTTTTTGATTGAACCATCTGGAGCACCCCACTCGCCTGATAGCCATAAGGGACGAGACACCTCGCTTCGCTCGGTGAGCCGGTGGCTCTGTCCCGTCTATTAAACTTTTTATGTTAAGGGAAAAATCGTGTCTTGTGGTCCAATATTACACTGCATGCCCGTTTTTCAAGCCTCCTAAAAGTGCAAAAGACTACAATCACTACCTAGAATATGACAATGAAATAATTAATATCTTTACCTTTTGCTGCTCCAGCTGTTTTTCTAGCAACACTTGTTTCTGCTTCTGGATTTCCCGAATAGCTTCCTGCAAATTGAAAGACATATGTGTTATTTATCACTACATCTTTTAACAGCAAAAAAGATTTAAATAATCAAGAATTTTAAGACAACTCAAGATTTAGGACTAAAACACTGAAAATCCTCCGAGTGACACAAAAACTAACAGCCTCATCAACGAAATTTACTTGTCGGCAGAAGCTGTCACAGGTACTATTAACCAGCACTCCGTGTAAATATTGGGCGGAGCCTTTCGGATGATGTTCTCGGAATTTCCTGAAATTTTGCAAAAAGTTTAACTTACTTAATTATACCTCAGTGGCACGGTCAAAATTGGTCAAAAAAAAATTTCCTTTTCAGGGCTACCCATTGAAAAATGAATGTTTTTGGCATTCGGACAGCCTTAATTTCATCAAAATTAACAAAAATTAAGGCATATTTTGACCATCAAAATTTCACACTTATGTTACAGATAGGAACAGAAGTGATACATCTTTTTAAAGGGATGTTTCATGACATTGCAAAAGTGATGTCATAACAAAGAATGTTTTGGTTGCTAAGCAGTGTCACCATGGCAACCGCATGCAAGTTTTGAAATTTTTTCATTGAGCTAAAATAAACCATTTTTCAAGGCCATATATCTCCCATGATAACACCTAAAAAATTTAGGTGAAAATATCACCAGAAAGCTCACCTCCAGTGCTATATTAAACAACAATAAAACAGCTCTGAAACAATGAACCCTTCTTTTTATAGCCATGGACATTTTTTGTTAATTTTCATGATTTTTTTCGATTTTTTGACCGAAAATTGCCCTCTTAATCACCTAAGACTGGGAAAACCATGCTCATTTCACTCAAAAAAACAAAATGTTTATTATTGCAATTAGATGGAAATATTATTTAGAAAATAATAAACGTCATTAGAATGCAGAAAAAATGTGTATATATGCAAATTATTACCGCCATTATTGAAAATTCTAATTTTCTCAATATCTCGGCTAATATCCCACTCAGCAACAAAATTATGGTGTCTAACCCTATGTTTTAAGGGTCAAAGAATACTTTATCTTGAAAGTCGTCAAATAAGTGCAGATTAATATAATGTAACCTGGATAACAAGAATGAGTTCAAATGTGGCTATATCTACTTCCACGAAATGAGTCAAGAGGGGTTCATTGTCGCTGATTTGGGGGCATTGATTCCTAATTATTTGATTATAATAGGCTTCATTTGTGTGAAGAGGGATATTGGAGGCAAACTTGATAAAAGAACATAAATCTCGCCAGGTAACATATTCAGATCTGTTCATTTTACAACAACTTGGCCAATGTTTTTCAATAGAGAAGCATTTTCACGGGTTCGACCAATATATATGTATCTTTAAAAGCACCATGGGCAACTAATTGTTATTTGCACCCAACTTGATAGGTTATATCATGCAGATTCTTTAGAACACAACGGTCATATTGGGGTAATTTTGATTGAGAGAAGGTCCATAATTATAGTAAGAAAAGTGTGGCGCTTCTAACAAACATTGATAGGTTATATCATGCAGATTCTTTAGAACTCAACGGTCATATTGGGGTAATTTTGATTGAGAAAAGGTCCATAATTATAGTAAGAAAGTGTGGCGGTTCCAACAAACATTGTCAGAAATGTATTTTTTAATGGCTTGGGCTACAATGTGTCCCAAAAGTTCTTTCACCTCTTACTTAGCTGTCTGTTCACTTTTAAAAATGGTAAAAGTTTCATTTTTTGGGCATATTAAATATTCATTTTCAATACCAAACACTTTTATACAGTGCTTTTCCTTTGAATTTGCCATGGTATTGAAATTTTGAAATATGAAGTAAATATTAGCCTCCTAATTCAGTAAAAAAGGTACTTTCCAACGCATATCCCTGGTTTTCAGCCATTTCTACAGGGAAATATACCACGTCACAGCTTTGTAAACACTTGTTTTTCTTTGCATATTCATGAAAGTCTATTAAACTGGAAATTACATCACTTGTTGGGCATGTAAATTTATATTTCACATTTGGAGAGATCCACTGTCTCCTGAGACGTGTGTTACTAACGTTTCGAGAGGATGCAGCCAATATTTTCGCTTTTGTGATGACATAACTTATTAGTGAAGCCTGTTTTCAGCTTTGCAGTAGCATTTTAAACATGCCAAGTGGCTTCGGTATCCGCCTGCTCCGCTGAAGGTCTTTGCTTGCATGGGTTTGAACCCCGGGTGGGGAACCCAAAATGTTCAGTGTACTTTCATGAGTAAAATCCCGGCTAGAAGTCGTTCGGATGAGACTTTAAATTGGCGGCCCCTTGTATCAGTGTCTATCAGGGTTGGGTTCAAATACAAATAAAAGTATTTAAATACAAATACAAATACTTTCAATCTTTCTAAATACAAATACAAATACAAATACACCTGAGCTCAAAAGTATTTAAATACAAATACAAATACTTTCCATTCTTTCAAATACAAATACAAATACTCAAATTTTGCAGTGTCTGCGCTTCGTTGAATTTGCTAGTGGTCCAAACGGACCAGTAGGGCCAATGAGCTACTGGTCCGGACATATTCCTACTGGTCCAAATACTTGAGACGTCGAGAGATGGATTTTTGTTATTTTTAAAAGCAATCCAGGTTTAATTTGTTTGTATCACCATTTGTGCATGACTAATTTTGTTTACTGTAAATTTATTAGTCAAAAATTTAAAACAAAAATCAGATTCACCTGCCTAGGATTGTTTTTTTTTTGTGGAGGGGTAATTGATGACTCCAAGAGCTATTCTTAATTAAAGCAATTGATACATTGAAAGTTATATAATGATATAACTGTGTGACAGTGTGAGTTATGATAATTTGATAAGTAATTGTAAGCAATCAGGTCTTGTGTTTTAAAAGTGATTCACAATTGAGCTGAATTGCACTTTAGACCTCTGGACTGTCTGAGCCCTTTTGACAGGTGACTTCAATATCAATTGACTTCAAATGGGGTGAAATGACCAGGAGAAGGTGTCAAAGCTAACTGAATCAGTGCAAATTGCAATCAATTTGATTGGATTGCTATCATGTTCACCATGGCTTCAAAAAGCCTGCTAATTGCTATTGCTCTCTGTCTATGCACGGGAATGACGCTCGTAGATATGAGCGATAATAGGCCATGTGATAGTCTGCTTGAAGCCTACTCGCCCATACGGACCAGTGCAGGCAAAGTCCTACTCGCCCAGGCCCTTTTGTTGTCGTATTTGGCGACCGGGCGAGTGCCTAATGCGGACACTGTTTTGAAAGTATTTAAATACAAATACAAATATATTTGCAAATATATTTGTAAATACTTTCAATAATTCTGTCTTTGAACTTCAAACTTGTCTTTTTGAATTGTTTCCAATCTTACACCGGCTAGTGTTTATGAATACAATGAACTGTTATGCATGTTATGGGTCTATATGTCATATACAGTTTGAGCAAGTATAAGAATAGTTATTAAATTTTTCAGAATTTTAGTATCAGGTTCCTTCATTTAAATCTGTTCAAATTGGGGCATTTTGGGTCATATACTTAACCGATCATAAACTGAAGAGTTGCATATTATGATTTTAAACATGTAAAAATATTTATTTATCTTACTGTTAGTTGATTAAATATGGTATTCTGCATATCAATAGATGAATATTGATTTATCTATGACAATTTCAGAAAAAAAAACCCAGTCATTTCAGGTGAAATACAAAATGTTCACTGATTCACAATGATTTTCACTTTTTTTTTCTTTTTTTATTATTGATCATTTATTTGGGGTACAATACAGCAGTACATAATGTAGTAGGCGTAAAACCTCGAGAGGCTTGTTAGCCTTCCCTTGATGATGATTGCAATCGCTTTCGAATAAAAACAACAGAATATACAGATGCTCATTCAGACACATTGGCTTGGTAATGTTGTCTATTCACATTTGTGCTTTGTACTTAGGTGAAGCTGACTTTAACTAAAAATGACTAAGTAAATTAAAATTACTTCCCACATTATAAGTCAAAGGACTATAGTCAACTTGGTAAGTGAAATGATGGGAAGGTGCACTGGTGAATACTGCTCTGTAATTGGTCGAGAAAGAAGGTTCTTTGGACCAATTTTGTAAGGGTTCTTTTGGGGATAGAATAATTATATTAGATTCATTAAAATGCCGTGTTTTTTTGTTCTATATGTCACATTTGTTTCATTACAATATCTATTTTCAGTACCAGGAATTCGTTGAATGCTTTAAAAATGGGACAATTTGTGAAAAATAAAGCACAATAAAAAATTAATATAAAATCGAGAAATAGGTGTTTTGTTCATTTAAAAACATTTTTCGTTAGCTAAAAATAAGTCAATACCGGAAATAGGCCTATAACCTTGCTGAAATATAGTTTCAATCAGATGCAGAACATATCTATGCCACAAAAAGCCATCATACTTTCACTGAAGGCTGCTTGGATAATGATCTTATATAAAATTAAAGAAATTCAATTAACATTTATAAATAGATATTTCGGCTTCAGTTAATTTCTACTCCACTGTTGACAGCCCTCTCAATTATAAAATATACATAAATAAAACCTGCATTTTTTGTATTCAACAGGAAGGCATTGTAATTTAGAGGTTGCTCCGTGTGAGGCTATAATATAATGAATATTAAACATATATAACATCTGGAAAACTTTTTTTAAGTTTTCTTTTTTCTTCCAATTTGACTTTTAATTATAAATAATGATGTAAACATTAATGTTATTATAAATATAAAATAATATGAACTTTATATAACTGCTAGATGTGTGTGATTAATGTCCAAACAATAGTACCCCTATATAATTGCAATGCACAATTGCTGACAATAGACAATGCATGGCCTGTGCCTGTGTTTAAATAGCAATTAAGACAATAGCCAGTGTCAGAATAGCAGTTAACATTCAAAATGTGTGATAGTTATTTCTTTCATACTATTAGACAATAAAAATGGACATTTACCTGTAACTATTAGATAAATGTAATATTTTTTGTCAAAGAAAATATATTTAGTATATAGGTAAGTGAGATGTATACACAATCACTACCACAGGTAAATATGTAGTAAATTAATTAGAAAAAATCTATCATTTTAATATGCAAACAATTTTAATTCATGATTTTCATACAGGGTATATTTCACTTGTATCTTGTGTTCTACAAATACTTAAAATTGGAAAATTGGATAGGACAGAAGCTGAGTTGTATTTCACTTGTGCAGTACATTGGATTCTTGTGCTATTGTTAACTTCTTCAAACCTAACAACACAGAGACAGTGATGATCTCTATACATATATGTTTTGTGTATAGACCACAGACTAAGCACTTCAGAGGAGATGATAATCATTAAAATGCTACTCTTTCAAAAATAATATTTAAACTAAATATATTATAGTAATCCAAAATTTCAAAATGATTGCATAAAGATAGACACCTTAGTTATATCCATCTTTGAAGTTAAGGAATTCATGCTTTTTTATCCATTTATAGACCTTGTATTTGAAAAAAGTATTTGTAAATACCAAATACTTTGATCCAAATACAAATACAAATACAAATACTTTTGAAATCAGCCAAAAGTATTTAAATACAAATACAAATACTTTGCAAAGTATTTAAATACAAATACAAATACTTTCAAATTTCCAAAAAAGTATTTAAATACAAATACAAATACAGTATTTACAAATACAAATACAAATATATTTGTATTTGAACCCAACCCTGGTGTCTATGCTGGGCAAGTAAAAGACCCTCACGTGGAGCAAATGTGTAACATGTTGAGAACTCCAGCTCTCTCTCCCATTTTATCAATCAACCCTTGTGAGCACCCAGAACTGGGCTTAGAGGGCTGCACTTAGTGCCACTTACCATATCTATCTATCTATATATATCTACAAGCAGAATTCTTGGAGGAAATAAGGTGAACATACTTTTGGCCGCATAGGCGTATCGGAGGGGGTGCAGGGGGACGATCACCCCCCCAAAAGTTTGGGAATCTGTAAGATTCGGGCAAAAAGGCTAAAAAATTCGGGCAGATAATTAAATAAAAACTACCGAAAATTAATGATTTCCAAGCAATTTAATTTGAAATGTTTATAAATTTAGATCGTGAAATTCGGGCAATTGTCGCTCGCCCCCCCAAAAATCGCACGCGCCGTACGCCTATGCTTTTGGGACGTAGTGTACAAAGCTGCTCATTATATGAATTTTGGGGTTGATTGGATCAAAAAATTCATAGCTGAGTTGGATTTGGTAATTTGACTGATTTTGGCTAACAGAATCTTGAATTGGCAGGGAAACAATTTTTTCTAAATTTCATGTGAATTTTATGAAATCATATCCCTCATCAAGCTAATTATTGTCAAGGACAGGTGATACAATTTGAAGAATTCAGAGATCATTTTAAAAGTCATTTGAAAGGGCAACTGTCAGATCAATGAGTGTTCTTTTTTTGTATTCATGTATAGCTAACACAGTGTCCCCACACTTTAAATATGCCATAGCAACCATGAAGCATTTCATGTTTATATCTTCCATTATTTGATTGCACACAAATTTGTGTTGGTGTAAAAACGAGCATGTACGAGTTTGTGGACATGAAAAAACGAGTATAGGTACCTGTGTACGTGTAATAACTAACTTTCCTGAATGTGCTTTATTTTGTTGAGTTGATTTTAGGAAGTTCAGAGTTACAATGTTCATAGTTGCACTTTTACAATTCGTGTTACTCGAATGCTTACTTCGTGTATATGTTCGTAATTGCAGGTTTACAAATTCGTCTAAAAATATACACCTCAACGTTTTCTGTCTGGCAATTAAAGAATGAAATAAAATCTAGTCAGTGTGCGAAATTTCAGAACACTACTGTAAAAAAATTTCAGAACACTAAGTACTGTAATATTAAGTGGAGAAATGGCAAAAAAATGTGAATCAGTTCATTCATCCAAAAAAGAGCTGGTGGTGCCATTGGCCATATTTTGAATCAAAGATAACTGTGTTTAAAGGGTCGATAAATTGAGGTCCTCCCCTATCGGGATAGGACCAGTCTCTATGAGCTCATGGCCCACAGACTTATCGTCATTCTAAATAGAAAGAATGACGACGTTAACAGTGCATATTCATCTCTTGAACTTGAGTTCAAGCCTATTTTAGCTGAGAAGATCAAATTTGGCGCCACACCAGACCACATGACCTATGATGTCATATCCTACCCACAATGCCTCACATCTGCCTCTTTTCTACGAAGCGAGACGCATAGACACGTTCCATCGCGGGGATGGTTGGGTGGGAGCACTACGGTATAAGTCTGTGGGCCATGTCATAGAGACTGGTCCTATCCCGATAGGGGAGGACCTCAACTCTATGTCACTCATGGCCCACAGACTTATCGTCATTCTAAATAGAAAGAATGACGACGTTAACAGTGCAGATGTAGCAAAGCGGCGGTGGGGATGGAACCCACATGCCTGGGAGGCATTGACACCCCAGACAGAGCGAAAGCGCTGCTGGTTAGGGAGGCCTCATGGTGGTCCGGTTTGTGCTGAACAAATGACTGATACCCAAGCAGAAAAACCAACTCAGAGCCCACAAGGGGTGAGATGAAGTGGGCAACAGAAAGGACCCCGAGCAGTGCCACTGGTGGGACTGGAAAGGGGAAGAAGTGGTTCGGCCGAGCCAAGGCTGTGGAACGGCCATGGAAGCTGCAGGAGGAGGTACAACCGAGGAAGACGGGTACCCAAGGACCTCAAAACCCGGCCAAGCAGGGTGGAAAGGAGGTAGCTGTAGAAGAGAGCCCCACGCTGTGCTATGACAGACCACAGGGCCAGAGACCAGCTGCCCAAGCCCGGAAGCTGTGGGAGCAAGAGCTGGAGGCAACGAGAAAATCCTGGTCAGGCTGCAGAGGGGCAGACAGCAGGAGAACACATAGGGAATCCAGAGATGCCCAAGGAGCAGCGGAGCGATCCCAATTGGCGGGAGCCCCGCTCCGAATCCAAGGGACAGGCGAACTGAAGACAGCCATTGCAAGCGGAAGAGTCCCGATGCAGTCCCAAGACACAAGGAGCAGGGCAGTCCAGGGAGAAGAGAACCCGCAGACGAACCCCTACTGGTGAAAGGGAAGGCCGACAGAGTCGCCAAACTGATTCGGAGAAGGAAGAAACAGGTGGTGTCACCACGGATGGGAGACCAATACTGGTTGAAGAACCAAGGAGTGCTTGCGCCAGGCAAGACACCCACCCAAGAAGTTGGCTGGGGCCACAATGGCAGACCGTGGTGGCCTGTGGCCAAACCAGATGCAAATTGGCTGATAAGCAGCCAGCCAAGCAGAAATGGACCTGTGAGGAGGCAATGTTGCCAGGACCCCCAGGATATGGCTGGCCGAGATCCCACTGGTGCGGCAAAGTCGAGGCCGCGAGGCAAGCGCGCTCCCCCCCCCTTTTTCAGAGCCGGGACCGGCCAGAAAGAACAGGAGGCAAAGGAGTCTCCCACAGGGCCACAACCAGGGCCAGGGGAGAGGGGAAGGAGCCAGGATCCTCCAAGCCCAGCCAACCGGAGAGGCCGACGGTCCAGCAGGAGATGAACCAAGGCACGCAGGAGGAAGGAAGGAGCCTTCCGAGGACCTACAGGATCAAAGGGATGGTAGTCCGCGGCGACCAAGGCTGGAGTGAAGGACAACACCCAGGGAGCAAGCCGAAGGAGGACGGGTATGCCGAGCCCCGGAGGCAAGAGGGCGTGACCCAGCAGCGGCAGGCGAAGACGGGGCATCACGGCTCAGGCAGAAAGGCACATTCCAGGAAAGAAAGGTAACTGGAAACATGCCAGACGGTCAAAGGTGGGGCAAAAGCACAAGGCCTGAGCCCGCACCGCAGACCCAAATGGACGAGCAGCCCGCAGGAAGAGCTGGAGGCCAGGAGTAAAGGCCACCTGGGAGAACGACCGTACTGGTACGGGCAACCCCAGCAGAACCAAGCCCAGGGCATAATGCCAAGGATGGCAGAGGCCCCAAGACAGCAAATCCAAAGTGGATAGGTGAAAGGTCCAGGCGGACGGACCACACACACCGCAAGCAGAAGGCAGCCGGAGCCTGCCCAAGGGAGACAGGACGAGGAGAGGGTGATGTCCCTGACAACGTCCAGGAAGGAAGAGTCGGAGGAAGCAGCTGAACAGCCGCAGCGGAGACGACGCCCGAAAGGCCAGAAACACAGCAATGAAAACCCCAGACCGAGCCGATAGCAAGGCCAAAGGGGCATGCTGAGGCCACGACCAACCATGCCGGAGCATGGGGAGGAAGACCAGCCAAGGCAACCTGGCTGGTAAGCCAAGGAGAAGCTGACCCGGACAAGCAGACAGCTGAGGCTGGTGGGAAGACAGCCGAAGGACCCAACCGACCAACAACTCCCGGAGGAGAAAATAGAGCCACCCAGGCAAGCCGCATAGGGAGACTGGGCAGGCAGGCCCAGAGTCCTCAGCACCAGACCAGCCAGTGAGCTGACAGAACCGCAGAGAGGACCCGGGAAAAACGGCAGAGCCCACCAGGGACAACCAGGCCAACCAACTAGGTGGTGCCGGAGCAGCCACCCGAGAGAGAACATACGACGGGTCGGAAGCGGCCCGAGGAAACAGCAAGACACAAAGGAGGCGGGAACCGCCAGGTGCAGACACACCGGAAGGAGCCGGTCCACCAGCAAGTGTTGCGTCGACAGCAGTCAGGACGGGGAGCCTCCCTAACTGCATAGCCCCGGGCCGGAGCCCGAGGGGGTGCAAGACCACCGGAGGAAATCGCGGAGGCAGAACAAAGCCTGGCCCAAGCCGGAGAAAGGAGGGAGACGGCAGCCAGGGCAGAAAGATGCTAAAGGCTGGAGAACCCAGGACAGGAGCAGCCGGAACTACCAAGAGTCCCAGGTGACGACTGCGTACAGGCAAGGCCGGATTCCCGAAGCCCAGGGGGAGGAAACGGGAGACCCAGCCAGCCGGACCTACAGCCCGAGATACTCCGGCTGGGAGGAGAAAGTCGAGACGACCAAGGAGCAGCCACGCCCCCAGACAGAAGGGAGGCTGGGCAAAGGCCAGAGACCCAGGAGGTCCGGAGACCCCGACAGAAAGTGGAGGTCCGGAGACCCAGACAGAAAGTTAAGGTCAAGTGACCCAGAAGCAGCACACCAAGGCTGCGTGGCCAAAGAAGTCACCATGGCCCGGGGAGGCCGGAGAGCCACTGAGGGCCGGCAGACGGCCAGAAGCAGAAGCAAAGGCACCTAATCCGGAGACTAGGGAAAAGGGTCGGATCCTAAAGAAGCCACACATATGTCAGGAGAAGCCTTGTGCAGACGCACACGGCTCACCGCAGGAGACCAGAGGAGGAAACTGCCAGTGAAGACACGAGGTCCGGAGACCCAGTCGCTCCACAAAGGGTCCAGCAAAACCAGGAAGCCCAAGGAAGCCTAGACCCAAGAAACCCACAGAAGGGCCGGAAAAGGCTGGCGTAGTGCCCCAAGGCCAAAGCCCAGAGGCACGGAGACAGGAGCATCACCCTGGAGATGGCAAAGGGAAGCCACAGGGTCCGGGACCCCATAACAAGCTGGAAGCCCGGATGGATGGACAAGACTAAAGCCAGATGGGCAAGTCAAGTGGAGGGTATCTGAAGAACCAGATAGCCAAGAGCAAGCGGATCCCAAGTCAACAACGCCGACCGCAGAGGAGCAGCGAGAAAGTGCCAGATAAGGTAGACCCTGGAGGCCTACGGAAGGGCAGCCGAACCAGCCCGGAGGCCGGTCTAGCCGGGAGGCTGTGCCGGATGAAAATACTCATGCCGGAGCATGCAGGCGAAGTATACCCCTGGGAGTAAGGCTGCCAACCAGCGGGGGTTGGGAGCCCAAGGGCAACCGACAAAATCCCAATTACGGGAAATGAGAACCACAAAAAATAGCCCGACCAGAATGGGACAGGCAACACAGAGGAAAGTGCCCAGTACAGAACTGGGAACCGTCAAACAGCAGGGCTCAAAACAAGCCAGGCAACAAGAATAAAGTAACGATCCCGCAGGAGACCAGCAAGGGGAGAAGGATGGCGAAGAGAGGAGACTCCGGAGAGTCCATGATCCCGGAAGGCAGGAAACCTAGGCCCAATGCACTGAGTGCAAAGGCACTAAGGCAGAGGAAGACCAACTTTGAATCCATAGATTCTTGTCGGCCAGCCAGGAGAAGATCACCATCACAGGTCCAGAACACAGAAGGATCTAGCCAAAGCCAGGGTCAGGCATTCCACCAGGCCAAGAGGACAGGATGGAAGCAGGAATGGCGAAATTGGGATCCGGAGAGCCCATCCAAGAGCCTGAAACGCCGAAAAACGCCTGCTCGGGGCAGGTTCGACGCTTACGGACGGCAGGGGCGGCCATGACTGGGGCCGAGTTGACCAGACGAACAGAAAATAACCACGTCTGTGCAGACCAAAATAGTCTTTTGGCGGTGCCAAAAACGGCAAAATAGCCATCCACAGGACCGTCCAGAAAGGAATAACGCCTTGGAGAGGTCCAGGAGACCCCTCCAAGGATGGAACAGCCAGCAATAAACCCCGCCGGAGCGGGAAAAGCACGTGGCAGGCCGCGAGGCAAAGCGGGCGGCCTGACCAGGCCCCAGACGAACGAAAAACCGTCGTCTTTCCAGGCCGAAAACGTCGATTTGGCGGGCCACAAACGACGAAAAAGTAGTCATAAAGCCAATCCAGCAAGGATTGTAACTGGGGATTGAAACTGGGGGTCCGGAGAGCCCCGGAAAGCGTCTAAAAGCGACGCAAAGAGCCCGGCCGGAGCGGGAAAGCACGAGTCAGGTCGGGCGGCCATGACAGTCCACCCAAGACGCCCGAAAAACGGCGACTTGGCAGTCAAAATATAAAGAAATTAACGACTCCCAAAGTCGTCCAGTGACAGGAACATAAAGGATAGGTGTCCGGGGTTCCGGGGAACCCCATACAACGGTAGAAATGAGAGGATTTCGTCCGTAAACGACGAGAAATTGCAGCGGTGTCAGACCGGCGGCCATGACAGTCAGAGAAATACAGTAGAGTGGACACAAGACGTACGAAGAAACGGCGGCTTGTCAGGCCCAAATTAAAGAAATAACAGACTCCCAAAGGTAGCCAGAGACAGGAACACCAAGGATAGGAGTCCGGGGTTCCGGGGAACCCCATATGACAGTCGTAATGGGAGATTTGAGCCGGAAAACGAGCAGAGATGGCGGCGGGGTCAGACCAGCGCCATGACAGTTGTCAAGACGAAGACGAGCGAGAAGATGTCGTCTTTGCAGGCCTTAAACTAAAAATTAAGGCATTCTCAAAGCAGTCCGGAGACTGCAGTCAATGGAACGGTATTCTGGGGTCCGGAAACCCCAACCTGACGGCAGAAATTGGAGAATGTCGTCCGTAAACGAAGCTGGAAAGTCGGCGTGGGCAGACCAGCGCCATGACAGATTTGACAATCCACGGCCGGCCGAAGTCCGGGGACTTCGACGGTCGATTCTGACGAGGAACAAGCCAGAAAATCAGCAGAAATGATGGAAATCAATCAGCAGTGGCACCAAGAGCAAGGAAAATTAGTGTTAGAGCTTGGAAAAGCGTCTAAAGCACTCGGAATCACTTGCAAAGTCGGAGAGTTGGACGCTGAGGTGAGCGGTCCTACCGACGATCTTTGAGGCAAGAAAACTAATAAAATTACTTACCTTACCCATGCTTAGCTCTGTAAACATGGAAAGAAACCTGAAAGGAAACCTTTGACAACAACCTAACCCATTGTCAATGCCTCAATCAGCCAAAACAGGCAGCTCCAAAAAAACATGTCTGATGCCTTTGGAGCTGAGAAGAAAAGAGGCAGATGTGAGGCATTGTGGGTAGGATATGACATCATAGGTCATGTGGTCTGGTGTGGCGCCAAATTTGATCTTCTCAGCTAAAATAGGCTTGAACTCAAGTTCAAGAGATGAATATGCACTGTTAACGTCGTCATTCTTTCTATTTAGAATGACGATAAGTCTGTGGGCCATGAGTGACATAGAGAGGTCTATTCATATACATTATATATGTTCCCAATCCAAATCCACAAGCCAATACCTGTACCAAATTTCATTACTCTAAGCGAAATATTAAGGGCACAGTGGGTAATTCAAGAATGAAGAAAGATTGCTGTCAAAATAACCACCACAAAATGGCCACCATCTTGGATTTCTTATCATCTTCCCAATCCATACCCACAGGCCAATACCTGTACCAAATTTCATAACACTAAGTGAAAATACTATGGTCACAAATGAACACAAACTCACACAAACCTTAACCAGGACAACGCAAACGACAACGCAGATGACAACGCCAACGCTGACGATCGAATGACGACAATACCTCTTCGTTTTCAAAGAAAACAGACGAGTTAAAAAAGGGCCCAAATGGTTGCCATAGCGACATATATTCCATCTAATGAATTCTGATGTTACAGTAGACGAAATAATAATGCTTACATTCACTGCTCTTTCAGGTTGTCAATGATGTCATTCCCTATACCTGCCATGTTAATTCCAATGCTTTCTATTACTCATAAATGTGTCAGTGACTCAGAGCCTATACATACCATTTTTAAATTGTCTGTCTCACCAATGACCTCACTGATTTCTCTCTGAGTGATGAGCCTGCAACCCTATCAGCGTGCCTCGGCGGCCCAACGTCGGCCCAAAGCCGGTCTGATGCTGCTGACATCGGACCAATGCTGGGCCAACGCCAGACCGCCGAGGCACGCTGACAGGGAAATGCTATGGGGGACAAAAATTTCACAGTTTTACAGAACTGTAATAATGAGTAAAACATGCAGGATTAGAATGATTGTTGCTGATCTTAGGGACCGTTCAGAATTTATGACTGGGGGGTGGGAGTTTTGCTGGAACTTCCCGTCAAAAATTAATACCCCCCCCTTGAGTTTCATGCGGATTTTTAGTACCCCACCCTTAGGTTTCACGCATATTTTTAGTCCCCCCCCCCCTCGACATACAAAGCAATACACACATATATACTGTTATACATGGCCACTCGTACAGAATCGCGTCATTTTGCCGACTTTCGCTTGTAAAAAAGTCCAAATAAAATGAGTTTATGTGTGTTTTTTAACATTTATTCTTTGTTAAAATTTCTTACCCCCCCCTTGGATGTGTTGTCAAAAATTAATACCCCCCCCTTGAAACACATGTGAAAAGTTAGTACCCCCTCAGCCAAAACTCCCACCCCCCCCCCCCAGTCATAAATTCTGAACGGTCCCTTACACAAAAGAGACATTAGCAAGACAGATTGCATAGTTACCAAAACTGCTAACAGAAAAAAGAATATATATATATAATATTCATGTATATATGTTTCAGACTCAAAGATGTTATAGGATAATTGTTATAAATTGGTTGGAAGCAGATGTACAAGATCTCAAACAAACATTACCAAGTGGGCACAATATATGACACATCAACAGCTCTGCTTCTGACTCACTAGGTCTGCACTGTTACCTACTGACTCACATGCTACCTCTCCTATGTTCAGCATTGCAGTGATGCACATTACTGGTAACATATACGTGTTGTTCATAGTTCCCTATGAGTCGGTGAAAAAAACCATACGTTTCAATGGTGAAGATTGGAGCAACACCTTCAATGACATCATTGACAATCTGAAAACAGCTAAATGTAAGCACTTGAAGTTTGTCTACTGTAACATTTTTGATCAAAGTGACAGGCTGTAAAATGCATGCTGGTAACTGAAGTATTCTTCCTGTCTTTGATGTTATTTTGTGGCAAGTCAGCAAGCTATGACAGTTTTGTCATTCAAACTGTTGCTATGGCAATGTAACAATAACAACAAATTGCAAATCAACCTGAAACATCATTTCAAATACAAGGGAAGCTCTTCTGGTCAAATGTTACCAATTGCAGCAGACATACACAATGTAGTAGAAATTTGTACTAATTTATGAACAAAGGAAATGGTTGCCTTGACAACCATTTTTCATGCCTCGGACTGGAGCGAAACCTATGCCATTCCCTAAAAAATCCGAACATTTTGCACAAGGGCTGAATTCCAGCTCGTTAACTTGCTGGTCCATTTTTGGCCCATCATACACCATACTATATTCAATCAAACATTCTGTTTTTTTCTCAGAGGTTTTAGACCAACAAAAGGCACAAATTGAGAACCCAGCACATGCTTTAACAAATTTTCATGGCCTACATTTTTGGGATCCACCTGGAAAAACTAGAGGCAACATAAGATAAAGGGTCGCACATTGCATCGTAATTCTGTCCAAAGGGACGCAATGGTGCCGTTGATATACAAGCTCAAAAAATAGGTTGTTTAGAGATCTGAATAGATAGGTTTTTAGAGTGGAGTTCAAAGCCATCATACTCAACACAATATTTAAAGAACTAAAATGAAGAAATAATAAAATATTATTTGCAGGTCAAATAATTTGCAAAGATCTTTTTCATTGCCATTGATAATGAATTGATTGGTATTGATAACTGATCTGATTACCATCATTGTGTGCCATCAATGATTACCATCATTGATTGCCATGAATGATTGCCATCATTCATTGCCCCAAAGGTCCCCTGTAGGGCTTCCCTTGCCATTGATTAGGGACAGTTAAACTGTCCCTGCATTGGTCATTGATCAAAGACACTATCTTAAAATGTTAAATTAATTGATTTTATGTAAACTTGTATTTATTTACTTAATTTACTTAACTTATTTAATAATTACTTAAATTTGCTATCTTGTATACTTGTGTTCAATGCACAAATAAATGATATACATATATATATTGATTGTCATTCATTGATTGTCATTCATTGATTGCCATTCATTGATTGCCATTCATTGACTGAATGATTGCTACTGACTGATTGCCACCATCATAATTTATTGCCATCATTGACTTCCACCACAGCGTCCATGACGCGACGCAATAGAGTGTCCACGCCATGAGCGTCCATGCCATGACCTGGTGTTCCAGTCCGAAACAGAGTAGCCGGCAAGATCTAACAATCTGGCCAGCGCCAAAAAAAGAATTCCCATTTTCCACAATTACTGGAAAAGTATTGGTACCATGTGAGCTTGACAAACCACAGGCACAACAAATCTGCAATGTTTTTTTTAGCTGAGCAATGATGAACTGTTGATTGATGGTAACCTTGCCTCAAAGAAGTAAAACAACAGACAAAATATCCAGAATAATGACATATTCGGATAATTCTGATAATGTAATTAATTATCAATATAGGTGACGTAAAACTATCTGACAATTCTCAGGTTAGTCTCACTACATTCTTTGACCCTCAGAACAGAGAGTTAGACACCAACACTGTAAAGCTAAGTGCAATATTTTCCAAGATATTGAGAAAATAAGATTCTCCAATTATGGCGGTACTAATATAGGACTTTCTGCTTTCTAATAAGTTAATTATTGTCTAAATATTTATTAAATATTATATAAAATTTTTCAATATCTAGAGAAATTTACCAACAGCTAAAAATTTCTAATTGATAAGTGACATTGAACCCCTCTTGACTCATTTCGTGGAAGTAGACGTTGCTACACCTTCACTCAGAAATGCCCGAAAATGACAAATTTAATGCTCATTTCAAAGGATTTACTTTTTTCTCACTGCATGTGATTTAAATATCTCGAGAAATTATTCAAGAACCTTCTACCAAGAGCTAAACATCACTAAAAATTAAATGACCAAGAACCCGTCTTGACTCATTTCGTGAAAGTAGATAGTGCCATGTTTGAAATAATTCTGGTGAACCAGGTCACATTATATTAATCTACACCTATTTGACACCTTTAAAGCTAGTCCTAAAGTATTCTTTGACCCTTAAAACATAGGGTTAGACACCATAATTTTGTTGCTGAGTGGGATATTAGCCGAGATATTGAGAAAATTAGAATTTTCAATAATGGCGGTAATAATTTGCATATAGAACATTTTTTCTGCATTCTAATGATGTTTATTATTTTCGAAATAATATTTCCATCCAACTGCAATAATGAACATTTTGTTTTTTGAGTGAAATGAGCATGGTTTTCCCAGTCTTAGGTGATTTAGAGGGCAATTTTCGGTCAAAAAATCGAAAAAATCATGAAAATAAACAAAAAATGTATATGGCTATAAAAAGAAGGGTTCATTGTTTCAGAGCTGTTTTATTGTTGTTTAATATAGCACAGGAGGTGAGCTTTCTGGTGATATTTTCACCTAAATTTTTTAGGTGTTATCATGGGAGATATATGGCCTTGAAAAATGGTCTATTTTAGCTCAATGAAAAAATTTCAAAACTTGCATGCGGTTGCCATGGTGACACTGCTTAGCAACCAAAACATTCTTTGTTATGACATCACTTTTGCAATGTCATGAAATATCCCTTTAAAATGATGTATCACTTGTGTTCCTATCTTTATCATAAGTGTGAAATTTTGATGGACAAAATATGCCTTAATTTTTGTTAATTTTGATTAAATTAAGGCCCTCCGAAGGCCAAAAACATTCATTTTTCAATGTGTAGCCCCGACGAGGAAAATTTTTTTTGACCAATTTTGACTGTGCCACTGAGCTATAATTAGGTAAGTGAAACTTTTTGCAAAATTTCAGGAATTTCCGAGAACATCATCCGAAAGGTGTTTTTCATTTTGCCCAATATTTACACGGAGTGCTGGTTAATTAAGAATAAGAAAAAGTCAATTATTTTTTCTGCATACCTTTTGCTGGTGTGGATTTGGCTTCCTGTTAATCGAGGCTTTAGCTCCGAGCCGAGCAACAACAGGAGGTGTTGGTTTTGTGGCATTTAGGGCAGCAGGATTGAAGACCGTCTTCGTCAATCCACCTTTGGTATTTGTAATAACTAAGCTCTGAAAAGAAAAGAAAATTCAATGTTGAAATTCATCAAAATCCTGAGAGTAACTGACTTATATTTTACAGTGAAAAGTGAAATGCAGGGCAAAAATCCTTTAATAGTTTGATTAGTTTGAAAGGCGACAAATTCCTCCCTCTGTCATAAGTCCATATCTTCAGGACATAACTTTTCCAAACCATGTCTCAAGTTTTTGTCACAAACACAAATAGAAACGACAAACAAATTTTAGTAGAGAAACGACCAACACATAAGAGAAACGACATGTTAACATTCTACTTAGGCAACCAAAATATATTTTAAAAATAATTCACATCTCTTCAACAACCCAAGAACACCAGATTTTTTTAAGAGACTACAACCAATAAGCTTGGCTCTCATCCTAGTCTTACCTTATCTCCACTCTCAGCAGCTGCAGCGGCCTTGTTCTTGGCAGTGTTGTTGAGTTGCAGTTTGTGCGCAGGGGGGATTCCAAGACGGTCTTTTATGGATTGTTTCTGTGGAGGCATTTCACTGCCGGCGTGACCGGTGGTGTCAGCCTCGGCCCTCTCGTCTCCTTTGTCCTTATTGTGCCAGAATAACTTGATGAAACGATTGTTGAACACTGGTTCAGGGTTGCGATAGCACGCCTGGGCTTGGGGGCGCGTCTGAAAAGTGACTAGAGCTGCCTCAGGATCACCTCCGTGAGAGACCTAGAAATGAAACAACGTTAAATTAATTTTAAATCTATTAAGAACTGTTAAAAAAACAAGTATCATACGAAGTGTAAAGCTTTTAAACAAAAACAAGTACGTTCCCTAACACGGCTACTAGGCCAACTATAGCTCCTTCAACTGACTCGATGAGACACCATCTCATCAGAACTCCCGACGACATGTAGAGAGTTTGATAACATCTACAGGTACACTTGAACTGATGGATGAGCGGGCTTAACGCCCGGTATTTATGCACTCAGTAGACAAATTAGGATAGGAGGAGTACAAGGAAAAGAGGACATCGGACACACAGCATTTTTTCCACTACTATGTTTAAGTGTTCTCTATGACAAGAAATACATTTAAATTATTAGAAATATCCCACATAGAAAGAATCATCGCTTACCTGCAGATTGACTATTGTTCCAAATTTGCTGAAGTGCTCATTGAGTTTGGCAATATTATTCATTTCACGGGGAACTTTCCTCAATTCTAATGTTGTGTTAGTTGGATCAAAATTTGATTTCTTCCCACCTGAAAGTAATCATGAAACACAACTAAATCATAGCGTCTGGTATGAAGCATTTTGAAAAATATCCGGGCTCCGACAGAAGAAATACCTTTAACGCCTAAATGTATCTAATATATAAATTTTTCTTTTGTTGTAAAACTTAGTTCAGTATTATATTAAAGATAGCAAAAGAGTCCCTTCAGAATATTTTGTCATTTTTACGGGACTGATTCATTATCTCTCCCTTCACTTTGTTCCAAGTTACATGAAATTAACTTTTAGGTCATGAGAATGAATATTCTACGGAGAAACATTCCAGCACACATTAAATCTAAATTTTCAGTTAGGAATACAAGAGTAGAAACCACACATACCCAAGCGACTGTAGTCGAATCCTGGTTTCCTGCCTGGGTGACCCGGGTGACCTTGGTGACTACCGGGATGACCCCCTGGGTGACCCCCTTGGTGGCCACCATGTTGGTAGCTTTGTCTTTCATTTGGTGGTTTTGATGCAATAACTGTGCGGTTGCTATTTTCTGAGCTTCTGACCTCCACTGCAAAATAAAAGTAAATTTGTATGTCACAGAGATATAGACAGCAATAAGTATATAGACGGTGCTCATTCAACACTCCAAGCAAGTGTTGGCTTTTACCCCAGATACAATAAATGGATGTTGAACTCTGAGTATTTTACTATATGTGACGTCAACTATGTTGTTTTAAGTCAGCGCCCCCACCGGTCATGGCGAGACAATTGTTGTGACGTCACGTCAATGTAGCTATCAATGCTGTTGCTATGACGTCACCTATTCAAGCTAGTGCTTGCCATGACCGGTGAGGTCGCATGATAAAGCAACATAACGTCACGTAGGTCAGAGTACGACGTCAAGTCTATGCTTTTACAGAAGACAATTGCAACTGATATCCTACTTCTTGATAACTGGAACGCAAAAAAGCTTAGTTCAAATGAGCAAGGCCACTTCCAAAATAACATACATTTACATTCCGCTCCATGCAGGTTCAACCGAAAATTAACCCAGTTTACCTCCACTTATAATCAAGCTAATTTTTCCAGAACCTTTCCAATTTCCACAGACAGATGGATGATTGGAGCTTGACATCCTGTATTAATGCATTTTGTAGGCTAAATAAGGACAAGAGGAGGACACAACAATGAGGCAAAAGATGGAATTAACCCCCGATTTCTAAAAAAGATGCTCAGACTACTTTTAAAAATGTACATCAAGAACTCTTACACTTCATCTCCTGGTTGCCTTCCTCAACAGGCACACTGACAAGCGCCCCACGACCGTGCTGCGGACCAGAAAACGTAACATTTGACTGCGGACCACCCGGGCCACCTTGTCTGTCTGATGGATAATACCCTCCACCGTTGCTACCTCTTATCAATGGGACTTCAGGGTTGTACGGCTCTGGCTGGTACCCTTCTGATACTGAAATCATAAGATTAATACTAACTTTACACGGATTCTTGTGTGTTGATTACTAAGCAACTGGACCCTTGGATAGAAAGGTGGCTGACCGGAGTGGTGCGGTGGCAAGTTAGCAATTATCAGTTCAACAACAAAAGCAAAGCTACACGTTTTGAGCGCAAGTCATTCTCAAATATTTTTTGTTATGATTTACTCTCAAAATTAACAACACAATGTTAGAATTAAGCATATTGGGAGGCGACTTGATTGAAAAACATAGGCTGCGCAGCAGCAAACCTTCAGCGAAAAAGCACCATTAGAAAGGGACACAATTACGCCATAGAAGTGATGTGAAGCAAGTGTAAGTATATGCAGTAGTGGTCCGGTCTTGGCCTGAAGTTAACTATTCTCTCTGTCCTTTCATAAGCCCGTCTGCCTGCCAGGGTATGTTGAACCATGTAAAGGCCTAACTAGACTAATTGAAACATATTATGGACCAGTTTCATGCATAAACAAGAAATAGGTTGTGAGCTGAGAGTTGGAAACCAAAAGATATTTATTTGCATTTGTTTAAATGTTTGTCAATATTTCAAAAATAAAAATGACTATCAATCATAGCATCAAAAGGCATTATTACATTATATTGGTGATGTGTATCAAATTTCATCTGTGGATATACAATAATGGCCAAGATTAGGCCTGGAAACAGAAGTAATAATTTTGATGTGTTTTGTCAATATTTCAAAAGGTATAGAATATCAATGAATCACACCCACAAAAGGCATGACTTTGTCACATAGGTGACATGTGTAACAAATTTCATCCATGTGCATGCAATAATGGCCAAGTTTTGGGCCATAAATGAAAAAAAAAAAGAAGTTGTTTTACATTTTTCTTAATATTTCAAAAGGTATAGAATATCCATCAGTCAGACCATCAAAAGGCACAACTAGACCATAATGGCTACATCTGTAAAATATTTCATCCATGTACGTGTAATAGGGGCTGAGTCCCAGCCCGGAAACCAAAAAAATATTTTTTGTATATTTTTCTCTATATTTCAAAAAGTACAAAAGTTCCATCAAACAGACCATCAAAAGGCACAACTAGACCATACAGGCTACATCTGTACCAAATTTCATCCATGTACATGTAATAGGGGCTGAGTTCTAGCCCGGAAACTGTCTATCCGCCCGCCGCCCGACTGCCCGCCCGGCGGACGGACAACTTTTGACCAAAGTGATAACAATACCTTCTTCGAACTTCGTTCGCTGAAGCTAACAATGTTGTTACAATCACCCACCAGTGGCCACCACCTCAAGCCAGCCATTAAGACAAAATCATTGAGAAAATCTCTACAGCTCCACAGAGAAGAACGAAACGGCACCGAAATACATCAGCAAAACACAAAGCAAGCCTGGTGTATGGATGAGCTCCACAAATTTCTTAAGCTACGGAAGACAGATGAATTTACAAGACTACTGCAAACTCTCACCTGGAGGCCTTGGGGGCATTTGAGACTTGACAGGAACAGTTCCTGGTGGAGGCGGAGTGGGTGGTCTAGGCCCCATACCTGGAAGAGAATTTTATGCCATGAAAAGAAGTGGAGCATAATACACACAGCTAAAACGAAGTAGAATCCAAAGTTGCCATCTAATAGATCTATTAAATAGTAAGAATCTTATCAGGGAATACAAGCAGCACACATTCATCATAGTTTACACTTACCCGGCGGAGGGTAGTTAGGCCGAGGTCCTGGCATATGATGTGGAGGGGGAGGGCCACCAGGTCCAAGGGGTCCTGGACCTCTCATGGGTGGTCCGGATTGGGGAGGTCGTTGACCCATCCGGGGTGGAGGTCCACGCATGTGCATAGGGCCACCTGGAAGTGGGGGAGGAGGACCACTGTGAGGAGGCATAGGGGGTGGAGCAGAGTGAATCGGGGGTGGTGGGCCCACATGACTGCCTGGTGGGACGCTGAGAGGGGGTGGTGGGCCGCTAGGCAGTGGCAAGGGTCCAGTGGGAGGAGGGCCAGGTGGTGGTGGACCAGAAGGAGGAGGCCCACTTGGAATAGACAAAACCTGTCCTAGTGCATTCTCGTTCAGAACGACTGGGTCAACTCCGTGGTCATATGGACAGGAGCCTCCTCGCATGCAGTAGCCCATTTCTGAAAGAAAAAGATAACTTTCAATAGGACTTCAATGCCAGAAGAACTCCTTTAATCCATAGCAATTACAGTCAATCAATCAAATAAACATATTTCCACATATTTTAAAGTTTTGATTACCTGGCTTTCCAAAATTGCTAGCCAGCTCTCAACCAAATTACTCTTCATTGTATCATCATCACCCTCCATTATTTTTACCTCAGCAAAGTAAATTGGAGATATACCAAGACCAAGATGTACAAATGCACCTGTTGTCTTATCTATTACAGTGAAAACATTGACTTACCATCATAATCACGGCATCTTGGCTTGCCTTGTGTGTTGGCGAATGAAGGCGTTACAGTTACCGAACTGCTAACAGCTGGATCCGATGTTCTATAATCTTTGTTGTCATCAGCGAGAGGGGTTGATCCTCGACTGTCTACTTTTTCTGGAGTCCTCGATCTTCTTCTCGGAGACCATGACTTTCTTGGTGAGAAGGATCTCGCTCTTGGTGACCTTGACCTTCGGGGAGACCTAGATCTGGGTCGAGGAGAAACCCTTGACCTTGGCGACCTAGATTTCCTTGGAGACCTAGACTGCCTTGGTGGTGACCTTGACCTATATCTTGGAGATCGACCTTTTGGTGACCTTGATCTAGATCTAAACCTTCCTCCTCGGGGTGACCTTGAACGACTTCTTGAACGATTGGGGCTCCTCCTCCCTCGTCTGTGGTCCACATCGTGACGGCCGTGCCACTGGCGATTCTGTCTGCGATCTCTTGTGTCTGGTCGTCTGTCTTCGTTATACCGACGACCTAATTTTCTGTCATCACTGAAAGGATAGACGACAAAACATTATGACAAGTTCACTAAATACCAGAAGTAAGAAAATTACGATCATAGGCCTAAGTTCCGATTCAAAACTTACCGGTCTTTGATAGGACTGCGAGATCGAGATTTCCGTTTTCTGCTTTCCTCTGTGGCTGCCTGAAGAAAATATTCATTCTCAGATAAGAACATGAACACTTCAAAATCACAAAATCAAAATTATAGAAACAACTGACACATAAAATGGACAAGTACCTCGTCATTCTTGGAAGATCTTCTTCCTGACTCTGTTTTGCTCTGCGTTGTTGGAGCACTCGTATTATTACTTTCAACTGCTGCTGCTGCTTGAGGGCCATTTCCAGCAGTTGGTAAATATGCCTTAGTTTTTATCACATTCACCAGATCATTTATAAAATCTTCAGTTTCTGCAACAAAGCATACCAGCATTATCAGCTGATTATGACAACCATTAAACAATGGTTGCAAAAGACTTGCAAATTTGAAGCCTAATCTCTGCCTTCTCATCCCAGCGAACATGAGGCCTTCATTAGTATGCAGGCCATACTGTTACCAGTAACTTACCAACACATGTTCTCAACTTCTCAAGGGTTTGCTTCTCCTTTTCATCTTTGGTCTATTTGTTACTATTTGCCCGTATTTGGCTAATGATGTGCCTCTAGCAATGCTTTTCCTTGGATAAAAATGCAGTTAGCCACAAAGGCCAATTTTGAGTGAAATGCATGTATTTGTGGCTAATTGGCAAACAAAAAATGCATTTATCATTACTTTCATTAGCCACAAGGAAGATGCATTAGCCAATGCTACTGTGGCTAATGGCTAGGAAAAGCACTGACTCTAGAAGTTATAGAAAACTCACTTGACTGAAGGAAGACTTCCAGCTGATCATTACACATCTTCTTCAGCTCCTCCTCTGTTTTATCTTTCTTCACCAATGCAAATATATATTTGACCAGCGCATTTGGTTCACCATCATATCTGAAATAAAGACAATGCCTATAATTATATTATCTAGCTTATGTCGTCATTATCAATGTCATTGTTTAATTTAAGACATTCAACAAGATGGACTCTTCGAATACTATGTCAAATAGGAAAAAAAATTCAAAACAGGCTGAAACAGAATTGTAAGTTCTGTCAGGAAAGTGACCACTGAGCCCACTCTGACAACAGCACTACAGTTTCTAAAGAATGACCCTGCACCCTCTACAGCATCGTGCCGTGTTTAAAAAATATTGAAATAAGGTTTTTAATGTCAACTAAAATTGCCCAAAATACTCTCAGCTCGACAAATTCTTGGAATAGCATTCATAGGTGTGTGACCAAATGGATGGATGATTGGGGCTTTACGTCCTGTATTTATGCTCTTGGCAGAACAGGACGACACCGCAAGGAGGCATTTGCATTGCTATTAGCTGATCGATCCCGTCTCAAGTGAAGCCAGTGGTTCAAATAGCCACTAGGGATGCTCCGATATCACTTTTTCACCTTCGATCCGATGCCATCGCTAGTATTTTGTTGCCGATACCATTGGCTATATATAATTATAAAGCAGTGCCTCCCACCCATACTGATACTGCTTTTTGGTGCCCGACCCAGTGATTCTGCTTTTTGGTGCCGGATCAGCACCAATACACTGGTATCGCATTGGTACATCCAGAAAAGCTACGGGCATAAATTTTTCAAAACCATTCCAGATGGCCCTCTGAGGCTCAGTCTGTCTCTACCAAATTCTCATACATCAGCTGCCACATTGCCCTGAATTGTCACCTCTCAAACTTGCCCAGCTGGTGGCACATCTATCAGTCTCAGGCAAAAATATCAAAGGATCTGCAACCTTTTGTTTTGAGCTAGCAGTACTACACTCTCAAGTAACACCAACAGCTCACACCGCATGTCAAGACCACACAATTGAATACAAACCACCACAATATTCAAGAGTAAACACATTTTTGAAGAGGTCAATTGCTTACATGGGCGTTAGTGCCTTGGTCATCCAAGACCGCAGGGCGTCACCGTTCTCTATAATCATCTTGTGACGGACTAGAAGCTACTTGACAACCTGGACATAAATACAGCTTATTTTTAACAACTTAAAACGTATTTTGGACGTTATTTATCCACATTTAAGTCCACACTTCATGCGCGTCTTGTCCAAGATGGCAGTTTCTCCTCTCGCAAAATCTCGCGATGAATTGCGTAACTCTTGCTAGGTGTCAGCAGAAACGCATACAGGACGTCCGACTCCACGCCATGACGTTATAACAGTCTATACTGACTAGTGGCGCCGCTTGCGGGGGTGACAGAACAGCATGTAAACAATGGCACAACAGTGCAGGTCGCTCCAGAAATCAGCTCAAAATGTGATTCAAAGGTGAGTGATTGTCATAAATCCATGGGATTGCTATTGTTAATGATGAAAGGAAAGGTTTATTGCAATTTGGCTGGATTTTGCATGCATGTCAATGGCAATTGAGGCCGATTACACCAGTTACAAGTGTGACAATTGACTTAATTGAGTGATCATTGACAGTTCTGTGAATGCAATGGCAGTTGACACTATATCTAATGGAAATTTTCCTCTGATATCATTTTGCTGAATTCATAATAGAGCATTAGATATTTGGTTAAGCCAGTTACCAGAACTCTAGACTTACTGGCTGGAGCCTGGGAGCCTAGACATTGCAGTCTGAGTAAGTTGCTTGCTTTTCAGCTGGCTTAAACTCTTGACCTCAATTGACTTGGAACAGCTACTTTTCTAATAGGCCTAAATTAACCTGATGCTTTTTATTTATTTTGTAAAATATAAACCGTATAATTTCCTATTTTTCGAGGAAGCTTGAAGTTGTGTAGTCCCAACTGGCACCAGGGCAAATAGGCAAATATCAGGGCAAATTCTGACTAATGTCTGGTTAAATCCTGACCAATATTCATGCAAATCCTAGCCAATATTATTCAGTATAAGGGACCATTCAGAATTTATGATAGGGCATGTTTCAAGGCAGTATGTCATTTTAAAGAAATATTCCAGGATCACTAATAGAAATATTCCTGGATCACTAATATATTAGTAATATACTTTACTTCCTTCAACATTATGATTTTGACATAGGCCTAGTAACCTTTTCACTTGGAAGTAGCTAGTGTTTGATTTGTGACCAATTGTGAAATTTTAACATACTTTTATATGAGCTTTTATGAAATTGCTTGGCAATTCACTTTTTCTCTAGCCCTGAGGCCTACATTACAATAACTGTAGGATAGGCCAATCTATGAAGTAATGCTCTTCATTGTTTGTTGCAGGTGGACCGAGACCTGATTATTAGTATCGGAACTGCTGACAACAGTCTGCTGTAAGAGCAGGTGAGCGAGCGAGGCTGCAGACTGACAAAATTCAGGTCGAAATGGCTATCGAATTGGCATCTGGGGCAGGTCCGCACCCTGCATACTCAGTAGAACTGCACTAGATTTTTTCAGAAGTTCAAGTGAGCGAGGACTTGAAATGGAACAGCTCCAGCGAAATGGTGTAGCCTGAACGCTAACGCTCGCAACTAACTTAAGCAGGCTATACTGTAGCCTGCCAGAACAGACCAAATGGTGTCGGAATGGTATCGGGAGCATCGACAACAAAATACTGGCATCGATATTTGATCGGAACAGAAAAAGTGATATCGGCGGAGTATCCCTATTTGAGATTAAATGATTACGATGATAAATTTATTTGACTTATTTTTAATAGAACAACAAACATGATGAAACAGCAAAAAGCGTCAGGCCTACATTTATATATAGGGTGTTGGACTGTTGGTTTATCAAGAATTTTACTCACAAATTAGGCCTGATTTCATAACAATCTCAATTTTGTTGAATTGTGGTAAAAATTTGGAAGGATTAAATATTAGATTTATGAATCATTTATCATTATTAATTGTTTAGCATTTTGTTGTTCTTGAATTGAATTGTGTGCTCTTGTAATAAATTATTAGTGTTTGAATTAATAAATCATATTGAATTAATAATTATTTTGTATGTTTTTTTTGTGATTATAAACAAGTGAATTCCTGATTAAATGTATTGTGGCTTATAATTATGCATGTAGGGGAGATGAGGGCCAGTTGTCACAGGGGCTAGTTGTCATAATGCAGATTACTCTGATATGGATGGTAGAAGCTGATGGCAAATAAATCAATTTTGATATTTTTATTAGCATATGAAAATTGTTTGTGTGTTATCACAAAAATGTGTAATCTGTCAAAATACATTTTGCGCCATTTTCAAATATTCATCATCCTCCAATTTGAGACAATTTTTGGGAGATTCAGGCCCCGATTCGTGGTGGCATTAACTCGTAGTCTTCATGAATAATGTGTGTGTGTTTTCTAAATGGAATCAGAATTTATTCTCCTTTGATTACTGAGATATCAGTTGATTATGATCGTGACGAGGATAGGCTGGGGCTAGATGTCACAGAGGCAATTTGTTTTTTTCAATGGAATCTGATGTACTCCAAGCTTGTATTATAGAAAATCTGTCAGAGGTTACTGGCCTCAGGGACCCCATTGCTACCATAGGGGTGCCACTTGATGTGAGACTCACTAAAATTTAATTGCAGTGGAACCGGATGCAAGGATGTGGCGGATCCAAACAGGGTTGTCTTGCTCTTCTCATCTCAGTGGTCTAGAGGGGGGGGGGGAGGGTTTGCGGTGCCGGACCCCCCTCCCGGATCCTCTAGTGGAGGGGGAAGCTCCCGAAGAAGCTGGTACTCAACCTGAAGTCAAATTGGCTAATGATCTTTGGTGGGGGGGGGCTATGGATTTTTTGTGAGAAAAAAAGAGTTTGTTTTCACCTTTAGCCAGGATACTGTTAGGCCTATGTTAAAATTGTGACAAATTTAAAGAGTTTGTCGCTAGTCCGCATGCGAAAGAAATTGTTTTGTCGATGCTTTGCGAAGGAAAAAAAAGTTGTCTCGGTGGTCGGGGGCTGACCAGATGATCTTTGAGGGGGGGGGGCTATGGATATTTGGTGAAAAAAAAGATTGTTTCCCACTTGACACTGAAAAAAAAGTTTGTTCAGCACGTGGAAATAAAAAAAAAAAGTTTGTTTCCACCTGTAGCTAGGGTACCATAATGTTAAAATTCCGATAAAAAAGTTTGTCGCGAGTCCGGAAGCGAAAAAATTGTTTGTCCCGGGGGTAAAGTCCATAGCCCCCCCCAACTATGGTCTGGTCGGCCCCTAAAATTCACAGCCCCCCCGCCCCCCATTCTCATATGGTTGGCCCCTTAGTTGGAAAGCAATCAGATACAAGATTAATTTTCGGTACCCTCGGCCCCATCCCTTGCCCATTTCTGCCATGTTTGCCTTTTGAAATTTCCAATCACTTGATATATATATATATATACATATATATATATTTTTGCTCAAAATATTCCTTAGGACTTACAAAAGCAAAGATTCATAATAGATTTGTGCACATATTCAGTTTAATAAGGCATAAAACACAATTAGTATCAATCTAGAGATATCCATTTGGACGATAGGGCTACCATGCAAATGCAGAGCTGAAGCAGGAGGATCATAAGTAATGAGGCTGAGTTGTCATGAATCAAAAGAATAGATTTTTCACCTTCTCAAATATATTTATAGTGCCTCTGAGCATAAATAGAGAGGGGCCTCAGAGGCCCCTGTGGACCGTTGGTGAAACAAAATTTGGTGGCCAATAGGAGGGTTAAGTAGGGTATGAAATTTTGACAAAAGAAATACATAAATCATGCATACACAGTTTATTAAGCTGCATCTTTTTACTCACAATTTTAAGGCCTGAATGCCAAGGATGTATATGCATGTGTGGATTGCTTTTTATGTCTGGGGCGGTACTAGATATCCACATGAAATGCAAGAGGGGTATCGATTTTTAACGAACAATTCCAACAAAACTGTCATCCCAGTCATAAATACTGAGGAACATAAGTCAGGGACAGCTCAGAATTTATGACTATAGGAGGAGTAGAAGATTTAATTGTTGGAATTAAGTTGCCGTAAAAATTCACCCCCCCCCCTTAAGTTCCATGATGTGTTTTAGTTCTCCAGCCCTTTCTAGGTTCTCCAGCCCTATCTAGGTTCTGTGCCATAAGACATGTAAAGCAATACACACATAATTATAAACTGTTATACAGGAGCTTAGCCAGTGGGGGGGGGGGACAACATTTTTGGAGGATAATTTGGGAAATGGTAGACAAAAATGGGGGAATGGTGATAAAGAAGGGGAGGAAAATTATGGAAAAGAAATGGAAATTCACCAAAAGAGGAGATTTTTTACCTAGTGAACAAAATAAATAGGGAAATTAAAATCAATAAGTGAACAAGGGTCGGCAATTACAATGAAGAGATTACAAAGGAGATATATTGAGCATTATGACAGAATGTGAGGCATGCGACAAAGACTGAAAAATTATTTTGGGGAAATGTCGTGACGGAATCCCTCCCCCAGGGGCAGACTGGCGCCAATTTGGGCCCTTGGCAAAATAATCAACGCGCCAATGGACCATGGTATGCCCCTTCAATTGGCATTTAAAGAGAAAAGCAAAATACTATAGTCCACATAATTTAGTTAATATTTATTAGGGTGGGGCCCCTTGCAAAAGGCCTTGTCGTATTCAGTTTCTTGTATGGCCCCCCTGAGTGGATGGGCCCGTGGCAGATGCCACTCTGCCACATAGGCAGTCCGCCCCTGCCTCCCCCCCCCCCGGAAAAATACTCGGACCAAACTGAAACTTCTAGCTCAAACTTCGTGGAAAACTTTCCCGATGCTCATGAACAAGTCTCTTCATAAGTGTGGTAACGGGGCCCATTCTGCTACGCTCCTTCCATTTTAAATGTGCTCCTTGAATATTCACATCTAGATTCATGGACCGATGAACCAGGTGCATGTATTACGTGATGTTATAGTAGTAGTGCCTCCTGAGATGGGCATAACTCCCCATCATCCCCCCACCAGTCATAAATTCTGAATGATCCAATGCAGGGCGGGATCCAGAAAATTCCGTGGGGGGGGGGGGGTCTATCGGGCTGTCACGTCATGGAACGCATGATTCGCGACATAACGTGACTGCACGCTGATAAAATTGTGTAAAACTATGTACATTTTGGTCTGGTGGGGGGGGGGGGATGCATCCCCCCCCATTTCCCCCCGCGTCCATCCCTGATCCAATGACCATAAGATTATTTTTCATAATTTATTTCATAATTTTCAAATGAAAATGGCAGGGGTTCCTTGGGAGCGCAGGCCTAATCCACACAATTTAAAAAAAAATCAAATTAATATTAACCATTGACCAATGTATTGCTATAGGCCCATAGGCAGATTCTCCCCCCCCCCCCCATTTGTCAGTTAAATCCTTCATATTGCTATTTGGAAAACAAATTTTTTTTAGAGACTCCAATACTATAAGTACTGCCGCGCCTCCCCTTTAAAAAACTCCTGTGTCCGCCCCTGAGGCCAGTTCCACTGGTCAAGCTCATCTCAATTAAGTATTTAATATTCAGTCAGTGCACTACTTAAATTGCATTACTGGCTTGCTTTGGAAATTAGCAGATTGATTAAAAAGAACTAAGAGGGCAAACATTACATTTCCAGGTGGTAGGAGAGCTTGCATGATTTAAAAAAAAAGTTTTTGCCCTCCACTATGCTTTGGATTTTATATATATCATATTTCAATATACTGAGGCCAGACATTTATTTTTAGGTCTAAATTTATGTATTTCATGTACTAACATAATGACTAATACCATAATGGAGCTGTAAAAATAGGAATACAGCAGCAGTTATAATATTGGCCTATTGGGCAAATAGCAGCAGGCTAAATGCAAACAGAGCATGCTGTAAGACCCTATTTGTCTTAAAATGGTAGGCTTATTTACCTAAATAGGTCTCAGTGTCAGTCAGACATCCAACAGGTACAGAGAATAATGGCAATTAGGCCTGGCAGTGCTTAATGCCAATTATGCCTGGCTGTACTGAATGGCTATTAGGCCTGCCTGCACTGAATGCCTATTAGGCCTGAATTAGCACTCAATGCCAATTAACACATTCACATAGTATGTACAAAGCTGTATGTGGTATATTATTGCAATATACGATGTGACAGGTGCTTTAGAGGGACAAGCAACTGGTCCACACTGCTGCAACAGCAGCGACCAGCCTGCTTCTGTGCTCAGTGTCCTGGTGTGCTGTCACCCCCGCAGTGGCGCTGCGAAAAAACGCAAGTCTAGTGGCGCCGCCTATAGGAGTCCGCCGTCCTGTATGCGTTTCTGGTGTCAGCACTGAGCCAAGAAATCAACAAAGCCACGTGCTTGTCAAACTTCTCACCAATTTAGGTGTTTTCTCTTGTTTTCTGGTGATTCAGGCTATGAATTAATGGTGTATTTACTGATAAATATCTATAGACTCTAATAGATTAAGTCATTATTGTTAGTCAATGTTATCTCTTCAAAATGCCTCCCAAGGCCAAATCAAAAACTGAATGGGTGACTTGTGCAAATTGTGGCTGTGTATTTAGTAGCAAGGATCATGTCATTCACAATGATTTCTGTCAAAAAGAAGCTTCCAGCTGGCCTCATGGTTTCATAAGAGATCAAGTACTATTCGCCCTTTTTGTCGCTGAAGGTGGGTTCAATAATTTAATAATTGATAAATGGTTGCGTCTCAATTTCTAATCCGCATACATCACATTGTTTTATTTCACTGTAAATTTTCTCTGTTGTAGGGAAAGGCGATAAAGCAGTGAAAGATTTCAAGCCTCCAAATGAAAACTACATCTTATGTCACCCAAGTACGATGCAAATTGCTGGCATGCACATCGGCAGCAAAGTTATCATGTGTAATTCGATGGTCTGCTCGGTGTGGCCAAACCAGTCGCTGTCTTTTGCAGCAGTGCAGTTGAGTCCGGAAATCAACAGTCAGTTGAACGAAGACGAAAAATTAAGGAACCACATAGAGATCAAGAATCTCCCAGTTCCTCATCAAAGAGCTGTTTGTCTTTGTCTCTCATCAAGGTAACCCTTATTGAATTGCTCGATCAGTGCAAAAAACAATTCTGTTGCTTTTAAAGTACACAACTAATCATCTGTAGTCTTTCATCAAGGTAATTAACCCTAATAGAATTGCTATGGGCATAAATTAAACAATTCGGTTGCTTTTTTTTAAACTAATCAGCTGATATTTTACTCCATCTGCAGCGGTAAAACCGTCTATGTACTTCTATTCTTATTTATACCTTATAACTTTAAATTTGGTTAATTCCAAATTTAAAGAAAATTAATTTTGGTGTATTTTTGTTTATTGGTTCTTCAAACCGATCCCAACATTGCAACATTAATTTAATGAAAGACCCTGTAAATAGCACAGGCAATGCATGATGAATACAAGCAACTGAAATTGAACTACCAATTGCTCCTTAATGATAACTAAATGACCATTCTTTTCCATACCTTTCAACCTTTGTCATTTCAGCAACATCAAAGACTTCATGCAGTCCAAAGACTTTACAGAATTTTTCAAAAGACATTTTGGTGAGTTTTGCAAGACAATCGTGCAATCTTAGGCGATAGAACAGGCTTTTCTTTAGATGAGATACGCTCAAGAGATGCTTCGTAGTGCATAGAAGAGACAAAATTATGCTAATTTTTGTGTGGAAAAATTAATCCAGTTTTCCAATCGCAATTCGCAATCTAAATGAAATAGTTGAAACAGGCCAAGTTTTGATGGTTGCTAAAGATTATACAAAATTTATTGAGAAATTGTCAGAATATATTACCCGCTCTTGTAAAATGATTTTGATTTTCTCCACTTTTTTGCTTCCAGACAAAAAATTTGTGAAGACGAATGATGTCCTAAAAATGAATTACTATGGGCAGCCCTGCGAAGTGACTGTGAAAGCTGTGGAAGGATTTAGTTGTGGGACCTCAACAACGTCTCAAAACATGGATACGTTATCTCGGAAACTTCAAGGACTAAATTTAAATGCAAACTTTTATGAAATCAATATGAAAACCAAAGTGGTATTTGAGGAGCAGTCAAAGGAAACACAGAAAAATGACCACAGTTTTACGTTGGATCAAGTGGGTGGCCTGTCTAAACAGATTACTATGTTACAAGAACTCATTAGTTTGCTTTTACACAGCAATTCATCATCTACTATAAGAGGTATGTATTCAGATTTACGCAAAAGACAAGTTGAAATGTCACAAATTGATCGCATCTGGTAGGCCTATGTCATATTGTAAGGAATCTGACTTAATATTTTAATTTCCACAGTCTGGGTTGAGTTACCTAAGTTCTAGTGAAGTGAATCTTAAAAGCTATTTCATGGCGACGAGCATCTCTCACATTGTGTACACAACTACATTTGGTAAAAGAGGGATGACGGATAGGCTGTTTCATAATAAATTCTGAAATATTTGACATGGACTTAGGGGCCGACCAGACGATAGATAGTTGGGGGGGGCTATGGACTTTACCCCTGCGACGAACTTTTTTGTTTAGTTCACGGTGCGTCGACGAACAATTTTTTTCGCATGCGCACTTGCGACAAACTTTTTTATTGGAATTTTAACACTACGGTACCCTAGCTACAGGTGAAAACTTTTTTTTTAGTGTCAATTGGGAAAAAAAAAATTTTTTTTCACCAAAAGTCCATAGCCCCACCCCCCCCCCCCCCCAAAGATCATCTGGTCGGCCCCTTAAAATGGGAGGCAGGCAGGGTGAAACTATACTCTCCTCTTCTCCCTCCCCCTCCTCCAGTTCTGCATATGCTTCCTCCTGGGAATGCAGATGAGAGAACAGTCAGGTAGGCGAGGAGGGAGTTGAGGAGAGAAAAGAGGCCGGGAATAGAGGAGGAAGTGAAGGAAGTAGCAGAAAAGCAAGTAGATGCAGAGGAAGGAATGACAGAGGGAGTGGAGGAGAGAGCAGACAAAGAGGAGGGAATAGAGAATGGAGATGAGAAGGGGGCAGATGAGGGGGAGACTAGAGGCAGGGAATGGAGGAGGTTGTGGAGAGAGTGAAGGAGAGAGCATAGGAGAGAGTGAAGGAGGGAGCAGATGAGGGAGTGGAGAATGAAGCAGGGAAGGAGAGAAAAGGGGAATGGAATGGAGGATGGATTTGAGGCGGGATCGGAGAAGAGGAGGGATCATATATGAAGAAATGGAGGAGGGAGCAGTGGAGTTGAATGAAAAGAGGCCGGGGATGGAGGAGGCAAATTGGAGGAGGGAAGTGAAGGAAATAGCAGAGGAGCAATGGAGGAGCAGAGGATGGAATATCTGAGGAAGTAAAGTAGTTAGGCCACGTATAATTGATTCTTAGCTTCGCAGACTCGCTTACACAATAGATTTTTTCCGATGGAAAAATAATTTTTTTTTGACATTATAAAAAACAATTTCACTTTTTTTTGTCCTACCGACCGACCCTAGAAAAAGTGCCTTAAGAAAATCCGAGAAGCTAAAGATAAATTATGTGTGGCCTTAGCAGAGGTGGTGGGGGCACATGATGAAGCAGAGAAAGGAGCAGATGAGAGGAGAGAAAAAAGGCAGAGATTGGAGGAGGGAACAGGGATTTGAGGAGGGAGCAGATATTGAAGTGGAGGAGGGAATGGAGGAGAGGAGGGATCATATATATGAAGAAACGGGGGAGGGAGCAGAGGAGAGGGCATGACAAAGGAGAGGAGAGAGTGAAGGAGGGAGCAGAGGAGAGAGTGTAGGTGCGAGAAAAGATATGGAAGTGAGGAAGGTGCAGAGGAAGGAGGACATGATGAAGTGGAGGAGGGAATGGGGGGGGAGGAGAGAAAGGGAGGTGAGGAGGGAGCAGAGAAGAGAGCACATGTGAGGAAGTGTGGAGGAGAGGAGGAAATGAATGAGAGGAGGGAGCATATGAGGAAATGGAGGAGGGAGCAGAGGAGGGGGTAGATGGTGAAGTGGAAGAGGGAAAGGAGTCGCCAGCACAGAATGGAGCAGATGAGGAAGTGGAGGAGGGAGCGGAGCAGCAAGTAAAATTAGGAAGCAGAGGAGGGATTGGAGGAGGATTGGAGGCATAGATTGGGAGGTGGAGAATGCAGGGTAGGTCCACTGCCTAGATCACAATGCAACATGATTTTTTTTCCAGTTGGATTGCCAAAAGGAGTACTGTTGTATGGTCCTAGTGGAACTGGGAAAACAACCTTAGCACAAGCGATTTGTCAATGGTCTGGTGTCAACATAATTTCTGTAACAGCATCCAACATTTGGAGCAAGTGAGTTTGTGTCTTCCTAAATGGTTGTTCTTTTATTGAGATAAAGCTTTTGTCTTGCTGAAAATTTATCTTAAAATATTTCCAGAAGTTAAGTACCTAGTATATGTCAGGGCTGTGGCAAATTTTTAACACAAATAGGCCTACGTCACTCAGGGAGAGTGGCCTACATGTAGGCCTACGGCAAATGTATCATGGATTCCTGGTGTTATTTGAGATATTTCATGTGAATACTGAGAAAAAGATAACCACATAATATGGTGGCAGATTAAACTATATATTGTAATTCTACATTTGTTGTCCAATATCTGTGAAAGATATTTATGTTTTCAGATACTATGGAGAAACTGAGGGAAAAGTTGCCCAGCTCTTTCAGGAAGCCAAAGAAAGGTAAGCTAGACCTTTTCCAAACTTCGTCAGAGTTTTTTGGTCTGAACTGCTCATAGTACTTGTGAGATTGTTATCTCCCCTGATCTCAAGTTGTAAAATGTACAGTTGCTCTTGAAAGTAAGGACACCTCGCAAATGATTTGCCATTGAATTCAATGTTAAATATGTGTCTTGGGATAATGGCTAAAGTAGGATTGATATTACTTGCATTAATGACAGGATATTTTTAGGAAGAGGTAGCCTATCAGGCAGGAGAGGGATCCAAGTCTTGTAGTCAAGTTTGTACACCCTTTACTTCATGTTGAACAGCATCATATCGATGGTGAAAGCTCAAAACCTCTTAACTCAGAAATACACAATTATGGCTAATCAAAGACAAAATATTGAGCAAAAGACAAAAAACTGATGTCTGGAAATCACAGGATTACTTTTAGGACAACCCATTTTATGTTTTGGCAAATAAAATACATAATTTTGCTTCTTAATGTGAAATTGGTCTCCATGGCAACAAAGGTCAGGTGTCTTGTATTTGCACGACATAAGAGGTTTTCAGCTTTCAAAAATTCGAGTTGAGAGGTTTGTGCATAAGCGGATGTGTCCTGTGTCATTGCACCTCTGGGCTGTTGGACCAATCAGGTCGTGGACCATGGCAATGAGGTGAATAGTGAAGTATATCTGAATAGGGAGGCACTTCAGGATAACCAAAGAGGTAAATGACAGCCATTTTTCAATATAGCCGACATTGAGCGTGCCAGACACTGTTTAATTGAATGAAATCATGGCCTCAATCGAAGTACATCATGGCAACCTTTTGAAAAATAGGACAAACAATTCAAATGCCTACTAACTTCGGCATTTGCAAAAAAATATTACAATTATTCAAGTGTTATGTGTGTAAGTAATGTAATTTTCAATCATCAGAACACACTTGTAACACAATTTCACGAAGTCGTCTGCTACAAAAAGGTGTAAGATACACACAATTATAAGTCACTTCAGCAAATTTGGATTGGTTAATTGTCTTCTTTGACACTCAAAACATAGGATACACACCACACTGGTTGCACTTAGTGGAATATTAGTACAGATATGGAAAATATAAGACTTTTTGATAATGCCGGCATCAATTTGAGCGAAATTGACGTCATAAGTCCCTAAACTTAATTGAAGAATTGTAAATAATTAGTCAATAACAGCAATTTAAGAAAATTAAAATTAGCAGTTGTTTGAATTCTTTATTATGTTTTCACAAAGTTCTAATGATTTCCTAAAGTTGAGGCCATGATTTCAAACCACTGAACTGAATCCAACAATGACGGACATGCTCATTGGTGGCCCGATCGAAAATTGTCGTAATTTCCCGTAGGGAGTTAATTGGAAGTGTTTCCCTATTAAGATGTACTCTATATTCACAGGTCTGCACGCAACTGCCAAATTTCATGCTTCTAAGACTGTCTGTAAAATCTTTCACATAAGGTCATGTGTATACCTACCCACGAACAGAAGCAACCACTCCTCTCCATAACTCTGAGAGTATGGAAAATTATGCACTTTTTGGGCATTTTGAAAAGCTTCAGAATCCAAACTGAATTTTATTTGGCAAATATGGGCAGCTTCCCATCCAAATGGGAGCCTTCTATTTCAATATAATACCTACCTTAAAATGTATCAAATTATTGTGATTATACTTATAATTACTGCCTCTCTTGTCTGGCCTAATGCAAACTTCCCGAGAAACGGTATTTTTGAGTTAAGAGGTTTCAGCTTTCAAAGTTTCGGCCAATGTGACTTAAGAGGTTTTAACATTCACCCACAAGAGGGCATAAACCAGTGTCAAGCCTGTGTTCTTCAATTATCATATAGAGGGCATACAGTGAATGCCATCTTGTGATAAAATACACTTTGGCCCAAATTTGAGTTAAGAGGTTTTGAGCTTTCACCATCGATATATATAGTGGATCGAGAATCTTGAAAAAGTTTTTAAAAGACTATATATTTGATTTTCCAGAGCTCCTTCAATAGTATTCCTAGATGAGCTAGATGCCCTGTGTGGGAAGCGTCAGAATAGTAACAATGAAGTTGAAAGGCGGGTTCTTTCTTCACTTCTGACCTCAATAGACACACTGGTAAGTTCTAAACACTTTGCTTCATATCATCTTATAAACAAGATCAATTGATTTTTCGACCCAATCTTAATATCTAACATAGAATGGAGTCCCTTGACTGATTAAACTATAGGATTGGCTTGTTCACAGTTGTTTGCACCTTCAGATTCTTTATAATGGATGGTTCAATAGATGCGGTCCTCTAATGCCAGTTCTGGTCGCTCATGGGGGTTGATTTACGATGATTTACCAGAGTTACACATTGGCCCTATTTGAAGGATCCTCCACATTCCCTGCAGGCCGTTTTTGTGCCAAATTGAATGTGCATGCAATTACATACCACATGGTATATTTTTTTGTATTAATAGTGACCGATCTTTTTTAAATCTAGTTGAACAATACGAGCAATGTCATGCTGCTGGCTGCGACGTCCAGACCTGATGATATAGATCCTGCACTCAGGAGACCGGGAAGATTCGACCGAGAGATTGAAATTGGGGTACCCTCTGCATTGGACCGACAAGAAGTAAGGAATTTTATAAAGACTTGTAAATCCATGTGAATTGACATCATGGACATGTTTATTTTGCAGCATATTTGCCATTAATGTAATGTTAAAATATAATTTCAGAAGAGAAATTTATTGTTTTGCTACATTTATACAGGTCTATAAAACCTGAATTTATCAAAGAGAATAGTAGGGTGACTCATCCACTGTTCCTTTTGGGTAAACATTAACGTAGTGCGAAATAAAGGAATATTGGCCAAAATCCCATGGACATGTACTATGTTCACTGTGTAAGTATATTTGTCACAGTTCCTATCAAATTTGATAGTTGATTGTGAAAAAAAAAAATTCCTTCCAAATTACAGGTATTGTTGTGTTGGTATGTATTTTTTGCTTGATAATATAGCCTTATAATTGATAAAAAATATTTTCAGATAATGAGAGTCCAATTGCAGAAGATTAACCATGATTTGTCTGAAGATGACATGAAACAAGTTGCATCACAAGCTCATGGCCATGTGGGTGCTGATTTGACTGCAGTGTGTCGAGAAGGTAAGTTGTTTGGAGAATTGACAACCCGGGTTGATATTGCTGCTTATCATAATGACAAGCCAATATTACCAGCTGGGTGGCAGAGTGGTTAAGGTTCCTGCCTGCTCCATTGAAGGTCTCAACCTGCATGGTTTCGAACCGCAGACGGGGAACAACATTTTCAACGGACCTTCATGAGACAAATCCCAACTGGATGTCGTTTGGATTAGACGTTATATTGGTGGCCCCTTGTATGAGTGTCTGTGCTGGGCAAGTAAACAATCTCTTATGTATAAGGTAAATGTGTAACATGTTGAGGACTCCCGCTCTCTCTCTACTTCTCATCAATCAACCCTCGTGAGCAGTGCGCACCAAGAACTAGGGTTAGACGGCAGCACTTACCATATCTATAGATCTATCAATATTAAAATTCATCTATTAATTTTCAGCTGCTGTGCATGCTGCTAAAAGGTGCCGAACTGGAAATATCATTGTCACACTGCCAGACATGTTGTACGGCCTGAAAAGTGTGAAACCCAGCGCCATGCGAGAAATTGCACTAGAGGTCCCACAGGTATTGATCGTATATTACTCCGACATATTGAAAGCATGAGGAATGCATGTTCCGAAGAGTAATGGCTACAAGCCGCTACATGTATCACATAAAATAAAATAAGGCAATTTATGTTACAATTTTAATGTATGTGATGATGTGGCGCATATTCTCCTTGTCCAAAAACGAGGAAGGGAATAATATGATTTTTTGTCAACAGGACCTGGGCAATGAAAGATCCAGATAAATCAGTGCCGATAAACATAATTCTGAATCAGTAATTCAGGAAATGTCAGTTAATTACCAATATTGTGTGTAATTATTATATTAGAACACATTTAATGTTAATTGATATTAAACAGGTTAGCTGGAGTGACATCGGTGGACAGAAAGACCTACGTCACAAATTACAACAAGCAATTGAATGGCCCTTGAAATATCCCGAAGCATTTACAAGACTTGGCATTCGACCACCCAGAGGACTTCTCATGTATGGCCCTCCAGGCTGCTCAAAAACCATGATAGCGAAAGCGCTTGCTCATGACAGTGGAATTAACTTCATAGCAATCAAGGTACTTGCCACTTATCAGTGTTGACATAATGTAAGAATGGTTCAAAAAGCTTCATAAGTAATATTTTTCAACATTTTCTGTAATCTTTGAAGTCCAGAATGGGAGATATTGTCTCTGGTTCCCTATTGTCAGAGGCAGCATGAGCAGCCTCATTAGTCACAAAGAATTATTATATTGTCTTTTGACTTTTTTCAGGACTCCTCTGAAAGTGTAAAATATTTACTGAGATAGACATTATACATTGAATTGTATATATGAGATGCAAATAGCTTTCTTGACATTAGAATTAGTCAATGAATTCATAATTTTTTGTTTCAGGGTCCAGAATTGTTCAGTAAATGGGTGGGAGAGTCGGAGAGAGCGGTCCGTGAAGTGTTCAGAAAAGCTCGGGCTGCCGCTCCTGCAATAGTCTTCTTTGATGAGATAGACGCATTGGCAGGATCAAGGGGAAGGTACTACATTAAATCGTGTTTAGTTTGCAATTATTGTTTCAAAGTTGTATCGTGGCATTGCAGACAAGAACTTGGTACACATCTATTTGCATCTGACATTTACAATCATTATTATATATGATATGATGCTACTATACAGATAAGGCCAGACTATTAAAATCTTTAGTTTCTCGAGAGCGTTCAACCCAACTGATTTTCGGCCTATGAAAAAAAAATGAGCTCACCAACAATTTTTATTGAATTGACATCTTAAAGAATTCAGATATCACTTTTGTTCTCGTCCTACTGACTGAATCGGACTGACCCTAGAAATGATGCCTCGAGAAGATCTGAGAAGCTAAAGATCAATTATGTCTGGCCTGAACTTTAGCTAAAGGAAGATGAAACATCAACCAACATAATTCTTCAGAAACATTAAAGATCAAAATGGTTTAAATTGCCTCTAAATTTTAATTTTCAGTCAGGGAAGTGGAGGAGGGGAGGTGTCGGACAGAGTTTTGGCTCAACTTCTCACCGAGATAGATGGTGTGGATACGTTAAATGATGTTACAATAGTAGCAGCGACCAATCGACCAGATCGCATTGATAAGGTATGACGCTTAGACTTTGAAAAAGGTGTTCAAACAAGATAGTGCAATAAATATATCTTTGCTATCAGCCTATCAATCAAATACCTGAATAGGCCCACATGATCTTAGGGCTATTCCATTTAAAAATCTGGGTGGGGGGGGGGGGGGGGGGTGGTCGGGCTACGATTTTGACCCCCCCCCATGCATCTAAAACATTTTTTTTTAACCCCCCCCAATGGGCCCCATGCATCAACATCGATTTTTTCACCCCCCGTACATACATCAAATAAAATTTTCGTTATTACATTGCGTAGGCCTGAATAGAACGGCAGTCCCCCCCATACATCTAAACTGAATTCCGCGAGTGCCCCCCTTGCATCTACAACGTATTATCGCTCACCCGTACATACATCATACGAAAAATAAATCAACCCGACCACCCCCCCCCTAGAGTTTTAAATGGAACAGCCCTTATAATTATTTTGATTTCTGTCCGCTGAAGTTTTTTCCTAATTTTGTCAACAGTTGTCCTTAACTTAAAGTGGCAGCATTCTAAAAATTAATACTACGCATGATTGAGGGACTAGCTTGTAATGCAAGTAATTATTCAGTTGCTGTAATATTTTGGTTGAGATATCAATTATTTGTGCCATAGGCCTGTGTTTTTTTTTTTATACAACTATGTAATTGCCGTTTCGGCCGTGTGAGGCCACCCAGTTAAACCTGTTCCCTGAAAACTTTTTAAATCTCTGCTGTTGTCCGTCTGATTAAGATTACCCAAATTTCTGATCTGATATTGACTACTTTAACTTGCTGAATTTTTGCAGGCTCTACTCAGACCTGGAAGGCTGGATCGCATTGTGTACGTACCACTGCCTGACGAAGAGACAAGGAAGGAAATCTTAGCTTTACAGATGAAGAAAATTCCTGTTGCAGAAGATGTTGACTGTGGACTACTAGTGATTCAGACAGAAGGGTACTCCGGTGCTGAGGTAAATAACATAATGATCGCTGGTTATTGTAAAGTATTGGCTATATATCAGGCAAATTCAGCCTATATGATCAGCTATCAGAGACAGATATAATGATGAAATGATAAGGCCAAGAGTCCAAGAAAATGTACACCCTGTTCCCAAGTATTTTCTTAGAGCATTGGAACTGAATATGAGGCATCGCCAAATTAAATGTAAATTTCGAATGACATCCAGCGCAGGATTCTAACAGCATTCCAGCTGGGATGAAAGCCCACCCCCCCTGGAATGATATCAACCAAACACTGGTTTGCCCGATCTAGTAAGTTTGTGCCCGTTTATAGGGTCACCGTAAGTGGCGAATTCCGAATATTTTCAGTGGCCCTACTATATAGGAGCATGCAGATATTGATGACCAATCCTATAACCAAACAGGCAAACCCAGTTGCTTGTAAAGTTTCCGAGAAATGCTGGTGGACATTCATGCATGGCCACTCACAAGCCCGTGCGCTGGGCGACTGCAATCTATGAAACACACAACCATGATTGTGAACCAAGACTTGGTGGCAAGCAGTTCAAACAAGGGTGTAGACTGGACATTGTCTCAAATTCCCTGCCTTGACCAGGATTTGAACCCAGGACCGTTAGAATAAACCAAATCACGGATTCCATGAGACAAATGCCTTAACCGTTAGGCCACCTTACAATATTGATAATTTATGCCGTTTTTCACAACTGAATTTCTTGACTAGGAATAAATATGCCGCTACCAGATTATAACATGAACTTCCATTTCATGCATTTTCATTTATGCAATTTCGTTGAAGTCATCTTAGATCTTTAGTGCAAGGGAGACCCAAAGAGAGTGCTCTAGAACATTCAATATTTCAATATATTATATGGTAAGCCGAAATACTCGCTGCTCATTGGCCGACAGCACACATGTTATTGCACGCTCTTTTTAACATGTAAAAGACCTCGTGTATTATTAGTCACCTCAGTGCCATAAAAACTGATATATTGCACTCGGTACTGTGCGATAACTGTATAATATACATTGCACTCCTTCTCAACAGCTTTAACCTGTCAGGCCGTCAATTAAACTTGCAGCACCTTGTGAGGTTATGAGAACTATTGCCTTCATTTGACTATTTGACTTTTATCTTACAGGTAACCGCTGTCTGCCATGAAGCGGCCCTTGCTGCCATGCAAGAAGACATCAAAATCAGCCATGTGCACAGAAGACATTTCGACATGGCACTAAAATCAGTTGTGCCTCAAATTACCGAAGACCTTATAAAATTTTACGAGGACTACAGTTCAGACTCAAGACTGTCATTGTGATACAGATTTTTTTCATCTGTAGATTATATTGTAACAGTAAACATGTAAATACAGTAATAAAATATGTGGGTCAAGCCACAAAGGTGCTGCTCCTGAGCTGAAAAACGTTGTAAAAAATAAAGTTTGGAATTTTGACAAGAAATTATGAAATCTGTTTACATAATCATTCGCCCATATGAAATCAATATTCTTGAGGCTGTAAAGTTTTCACTTTTTTATGAATGACCATTTATTTGGAATATTAAAAAACGTAACATTTTTCATATTTTGCCATTTCTGACTTCTAAGGTGCTTTTGATCTTCAAAATGTTATATTTTGAATGAAATATAACCTCATTGGGTCACCTTACAAAGGTGATTGGAGCTCCCCATGCACATATATTTGAAATTGCTTGGATTTGATTTTTAAAAAACGTAACAGGACAATTAGGGTTCTGAGTTCTGTGGATGTAAAAATAATGATGAAATATTTACTTTTTGGCTACTAATTACCCAAATAAGGCAGATACTTATTTTCTGTGCCATCTTTGTTGGCCACTCTGCTACATCTTAGCCACAATATAGAATTCAAAATTCAAACCAGACATGGAGTAACAGGACAATTCTTTAAAATGCTTAAAGTACCCTGAAAGTTCAGAAACTTTCAAAATGTATCTGTTAAATAATGCAAAATACATTTAGCTATAATTCTAAGCAAGGCTGAATTATATTTTGTGTTGCTCATAGCTGTGCTTGACAATTAAATCAAATTAATGGACCGTAACAGGACAAATATTCTGTTTGCATTACCTCATATACAAGTTTTAAAGAAGTAACTGGATCAATAATACTTGTTTCAACCAATTAGCACTCTAATATTGATATACATACACGTTTTTGCCCTGTCACTAATGTTTAAGTTGAATTTCAGAGAATTTCGTAACAAGGACATGTCCTGTTATGACACAACATTGCTCTCTTTTGTTTAAAATAGGGAAAACAGGCATTGTCAATACAATACAGGGTGAATCAATGGGCATCAGAAGATGCTGAATAGCAAAATTCATATATTTTCTTTAATGGAATGAACAGAGTGAAGTGATTGGTGAATTGCAATTGCATATCAAAAGCAGAAGATACCTGACAGACTTGAGAGAAGCCCTAATACCAATTAGAAACACGAAGGCCTTCTCTTGATCATGACTAATGAAACAGCCTCTATGTTTCCCATGTTGAAAGTGGAGAAGATGACACTTCATGGCTATCATGAATCACGAAGTGCATTTTTCACAGTGAACTGGTCCTTATTTTTTCTATATCAAAGTGACAGCTATAATGGTCATTGCCATAAATGTAACGTAGCTGGTTTTACAGCGACTTGTTTTCATGGCTGGTACTGTTGTTTTACATAGAAACACTTTGATATAGAATTAAAGTGCACTGTGGCACTGTGAAAATGGCACTTTGTGAGTCATGATAGCCAATGAAGTGTCATCTTCTCTACTTTCAACATGGGAAACATAGAGGCTGTTTGATTAGTCATGATCTAGAGTAAGCCATTTGACTTCTCATAACAAATTTTAGAGTGAAAATCAGATGCATAATCCTTTCGTTTGGCTGTCACCAACAAGTGGGATAAGTCTCCTTCAATCAAATTAACATTGAAAGTATTTGGTTTGATCATGACAAATCATCAGCATGATGACACACGAAGTGCCATTTTCAGAGTGCCTCAGTCCACTTTAATTCTATATCAAAGTGTTTCGCTGTAACTGTAACTGCCATAAAATAATGGGAGATGGTTTACAATATTTATATGATGTGACAGAGATCTGCTGTGTAGGGGCCCTACTAGGGGAAACAGAGGCACAGTGGATCATAAAAGTTTTGTTCTCCTGGTTTGATATTCTAATTTCTCAACAGTCACTGTCGTTCATATATTTATGAATAGTTGACTTTATTTTATGAAACAGAACATAGTGTAAACATCAAGTTCAAAAGTGGGATTCTTTTTTCTCCTTTCCATTTCACATAGGCCTATCACAGCAAAATTTACCTCACTCAATTTCAAGCTTCCTTATAACAATGCCCATTTGACTTGTCATAACTGACTTTAGAGTGAAAATCAGAAGCATAATCCTTTCGTTTGGCTGTCACTAACAAGCGGGATTAGTCTCCTTAAGTCAAATTTACATTGAAAGTGTTGGGTATGATCATGACAAATCCGCATGATGACACAAGTGCAATTTTCACAGTGCAACAGTCCACTCTTTTTCAATATCAAAGTGACAGACCACCTCAGTGAGCAGCTGAGTTTTGTCTGTTGATAAGATTACCCTTCTGGACAACTTCCTTTGAGGAACGTTGCTCTAAGGAAGCATTAAACCTCCCATTCACATCAGACCCAACGTTTGAAATCTACGTAATTTGTCGACAACTGGTTACGAGGTTACTACGTACGTATATATCGTAAATAATTCGTATTTCTCCAACCTCCCTTGACTACGTACCCCCCACGTTGAAGAATCGGTCGTTATACGCCTCTGGGGCGTCAGGCGTGGCAGGCCAGCCCAGCGCGTTGATTCTTGCGCATGCGCAGAAGTCGGGAGGCGGCCATGGCTGGGCAGGACGCTCGTGTGGATTAGGTTTATATCGGCGTAAAACACCATTTATACTACCGTAACAACTTATTTAACCATGGCGGATTGATTTAAGGATGTATATGGATCAAATGACCCCTTCGGATGGACTCTAGCCGCTATGTATGCTTCACAATCGGCCTGTCAATCGGCGATGTGGAATATGTGGATTCATTGTAGTCGGCCAGGGGCGGATCCGCCGGGGGGACTGCCGCATTGCTTCAGGCGGTCCAGCCCCCGCCAGGCTGCTGCCCCCGTGGAATAAAAATGATAAATAAAATAAAGCCCTTGAATATTGACCGTCATTACCATTGAATGAAGTTCTCATCTGATTTTACTGCAGGATTTTTTTTGGGGGAGGGGATTTCAAGATTTTTTTATTTCAGGTCTTGAGGGGATGGGTGCTTGGTGACTTTTTGTTGGGAGATCTGCAAAGAGAAAACATGATTTAAAACAGTGAAGAGAAGAAAAGAAAACAGAGCAAGATAGAGAGAGCAGAGCCAGGCAGCAAGCACTGAAGGTGGCTCCAAAATTAGTAGACTTTTCTTCCTTGTTTTACCAAGCAGTCTACAGTCCATTTAAGGACTATAATAAATAATAAAATTCACTTACCTTGTAAGGGATTAATGCTGCAACTCTGAAGAGTTGGAAAAATCCCAATCCAAATTGGCCTGCTGGATAGGTGGCATTCAGTTGCAAGTAGGCTCAGTTCAACTCCGGTCTTAACTGATTCTCTCTTGCTCGTTTGTGGTTGAGCAGTACTTCAGAATTATTATTTTTGGCCTATGTAATCTTTCATATTTTAAGAGATATTTATTTGGTAATTTTTGTTACTTTTGTAGCTACTATTTCTTTATGGCTTCATCCAATTATCACCAGCAAGCATCCTGTTGTAGGTTTTATATGCTCAAAGTTACCAGATAGCTTGGAATAGGTATGGGAATAGATGGCGCTACAAGGTTCTCTGTGACTTAGGATCCCAGGTTCTGCAACTTTGTGCAAACCTTCAACAAACCTTTAGCAGATACGTATGATCAGACGTTTGCCCTGAACGTTACTTTCAAACGTTTTCCATACATATCAAAAACACGTTGGAGAAACCTTGGAACTTACGTATTGCCAAATGTGCGACCATACCTTTGATAAACTATGAATCAAAGGTATGGTCATACGTAATAGTCTAAGGTTGTAAAAACCTCTCAAATGAATGTTCAACAAACCTATGAATCAAAGGTATGGTCATACGTAATCGTCAAATGTTCTTCAAACCTCTCAACCAAAGGTATGACTTACGTAATAGTCTAAGGTTTCAAAAACCTCGCAAATTAATGTTCGACAAACCTATGAATCAAAGGTATGGTCATACGTAATAGTCAAACGTTCTTCAAACCTCTCAACCAAAGGTGTTATTTACGAATGACTGACACGTTTAGCCAAACGTTACAACCAAACGTTCTTCCAACCTCTCAACGTGTGACTCTAACATCCGGCCAAACTATAAAACAAACTATCAGCCAGCCTATCACTAAGGTTTCAACCTATGTTTGGTTTTCCATCTGAGTGCAACGTTTGGAATTACCTTTGCCCTACTACCTTTGTCAAACGTTGTTTGGCCCAACGTTTGATTCTAACCAAAATAATTACGTAGTGAAAGGTTTGATTTACGTAGCTGCTCGGGAGGGTAGCAGTTAAACAATTACACTCAGTGTCCTTCCAGACATGTCACTGGCTTTGAAAAACGTTTTTACAGTATCCCCAGTAAATGAGTACACCCCTGCGACTCCTGGACTAATTTCCTCAGAGCTAGACACTCAAGTGAAATAATCCACCAACTTCATGACATGATATAGGGAAGACCGGGCACGTTCGTCTGCTTTGTTATTTTTTACTGACTGACTTGTAAACATCCACGTCGATCTACCTTCTATAGTTGTAGAGAAAAATAAGTTTGAAAATTGTGGACCACCATGTGGCACGTTGGATGACAGAATAAAAGTCCAGGAAAGTAGAAGAAAGTGAGCAAACACCACATTTTATTCTCACAGATCACAACTTATGTGTCATTGCAGAATGACTATATCGGAATATTTACCCAGAAAAGTCCTGTTTCAGCTAGAAGAGCTGGCAGATTAGCCAACTGAATTGATTTTACCCTCATATTGTACAGGAATGACTTAGGTGCTGTATTAATGTTTAAAATTACACAGCTGGCATTTTGCCGATTATTTTTGTCAGTCAATCCAGTTTATAATGGTCCAACGTGCCCCAGCCACCTTGGTCCAACCTGCCCCGTCCCAACCTCTTATGAAAATGTGCATGCCTCGCTGACAAGGTTGAATGTGAACTAGTGAAACTAACATTAAACTTTACTTTAGTGGCCATAGTTTCAATTTACGAGACTTGTCTGACTAGATCCCCCGTATTTTAAGAAGGGTAAACTAGCCATCGAGACTTGGAAAAAGTAACTTTTTATGCCGAAAATCAGGAACCTAAAATAGAACTCACACTTTTCCTTCAATGCTCATACAATATTTTGGCGAAAAGGCATACCACTAAAGGCCTCTTCATTGGAGATTTGGATAACTGTGCATGTTTTATAAAAAAATATTGGGGATGGTCCAATGTGCCCCGATCTCCCCTAGCCTAGACTAGTAGAATGTACACATAAACTTTGAAGGATATGCGATTTACTATTTGTAACTGACAAGTATCAAAAGGTAAAAGTGTCACCAAATAAGTGAGTACACCCGTACACCCAATGCAAAACAGACATTGGAATGACCTGAGAAATGAGTAACTATTGCATATGAGTGGCACAGACTTTTTTATTTTGGAAAGTGGCATCTTCGGTGTAAATTACATCACGTCAACTAAGTTTATGACAAAGGACTACCAATTTCTAGTGCCACATTACGAGTGGCAGAGTATGCAACATATTCTGATGCCAAGGAATATCTCTCTCCATTGAAACAGCATTACTGATTTGGGATGAGTACCTCTGGAAATGTTTGCCACTCCACAGCATCTACTGTGGCCATTGGAATTTCCTGCCACCATCACTGTGAAATAAATTTCTTGCCGAGGAAAACTCCAAGCCCCCCCCCCCTGAAAATTAAATGGTCGCCCCTAATGATTTTTCACTTTCCTGTACCTTATCCATAGGCTTACCTTGTTGGCCATACATTGACATGAACAGGAGTGAAGGAAATGAGCTCTGGGGTCTTTCTGTTTAGAGTAACAGGACAAATGAGTAACAGGACAAGTCTTTGTTACGCAGGTAAATTCAGAGTACCACTCACTGCACCACATACAGTGTGGATGCTATCTGAGATACTGAGACAATTAGAAATATTTGTGTCATGAACATACACATACATTCTCCATGCAATAATACATAACTACAGCAGAAACATTGCTTTGATAACAAGGTAACAGGACAAGTAACAGGACAAGTAACAGGGCAAGTAACAGGACAAGTAACAGGACATATAGAAATAGAATGACTGTATGCAAATATATGGACAGTGTATATGTGTGATTGCAGAATTTTGATCCAGCAGTATGGATCATCAGCTAAATACACAGAAATCACAGTGTAGTTCTCCATTTTTTAACTGGTGACACTTTGATAGAAACTCAGTAACAGGACATGTCCTGTTACATGCCTATGTGTCGAATTATACCAAATATAACTATAACTCTCATGAGTTACTTGGAATTAACCTGCAATGTAATAAGAAAAGTTTGGTAGATTAAGTTCAACGTTTTTTTAAAGCCATGGAGCAACTGAAACTCTCTCATTTATTGTAAAAATGATTGCTTGTTTGCAAGGACATAACAGGACATGTCCTTGTTACAATAATACAAACAGGACATAAAGCAACTGTCCTGTTACCCCTGTTACCCTCACTGCACCACATACGGTGTGGATGCTATCTGAGATACTGAGACAGTTAGAAATATGTGTGTCATGAACATACACATACATTCTCCATACAATAATTCATAACTACAGCAGAAACATTGTTTTGACAACAACTTATCAGGACAAGTAACAGGACAAGTAACAGGACTAGTAACAGGACAAGTAACAGGACAAATAGAAATACAAGAACCCAGGGGTTCAAAATGGAGGTGGTGTGGTGTCCTAAGTAGGGCTTGGCGATATTGAGAAAAGTCGCGATATATGCGATACTGCGAAAAATAGTTGCAATAATTTATTGTGATATCGATATTAAATGAGATATCGATATTAAATGAGATATCAATAATTATTGCAACATCACCATTGACTGACAGCATCATTGACTGACAGCCAATCTTCAGCGACACAAAATCTGCTCAAGCCATCAAGGGCATAATTTCCTTTAACTTTGGGACCCATCTGGAGAGAATATAATTTTCTTGATTTTTAAGAACTTATAAAGGTTTATTTTATTTATGTTTAACATTGCATCAGTGAATGATTACTGCGATATGGATATTGCAAGTTATGATATTGCGATTACGATATTTTTGCAATATATTGCCAAGCCCTAGTTTTAGGTTCATATCCCCTGAAAAAGACTATTTCCCTGAGTGCCCAGAACCAGCTGTTGCGAGAATCCAAAAGTTGAGAAAAATATCGGAAATCCCAACTTTTTTCAGTTTTTTGGTTTTTATGAAAATTTCATAACATTTGCCCTCCAAATGAGTTAAGTCATTTAAAGAGACATAATGTAGACATGGAAATGCAAAATTTGAGAAGTCTAACTCCAAAATTTACAGAGTCATGGAACATTGTAAAAATAATTTTTTTCACATTTTTTCTGAATTTGCTGTTATTAATTTTTGTAAGAGCATTTAGACCCCAAAAAGAAAAATTTGGGGTATTTAACGCATGGTAGACCTTAATTCCCACAGGTATAACTGTTTCGGAGTTCTGCTCCGGAAACGAAAACTTTAATTTTTTTATTTTCAATATTTTACAATGACAGTAAGCGATTGCTTTAATATGAACACCAAAAGGCAACATATATGCTATAAGATCCAGTCATGTGCCAAATATGCAAGTGCAATAGTTTAGGCACAGTGGCCAACACACAATGTGTGATGCGGTGATTTTACCCACAGTGGATCCAAGCAAGATAAAAAAGGAAGTCACATCCTAATTACAACATGCCTGGTATTCATCCTATGCCATATGCATGCTCTATAACCAAGTTAGCCTCGCTTCTTTTACTCAAAACATCTCCAAACATAATGGCCAATTCAGGGCCAAAAAGACATACTGAAAATACTCAATTTTCCCCCAAAACATTCCATTATGTCACTGTGACTGCATAAATGGATATGTGTACACTCCTCCATCAAAAATCCACCCTTATCTATCTATCTACCTATCTACCTATCTATCTATCTATTTATCTATAAGTCAATAATCTATCTATTCGTCAATTTAACCATTCATATACCTGACTGAAATAGTTGGGAGATTTATATTACTATTGAAATCTTGCCTTTTGTGACCTAGTATTATGATGACATAAATTTCCAGACCAAAAAACTGACCAATACACATCCTAGTGCCACCCTGACATAGTTGCAGCTCAGCTCATTTGCATAGACAAAACACAATCCACATAATTTTCAAAATGGTGGATAGCTCATTTGCATACACAAAACACAATACACATAATTTTCAAAATGGTGGACTGTAACACAAAAAAAAACAACTCCAAACTATCAAGTCATTAATGGACTACTTAGAATTATTTCAGGTCAATACAAGTAGGCTGCAATAATAGCCCTGCATCTCTAGTTGCGTGCAATTTTAAAATTAGGAGATTCTTTGAAACATGCAAAGAGTAATTTCAGATTTTCTTCTAAAATTTTGAATTTCCCGCCTAAAGTTTACACTCTCTCACTCACTCTCTCACCCACTCTCTTACCCCCCTTTCTCACCAACTACATAAATGGCGGTGTGTTAACACACCTCCATTAAAAATGACTGTATGCAAATATATGGACTTTACATATGTGTGATTGCAGAGTTTTGATCCAGCAGCGTGGATCAACAGTTAAATACACAGAAATCACAGTGTAGTTCTCCATTTCAAACTGGTGACAGTTTGATACAATCTCAGTAACAGGACATGTCCTGTTACATGCCTATGTGTCAAATTATACCAAATATTACCATAATTCTCATGAGTTACTTGGAAATTAACCTGGAATGTAATAGAAAAGTTTGGTAGATTCAGTTCAACGTTTTTTAAAGCCATGGAGCAACTGAAACTCTCTCATAATTGCAAAAATGATTGCTTGTTTGCAAGGACATAACAGGACACGTCCTTGTTACTATAATACAAACAGGACATAAAGCAACTGTCCTGTTACCCTGTTACCTCAAAAAAGGCGTAACATGTCAGTAACAAGGACAAAAAGGACAATTGTCCTTTTTTCTTCATGTCCTGAACATAATTTTTGACCTATAAGTCTGCAAATTGGCAGAATTCATGTCTTATCATTACTCTGCTGTTTTGTAATGTGAAAATGGTGAAAAGGCCTTTCATAATATGAAAAGACAGGGGGTAGAAAATATGGCCGCGTAACATGGTGTAACGAGGACATGATGAAAAATCAAGTTATTTCTGATATTTCTTAAATTTATTCTCAAAACTGAATTGCTTCGTGTAGGCATCACCTCAGTGGTCAGATAGACGCTGTTTGGAATCAGGCATTACCATAAAATAATAAGTTAGCACAGTCCAATGGTGAGTAACAGGAAATTGCTGAAAATGTTACTGTCAGGGATTTACTTATATCTTATCAAATAATGGTTTCCCAGGTGTTCACTATATATGAAATTAAAGCTGAGGACCTGTTCTATCTATCTAATAAATAAAAATGATACAACTGAGGGTTTCCTAAGTGCAGTAAAGTCATCTTTTGACCATGTCAATCCACGAACGCCTAAAAACGTCATTTTTGGCCTGTTTCCATGACAATAAAGTGGTCCAGTGTCTTTAGTTTAAGTGGTATTAACCTCAAATTTTCACACAGTTGAGTCTAATGTGCGTACTTTAGTTCTGCCTTTACTCAGGTTGTTTTTATTAAAAACCATTTGAACCAGCCATCTCTGAACTTACAGGACATGTTTTGGGGCTCAGAAGCAGCACCTTTATGGCTTGACCCATGTACAAATTATATACATGGAAAATTCTGCTTACTTTGTTGAACAATTCTTGGATGTTATTCTTACTGTTCTGGTTACATATTGACATTAATCACATGACAGACAGATTAATACTGAAATTTTCACATGCTCATTGCTTAAATACATACAAGCTGAAATACTGTTACCAAATAAAGTAAGTAGCATATATGTATATATCCAACCAGGAAGTGCCAGTGTTACCAAGTCCCTAATACTAAAGATCACAAATTTTTGTCAGACTATTTCATAATCATTTGGGACAATGTCATAGAATAAGGTGGTGTGAGCATTATACAACAAAACAGAAACAAGCTTAGTCTCATAAATTACAGACAATACTGGTCAGCAATATTCTGAGCATACATTTAACAAATTAAACAAGACCTTATAAAATTGGATTACAAGCATTCAATGCTCAGATTCCTCTTTGTTAAAAACTCCCAATACCGATACTGGTGTTTTGTTAATTTCCAAAACCACCAGTACCGATACAATTATGATACCTGTACAATTGTTACATATGGAGCAGTGCCTCTGGTCACATAACGATACTGCTTTTTGGTTGTGATAACACAGACAGCAGGAGCATGGTATCGGTATCGGAGCATACCTAGTTCAATGAGCAATTTAATTGAACATAAAATTCAGTAGAAGGCCTTTCAATGGTCATGATGCATCGTATCAGTTTCTTAATTGGCTCGGAAGTTGAATTCGCATTCACTCGATTCTCACAATTATCAATATCATACATTTTTACCAATTTTCAAGCGTCTTTTGCTGCCTCAATTGTAAATCGAACTGAAGTGTCTTTCATCACATAATGTCTCATCACAATTCAGTGTCCTGCAAGTAATCTGTCAAAAACTTGAGACGTCTGTCCACAGCAGGTGAACCGTATGTTTCTCGTAAGTTATCGTGTGACTCTCCCTCAAAGAGGTGCGTGTCATCATCTATGTCCCAAGGTTCTGAAATTGCAAAAATTTCATATAAATGTAACAGACAAATCAATAAA